>OZ025250.1:31976847-32377318 GCA_964019135.1 Arenicola marina
TGGCCAATAATAGTCCAGTTGTTTTGAGCCGCATATCAGCGTATGTACGAGAAGCCTTTCATGAGCGGCAGACCATATGTCAACTCACTATTTATTTTTATTTGTATCTGTTGTCAACACGAGGGCCTCGGGCCTACTGTTGTTTTCTAAAATAAACATATGATATAACGTCTAAATAGTACTTACAATTTGACATGTTCGCAGAGGAATCTACATAGAAATTTACATCAGGGTCATATAGCGGCACCATACAGTCTGAGTGTAACTCAAATGGATTAGACAACTGGTTTTCCTGCTCGACCAGTGGGATACGCGAATTATTGACGCTACTAGACGAATCGGTGTTTTGGACCATTTTTGTGCACACATGAGTTAAACCTAAGGCCAAGGAACCTCCGTGGGACAATGAGATGAAAGGGACAAACAACTCATGACTGACACGGGTCAGCCACGAGTGGATGGTGGGTTCGGCGTTTTAGGCCAGCGTTATGCACACATTGGGGTACTCCGGGCCAAAGAATTAGCGAGGTAATAGTGGGAATTAAGGAGACATACGATGCGTAAGAACATGTGACATTTTCAAGACTTAATCATTTTTTTGTAAATTAAGTTGGACTATCACTTTTTTTAACCTTCTGTATTTTGTGAGGTTATTAACAGGTAATGCACGTGTGAATGATCACTTCGAAAGCGATATTAAACAATTGTGAACTAAATGGGCAAAATCATTTAAATAAAGAACTAAATCAAGCGGCACCAGTTAAAAAAGGTGAAAAACAACTGGTTCTGTAAACAGATGTTAATTTACGACTGCAACATGAACAAAGAACACAGAACAGGACTTCAGAACGACAGAATTAGAAACAAACAACTCCTATTGATTCGTTGCTATACTTCCCATAATAAATCTTAAACTGTGGTATACGGGTGTGACGCAATTCCTAAGACATATATGGAGGCTGCTTTGTTAGAATAGACTTGCCTGTCTTATCCAGTTGCAGTTGAATGACCAGCGGTTGACCCTTGGCATTAGTCACAGAGACGTCATAGTCTCCATAATGATGTGGCTGCACGCTCGCAATCGTGAAGATCCCAGGGTTACCGCTGGGGCTCAGCGTGACGCCATTGACATTGTTATCGTGGGTAGATCCGTTTTCCGTTGTCAGTGTGTAGGTCCAGCTCACCGAGGCGGGGTTTGCTATGACATACACCAGGAAGGCGACATTTCCCCTGAGACGAACACCATGTCTGTCGATCAGTTGTCTTGCGGAATCCAACCGCGGAGGACCTAGGTTAAACAAACGAGGGAAAACAATTATTCTATTGAGCAAAACAACCTGATAAATTGGAAGTTTAGGTTGTATAGGACGTTTTAACTAATGTACGTCATTTGGCGACAGCGAGAAGGGCCCCCGGGGGTAACTAGATACAAAAATGTACAAGGAGGTGCCGATGGGAGCCCCAAAATCTGGCTCATTCCAGTGCCAAAAACTACGTAAAATTAGGGCCCATCCAGGTACCAGCTGAGAAAGTTCGACTTTGACAAAATATACTGTGACGAAAATTCTTAGCGTCGGTCACTTGCTAGCTTGCAGATTGAGCGGACCGAGTGGCGTACCGACTGCTCCCCAAAGTAGACCCATGCAGGTACCAAAAGCGCATAATATAGGACTCATTGGCGTAGCAAAATGCACGAGAAAGACATGCTTTCCAGCGGCACCTCCCAAGCAGTCCATTACGTTGAGATACTCCTTCGGGGAAGGATCGATACGCTAGCCTAGCAGAAGGCGCTCGATTGTAGCCGAACGCCCTACCCACTAAGCCACAAAGTGACCCCACATAGACATTTGCACAAATGGGGTTAAAACCACCAACCCGCTTGCACTGGCTCAGCCGAGTAGACTCGACTGTAGCCGAACGCGCTACCCACTATACCACGGGGTGAGCCCATGCAGAAAACCAACTCACAGAAGACGTTGAGCTCCCTCTGTTTGCTGGCGGCCGATAAGACACCGTTGTCTGCCGTACACCTGATGGTGCCGGAGTCCAGACAGTCAGCAGGGTTCAGGACGAGAGTGTGTTGTCTCTGTCTAGCGCTCACCGTCCCGCGTGGAATACCAGAACCGGTCACGTTTGTCCACGTGACATTGGAGAGCGGTCTGCTGTCGACGTCACACAGGATCTCCACCTGATCACCTCGTGATCCGTCTTCTGGGTCGATCGTCATGGTGACAGTGGGTGGATCTGATAGCAAAAAGCGCGCATGATTCAGGGTTGTTATAAGACGAATATCGAAATAAAAAGTGAGATATAAGCGAGGCTACAACGGTTCCGAAATAGATCTACCATGTAGAGAACAATAATGTTATCATTGCAAACAAAATGCGAACCGGCTTAAATAATCTTCATATTAGTCTTAGAATCACCGACCAGGATCGAGGACTTCTTTTCAACACCAGACACCCAATGGGAGGATAACATTTTTGAGAACAAAATTGACTGCACAACCTTTGAAAGCACAATAGCAAGTTTATGTTCTAACGGCCGAGGTACAGGCCTTTCACAGCGATTGGAGGCGGTTGAATGCGTCTGGTTCTGAAGTCACGAACATAATTAATGCAGCCCACTCGTTTGCTTGTGTACATGTTGTTGTAATAGTAACTTTAATTGCATTACAACTATATACATCAAAGACAAATGACACCATATCTACAGTCGATTTACCCTTTCTTCTTACATTTACTTTTGTTGTTAGGACCCAAAACGTCATAATGACGAGAACGTCACACCACACGGCTTCCGCCATCTAGGAGCAACTGTACAGTTCACATTGTGCCTCGATCACCGTGTCTAATGTCGTAGGCAATAAATATATGAGGCACTAGCACTTCTGTTTCAGATATATTTTAGTGCTTTCATAAACGATGGCACCCGAAAAACGAACCCCCCCCCCCGGCCCCTCTCCCCCCCCCCCCTTCCTTCTTGTCCATTCCCTGGAACTTTCTACTCCACGAAGCCTTATATTAAGGCCACTAATTGTTAATCAATCGCTTCTTTAGCCGCACGTGGCTCTGCTCCGTCTCATTTAAAAGCGACACGCAGGGCTGTGTGAGCGATAACCGAGATGGTTGCAGTCAAACTTAAAGCTGTATATTTCATTCTACCAAAGTCTGACGTTTTCGTCACTATGACGTTTTGGGTTCTAACATACGTGTATGTATAAAAACATTATCGACGTATGTGTATTTGTAAACCATAGCTAATACACAATAAAAACCACATTAAATGAGCATTTTAACCTTGCGCAGGTGAAATAGGTTAAAGGTAGTAGCGGAACAAGGGCGCGGGGTCGCAATCATTTAGCAGGCACGGTTTCCCAAATTCAGCCGCATTCAAATACCATCAGTCGGTATAAAGCCCGGTTATCTCGGTTGGTAAAGGGCCGGTCTTCTGATTGTAGGCTTATGCGAAGAAATTCGTAATGGATTGAAGGATTTTTTTGTGTATATATGGAATTTACTGACGGCAGGATCCCCTAGTTTAGCGGCAAAATGTGGTCATCTCCATGGGCGTCACTTAGGGAAAATAACTCATCGATCGTAATCAGTCATTCCAAGACTAAACAGCGAATTAGTTTTCTCAACTCACTTGGCTGCTGCCCATACACGACTTCGCAATTATACGCCATCTTGGAAAAATCGAGACTGGCGCAAAGAGTTATGGGAAATATTTTGCTGTTATCTTGACATTTTCTATAAAAGGTAAATACCATATTTCCACATTATTGGCAAGGCATGTATAAAGTTAATGAGCATATTTAACTTACAGTCAGATTACGTAACTTTTCCGTTATATAGATGACACTATTTCATGTTTAAATGTGTACAAAATACGTTGTCAGGCGATGACGCCATCTTGACATCTCGCAAAGACCAAAATGATACCCAGAATGCATTGCAGTGACTATGGTGACACCAGTGGCTGATTTCACGAACGCACTTGAAGCGGCTACAGGACTAAGTCGACTAAAGTTACCATGTAAAACCTGGGCGATTTTAAACGCTGGGCGATTTTAAACGCTGGGCGATATTAAACGCTGGGCGACTTCTACGACTAAGTGCCGTAGTCGGCTAAACTATGAACGCCACAGGCCTGGGATAAACCAATCCCACACTCGGCGACTGGGCATTTTTGACCAAAGTTTCATTGTCGCCACGCAGGGTGAAATTTCACAAAGGTTTGTGCGAGGATATGCATATGACATGGTTTCTCGTGCAAGATGGGTTACCTCACCACAAATATCTATATGGAATATGAGACATTTGCGCTGAGATAAATCCATCTAGCATTAGCCCCAATGCCATATAATAATAATTAGGTTATTTTACGGTTTTGCAAGCGGCCTCACCGGTTCGCTTCTTGATATTTTGTTGAAATAATAATTTCAGCGCTGTTGTAGCCGACCCATCTTCATCACTCCATATTACAACTCCGTGATACAGCTTTAAGGATCGTTTTACCATGTTACTACCATTGTTGCAGCATAGCTCACGTGTAACTCACGTTTAGTCTTTACCACAACATGTGGTTCCGTTTGCGGCCACGCGGCGCGCTGTCAGTACTCACAGTTAACATTAACCACCACGTTCTCGGTCAATGTCCCCCGGTCGTTGTAGACCCGCAATAAATACGTCCCGTGCTGGTCTCGACTGATCCTGTCAATCTGGAGACGTCCCGACGTGCCATGTGTCAGCCAGATGCTATTCAGCGTCCAGCTGTACTGACAGGGAGGATGACAATCCGCGCGTCCCACCAGCACGAGACGCTCGCCCTCCACAGTCGTCACCGGGGAGCCGGGAGTCACCGTCACAGTGTACGGGGGGTCTGGAATCAAGATGGAGGAGAGAGGGTACGGTTAGCAGATAGCGAGCTACCCACGCGTATCAAATTTTCTTGTGATAAAACACGAGATTTTTAATATATTTTATTGCATTTATATCTTTTATATCTGTAATTTAATTCAATTAATTTGCTTACATGTATCAATTTTAATCTTTATTAACATTTATAATAATCAATTTAAGCAAGCTACTTCAGCTCTACTCCACGCGCTACTCCACCCTCTACTCCACTCCCTACTCCACCCTCTATATCACCCTCCACTCCATCCTCAAATTCACTCTCTACTCCACCCTCTACTCTACTCTCTGCTCCACCCTCTACTCCACCCTCCACTCCATCCTCAACTTTACTCTCTACTCCACCCTCTACTTCACCCTCTACGCCACCCTCCACTCCATCCTCAACTTCACTCTCTACTCCACCCTCTACTTCACCCTCTACTTCACTCTCTACTCCACCCTCTACTCATCCTCTACTCCACCCTCTACCCCACCCCCTACTCCAGCCCTACTCCATCCTCAGCTCTGCCTTCTACTCCACCCTCTACTCCACCCTTTACTCTATCCTCTACGCCAGCCACTACTCCACACTCTGCTCTACCTTCTACTCCACCCTCTGCTCTACCTTCTGCTCTAACCCCTCCCCATCTACTACTATACCTTGAACTCCACAATTGTTCAACCTGTGCTTCCCTCACTCCACTCTCTCTACGCCCCCACCATCCACTATTCCCTCTATTTTATCTCCATCCAACGTCTGCTCTAAATTCTACTTCATCTCCCTCCACTATACCCTCTACTGTATCTCCCTCTATCGTCTACTCTAATTTCTACTCCACCCCCCCCCCCCCCGCCCCACCCCCTTCCACCACACCCTCTACTTTATCTCCCTCCATTGTCTACTCTAATTTCTGTTTCATCCAATTCCTCTGCTCTCCAAAAGACAATTCGCTGTCTACTGACCTAAGTTAAGATTCCAGGCCTGTCTCTCTGACTAACGGCGTGATTGTTTCACACCCTGTAAGATGGGGAACATGTTATTTACACCGGGCGTGTTCCGACAGATGTTACACAGGACAGCCGTAATATCTAAGCCAAGAAGATGGTTGTTTCGTAAGGTCATTTGCAACTTCTATAACGCATGTCAAGCCAAAATGCGACATTTCCATTCAGATGCCATCTTTTTTATGAGGTTCCAAGCAGGCACTGCGTTATTTATGCGTGAATGTATGGTGCTGTTCAAAGAAATACTTTGTTCATATAATAACAAATAAATGAACAAGCCTTTTGAGCGATATAATAATATTATGCGAAATGGAAAAGAAAATTTAGGCTCTCCGTGGTCGGTATTACCCTTAATCTTAACTAATAGGGCACAGTTTACTTGAACCTGCACGGGCGTGAACATTGGCACAGGTGTGGGGGAGGGAGGGTGATGAGGGTGGTGATTTAGGCCATTTTGTACACACAAGGGATTACAAAACCGTGGGGAGGGGAGGGGGGGGGCAGACGGGACGATGACACGGAGGAGATGCAACAAGAATAAGGCGCCGAGCATGTGTGCGGATCGAACCCCACCGGGTTTGGAGGTCAATTCGCTACCAACTGAGCTGTGGTGGCGCCTCGAGGGATGTGTGCATACGTCATCCCGCCGACGAGAGGCTTCTACCGGTGTGGTCTGGGGGATGTGTGCATACGTCATTCCGCCGAGGAAGTCGTAAGTTAGATGCCATATATACTGCGTGCAGTAGCGGCAGTAACAAGTAAATTTTGAGTTAGTGCCACAGCCTACGACTACCGTCCGTCTATCAGTGATGGGATGCGGGACTCCATGCTGTACATAGTAATATCCCCCAATGGAATAGGGCGAAAAAAATAGTGGCTTATAGGTATAAAGAATATATGAAGCGTCAAAGAGTTTTAAGCCGTTTTCGTGCATATGGTTGGTTGTTGGTTTAATATTCAGGACGCTTTAATCAATTATGGTCATATCGCGTCAATAGGAGAAGGAAGGGAAAAACAGAACCCAGGCAAGTTCCAGGCAAAGTTCCTACTCTTTGCGAAGTAGAAACTGGGATCTTTGTCCTGCGACCATAGACATGGCCACAGCAGGGCTCAAACCACTGATCCATATGCCGTTAGGCTCTCCGTGCATATAGGAGGATAAATGGGGCAGAAACCTCTCGAAATAATGAAATGGGGTTGGATAACAGATTGTAGCAGGTGCCAGGGTTAGAACCCAAGACATTTTCATCTGCAGATTAGCCAGCTTACCAATCTATGGAGGCTCCGTTGTATAAAGGATAATACTGAGGTCAAAAAAGAAACTCTGTGGAATCAACCGCATTGATTTTCGCTTGCATTTAAACCTGTTTTTCTCGTTAATTTCTGTTTTTTCTTAGGTTACCAACAGCTATATACACATGTAAATGATGACCTCTTATATGACATACAAACGCTAATGAAAAAAAGGGAAATCCGGTGAAGACATAGATGCGTAACGATATTTAACAGGCCCTGTATGTGTACCTCACGTTGTATGTATGATACACAAGTTTAAATAATTTAAATAAATAATAAATACAACTATATCTTGTCACTAACAGTCAATAGGATGGTTAGAACTTTCAATTTGGTGCCGAATGCCGTAGAAAAAACATGGAACAGTGGTGCCACCTGGCGAAAGAGTCTCTCAGGCGTATCAAGAACAAACGTGCCTTCCACATGGGTGGCGTTGACTGGATCATCCAGTAGAGGACAGCATTATATACTTTGGTAGACCGAATTCGGTTGCGAAACGAACATAAGCGAACATCCCCCAATTTGTGTAACCTTGAACTAAATGAAATTTATCACCCGACGATAACTGATTTTATGCGGTGTTCAGCCAAGGGTGCATCAGCCAAGGGTGTACATACAAGCGGTCGTCATAACATGCGCGTTCTGCCTTTGCCACTTTAGTTCCCTCGTAACTACGTAATATTTTTATTGATTAATAAATGACCATTTACGCCATTGGAGAATCTTCGTGTGTTTCTGTATGGCAACGAGCTTCGGTTAGTCACAATCCTTAATCCTTAAGCGAACGGCGAGCACAAATAAACTAATAAGAATATTTATCGCGTTGGTGTTTTGGACAGAAACTATTAATTTACATGAAACAAAGGCTTACAACCACTGAGAAAGTGATTTATTGTTATAACCACGTTATTTCTGTTATGAGTAGGATGCCAGACAAGCCTATCACTTACATAATACGTTCAGGTTCCGTGTTGTCTGTGTGTTTAGGGTAGATTCCTCCTCCTGCGCCGTACAACCGTATGTGACGTCACTACGGCTGACGGGGCTGATGTCTAGACGACGTCCTGTAAAGCTGGGGACTGAGTGTCTGTCTGGAGGGTTGTCTCTGTTGATGGGCTGACCGTCCCTGTTCCACGTGTACGTCATGTCGGGTCTGTCGGCCGCGGGGAGAGACGTGGAGCTGGCCGCACATAAGAGAGTCACATTGTCACCCTCCTCTAGATCACCCGTGAATGGGACACTGATCTGTCCGTATCGCTTCAGAGATATCACCGGAGTAGATGGTTCACCTGTAATACAACAATATCGCCATTAAATACAATCCGTCTGGGGGAACGAAATGACTGCGGGTTTTATTTTTATTAATGCAAAATAATAACAAAACCTATTTGACGAAAAGTGATAATTCTCACCATAACAATCCTAATACACTTACAATGCTTCTAGTATTTGCATGTGTTTGAAATTTAAAGGTTAACCGGTCAACATGAAGTGACATGACATTATTCATGTACAGTTTACGGTGGTGCATTTTAATTACCATGCTATATATTTATGCAATATATACATCATTAAAGATATACATATACTAAAACAACAAAATATATATTTAATGACTATGTAATGACATCAGTACGTTAGAGCGCAATATAGTGGAGTGGAGTGATATGGAACATAGTGGTGTGTAGTGGGTTATCCCAATCGCAAGCGGGAAGACATTCGACACAGTGCATGCCCATGAAACGAACACATATATCACCTACGCTGCTACCCATGTGAACAACCTCGGTGTAGTTTATCCTGTCTTTTGCATACCTGTTCCGTCATGAAATAAATCGTTAAATGAAAAAGAAAATACCAGATGAGTGACACAAGACGAGTGACACTAGACGAGGGATATTAGACAAGTGACATCATAAGAGTGACACCAGACGAGTGACATTAGACAAGTGACAACAGACGAGTGACATTATACAAGTGACACCAGCCTAATGTCACCAGACGAGTGACACCAAGCGAATGACATCATACGAGTGACACCAGACGAGTGACATTAGACGTAACACCTGACGAGTGCCAAACCGTTTGTAAGCCCGATTTGGATATTCTGTTAGATTATTTGAAATTTAATCTAAATGAACAACACAACGCAAAATATTTAATATGGTCAAGTTCACGGTAAGGCCGTTCTCATTTTGAAAGAATTAGGTTCAGGAACACGCTCATCACTTTTTCTAAGACATATGTCCAGCTAAACGCCCTTCTCTGTGCGAAGGACATTTGACCGTCAAAAAAGCCCTTCACTTTGCAAAGGGCATATGTCCAAATTAATGATCTACTCTTTTCATATTTTCGAAAGACAAACGTGCTCCAAAAGGTGGCCCAAAACATCCCATTTATTCTTACGCGTTCCACATTTACACTTTAATCAAAGTAAAATGTTATTCCTAATAGGAACGCAAGCAGAATCGTACCATTCTGGATCATGCGATGATCACATCTTGCGGCAATCGGGATCTCATCGTAGTTCCGAAAATCTCATTCTCCTTCACAGAAAGATTTTCGGGCGAGAGATTCTCAGGCTTCTAGTAAAAGACATGTTTCTAAAAGCACTTCAGCGACGGCTAATTTCATGATGTTCATGATGTACCCTACCCGTGCTTTGACTGGTCATATATATACCGGATAACTATAAGACAAATGATTTGGGAATGGGGTCACAGCCACACGGGCAGATATATGGCCTGTGTGCCGGGGTCCTGACCCCGCCACCCGCCCTCCCGTTTACGTGGCAGACCCCCATATATTTAGTGCCCACTCCCCGTTCCTTCCCGCTGTGTTAAGACATGTTAAATGTTACCCCTCCTCCTCCGGTCCGTGTTTAGTGGACTCTCAGCTTCAAGGTGACTTATTATCAATGTTTGCGTTTGAAGGATAATTCTGATGATTAAACTTGACGTGGGGCAGAGGGACTATGGCATACGCAGAACGCCATTTGTCGGGAGATCGGAGCATGGGGTGTGCCGTTCAGACCACACAATGTGCTCTTTCTACAGCGTCTCTGAGAAATGTGATCACATGCATGATTTCCAGAATACCGTCGTAAACCTGACCAGGGGTCCTTCATTTAGCCGCATATCCACTAGCCACTGGTTCAGGATCAACTATTCACGTGAAAAATCAAAGAAATTGATTCAAACTTTCTAGCACCAGAAGAACAGCCTGACACCGTACAAAACGGATGACTTGTGTCATTACCTAGCATATGCCGGACTTTACTGAACATTATTATGCTTCCTTGAAACATTAAGCATGCGTCTTAGCTAACAATTATGGACTCATGCGAGTAATTACCGAATATCAATAACAAGGTAGATGCACAATCAATAACTCGGTCAGTGACATATCAGGCGTATATATCTGTCAGTTAGACATCATAGACTGACGCGGCGTACTTACCGAATATCAATAACACGGCTGATGACTCAATCGTTGGTTCCGCGAGAGGCTGGTATCTACACCTATAGAGGCCCGCGTCACTCAACGTGACGCCAGTCAGTCTGAAGCCGACGCCGCGTGATGACGTGCTGTAGAACGACACACGGCCCTCGTAGCCTGGATCTATTGTGTCTGCCCCGTAGTGTGTGTGGCGGATAATACTAACGTCATTCTCATTGAAGAAAGAGGTATAAGAAAACCTGTCAGGGTCGCTACTCAGCGTCCACTCCATGGTGACGTCACCCCCCACGTAACGTCTGGTCAGTGGCGGTTCACTCACAAAGGCTGTAGAAAGGCAAAACGCTGCACTATATATTTTTTAGTATTGTTAGTAATTTCATGGAAAGTTATCAAACGTGACGCTGCTTATCGTAGGCGAGTGGCGGCGACAGCGACAACTACGGGAGGTCGAGGAAAAACAACATTTCATATACACACATGGTGAGCCAAATGATTTTCATATTACAACGAAAGGTGACACGCTCGACCCGGCGGGATTGCATGAATTAACCTTCCGATTATTGAGACAACCTGACGACAGTGGAGACACATAAGGCTAAGAACACATTCGATGATATGAAATGGTCAGATTGTATCCGTCAAACGTCTATATTTCTAGTTTAGACAATCTAATCGCGTGCTAATATTGCCGGTCGCGTGTTCATCGGTCTGTTGCTCGTCTCCAATTCTACAAGCTCCAATCTCCGAAAGACTGACGAGCGATGGTTCCATTGCGTGAGTGACACACGAGCTATTCGAATGCGTCTAATCAGTTTGGGGCTAAGCAAGCCAGACGTTGTGTGTTTCGCAGTGCCATCCATTAACCGCTTACAAACGGCTAAATCATACCGCAACCGTTTTCTTACCGCATGGTAATAGGAACAGCCATGTTTCCATTTTGGTTTTATATTTCAAATCGGGAGGTTTACCACATAGTCTTAGCATACAAGCCAATAATGTTGACATGTGATTGCGCTGTAAACAACGCGCGACATTGTACGTATTATTCCCTATCTTGCATTACTGGTTTTAATACGTCTTAATACGTACTGTACGTAGATGATGCACTCGTAATGACGTCACACATAACCAAGAGCACCAGGAATATTGACGCGTGGCGCGCCATCCCAAAGTAATTATTCTTCCCTGGTGGAAAAGATAGAAATGATGTGTCAAATAAACATTCAATAAATACAATTGTGGCCAATGGAAGAGACCATTCATAGGCGGCAATAAACGGATAAACTGTTAATGGTAGTAGGTGTGGGTGGAGTGTGAAGGCGGCAGGACGCCGACGGCATGAACCGTTCCCTTCGAAGTTCATGATCCCCGCCCACCCCGTTACACTACCACAGTGGATCAACCCAATCTCCACCCCCATCTCAGCCACACACCTATTCCACTCCGACAAGATCCCCGCCCGCTCCGTTACACTACCGCAGTGGATCAACCCATCTTCACCTCCACCCCAGCCACACACAAATTCCAATCCGACAAGATCCCCTCCCGCCCCGTTACACTACCACAGTGGATCAACCCCATCTCCACCCCGACCCCAGCCACAAACCCATTCTAATCTGACAAGATCCCAGCCCGCGCCCTGTTAGCAATGGCCGAAAATTGGGGGAAAACCATTTTGGCTGTGTAAGGGATAGACACTGAATATAAGAAACACGTACGCTTTGAATTTACGATACATATAATGGTAAATACTTTGCTCACGGTTACCTATAACTTAAGCTTCAGGATCTGTTCTCCGCTGATGTGTGCCGCCGACTTTCAGCTGGTGTCCAACAGACTGATGTGTGTGACGCTCGCTGTGGGCTGGTGGCTCCCATGCGGTTGACGCTCACTCTCGCATAAGGTCCCGCACACTGATGCCTGTGGCGCTCACTACCAGCTGACGTCCCTATCACTGATGTGTGTGACTCGCTCTGGCGGTTGACACCCCCACGCTGATGTGCGCGTGGCCATCAATGTTTTGGACCATGTTTAAACCACTTCAATTGTAGAAAACCTCGGAGTGTACGAGAGTGAAAAGTTGTTACCATCGCCGTCTTGAAAACATGCGAACTTAGTCAACGCCTAAAAGCTAAAGGCATGTTTTGAACACTTAACTGTAACGTTACTGGGAGAGCCGAAAGGAGCATGTCATGACACACAGCCACACGGCGTAGTTCTCAAGTAGGTAGACACGACCACTGGCCTTAAGTGCTCGAATCGGCAATACTTGACATTATTTGTGTTTAGTCAACATGCGTTGATACTATATGGAAAGCCCATTTGATTACTCAACGTCGTGGGCGTCGATATCGTACATAAGGCTTTGATTTATGGTTTCATGATGTCTGAAGGAGATACCCAAATACATTAAACTTCTTAGCATACCACGCACGTTGAGATAATGATAGTTCAGCCCACAATTACTATTCAATCACTCCGCTCACATCGCTATGCAGGCCGTTTTGAGCGACAATATGTTGTCTGCCTTCAAGTATGGACGACGCTTCATGCATAAATACGATAGCTTACATTGCGTTATTGGATAACACAGTGTGATATGATACAATTTGGTGGCACGTTCAATTCCCAACATTTACATCATCAAGCTATAGTGAACATCACAGTTTGAAGGAAACCTGTCATGGTCATTGAAAGGAGTAATTGTATAAGGCAGATTTCACGCTATTGCATTGGTGCTTCCATTTTTTAGCGATGAATTTTGTCATTAATATACGGATTATGCAGAAGCGGGTCTAACAAGCATATGCTGTTTAATAAAGGGTGCATGTTTATTGAAATAAATTTCGATATCATTTCCTTTCAGTTTCCTTACAGTTTAAAAAAAACACACTAAAATGCATCCAGACACAGAGGACACCAGACGGAAAAAACTTGCCATGATAAAATCATCCATGTGGCAATGCTCGATTTAGTGGCTATCTCCAATGTAGCAGGATCATTATTGGCTTTCCATAGCATTATAACAATATAACATTAGTTCATTGGCTTTCCATCATTTCATTCACTCACTTAGTGACTCCATAACTGTTATCATGTAGTCATGGCTACCCGCTATAACCACATCTCATTGGTCAGTCACATCATATTTCTCCCTCATTGGTCATCAGAGAGAAGTGTCATGGCGCTGGTTTGAAACTTTCTTTAATTCATCTCTATTCGTAGCCGTTGACAGACCGTCAACGGCTGATCATTCATTTGCTTCTGTTCTATCTGTATTTATTCACCATACATATAAATATACCTCTTCACCGCCACCTCAGTTGTTGTCATTTCCTCGTGACGGTGGCCTGCGTTCACGGCCGGCCGCCGACTGTCACACTAAGCTTAACATACATAACATAAATGACGCTATATTTTGGTTTAGTTAATGGAATGATTGCATCATAATCCAGTTTTATCCGTTACCGTCATTGTTATGCGAAAATCTAATTTTCAAAATGTCTTTTGCTAACGTAACCCAGGTCGGTCAGTTCGTTGTTACGTTAACATAAATAAAAACCTCATTTCCGATCTAAAGTTAAAAGTATTATGATGGGAATGGTATCCATGGGAACTGCTACCAACATTATATACAAGATAGGAGAAATTTTCTTCATTTGATCTTATTTAAGTTATAAAGAACGTAATTGCCCCGCCAACGTAACGTATAATTATGATTCCGTCCGAGTTTCCTGTCACGTTTGCATTGACATTTACACGAACATTCATGAGATCACATGATGTTCAAGCACGTTCGAGTCCATGAACGCCACGGAAAAGACAGAGAAGCTGTCACAGCATCTAACGAATAACGTAGTAAGGCAGAAATCTATCATCATATTTAAGTAAAGAAATCGGTCCACTGTATAACGTTAGCTCCGAGTTACGTTTGCAATGGACAGTCGTATGTGTTGGTTAGGCAAACATGCGAGATTTACTTTTCACTGAGTGTGCTAGGGTAACATCTGTCATACTCTTATGTTAGCAATAGATTCCTTCCTCGGCTAAGGCCTACGTCTAATTGACATGAACATGTTAATAACACAACTGGTTAGGTCGGTGTTAGGTTATAAACATTTTGTAAGCTTGCCTTATATAGGTGTGTTAAATATGGAGCCATCAGCCATAATAAAAAGCGTTACACGGCGAATTTAAAATTTCAGCATGGTTACGTTAGCATTGTTGTTAATTTTTTAATCAAATCGATTTATATAAGTTTGTACAATTAAATTATCACAAAAATCATGTAAAATGACGCGTGACATCTTGCACTATTAGGTTACAGTCATGTACTACATTAAAAAAATCAGATTTTGGTGCCTTTGGTAAGTCCATATGTTGAATATCGTAAAATCTGCCATGACTCTTACAATTAGTAAGTACAATTTTGAGTCAAACTCAACAACATGCAGTAGAGTGAATGACGCATCGGGTCATGTTTTCCATAAATTTGCCGCGATCGCTCTGAAAATCACTAGGTGAGTAAACAACACTGGACCATTTTAATGATACCAAACATACGATCCTACTGCAATTTTGTCCTCTTTTTGTGGCACAAGCAGTATTTTTCATGCCAACGCTCCGTTGGCAGCAGGCGCACTGCCAACAGATTAAGTCACAGACAATGAAATGGTCTAGTCGTCGTGACTCGAATTATGAATATTGCTAGTAGTGGCGGTAGTCGTTTTAGTTGTAGTAATAGTAACAGCAGTAGCAGGGACGGATTCAGTGACAGCGCTATAGCCGTATGGCCGCGGCATCCTCTATCCCCAGTTTGGACCGCAGTACCTCCTGCACCGTGTCTTCGCAGCTTTCTTGCTGTCCGACACATCATTCAATTCACTGAAACTCAAGGCTCTCCCCTGCGGCTCTACATCTCCTCCGTGACTTCAAGCTCTAGGATTTTCTAACCTGATTCGTTCCTATTTTCCAGCTTTTCACTCTGTCTTTGAATTGTTAATTATCTTGTTTAAGATCATCGATTCTTCAGCCTTGGAAGTTTAGGGAACCCTTCAAACACTTAATATCTTTTTCATGATGTCGATACTCTCCTACATGGCGGGAAGGCAGGACACATTTTTGAACATGTCATAGAGTTATCGCCAAAATGTCCGCTACATCATTTTTGTCAAGGGAGTCCAGTTGTATGAAGAATTCCAAAGTCTTCCTCTGTTTCTTATCTGTGATTTAAGGAGACGTTCCGTCACTGCCACTCCACGGCCTCTTGTATTTTTCCATTACGAGGGGCCGGCTTGGTAGCCCTAAGTGCACGCATTGAGTGCTCTGGTCACCTGAGAATATAACGACACAAGGATCGATGGTCGAGGACCGCTGTGGCCATGTCTGCTTGATCGCAGGATAAATATCCCATGCCCTTCTTCACAAAGAGTAGTGGGTTACCCCAGGGGACATGGCTCCACTCTCCCGTCTTTCTCCCGTTGACGCGAACTGACCAAATGTGGTCAAAGCGTCCTGAATCCCAACCATCCCATTACATTGTTGCCCTTGGCTTTTGAGTGGGTCTCTCGAGCAGCTCATGGGCTATCAACATGGGCTGGTTATCGCTTAACACTATTGCCCACCAAAAATCCTCGATAGGATTATTCGCTAGATTCGACGATACCTATTGAATTATCATCCAAATTCACAGGCTGATCATCTTCACTGACAGTTCATTACAATATTCGCCGCGAGAAATTACCTGCCTTTCAATTCTTGCACATTTTAAAACTTCTCTGTCGCTCAATATTTTCACCGTTGCACCCTGTCTGCCATGTTTCTGGTGATATATATTACTGGGTAATTATGTTACACGATTTTGGTCTCAATCGATATACTATTGGGTTAGTTCGACATACTTGATAATGCAACAATGGTTGTGTATATACAAGTTAAATCACAGAAAATATGCATGACGTATCGCTATATACAGAAATACTATATTTTTTATTAACAGCCTAAAATTGTGTGGTTCCACGAAGCATTCACGGACTGCATGAATCTTGGATACACTGCCGAATGACATTATCTTTGTTCTTCCATTCACAATCAAAGTAAATCTTAAACTAGGTGAAAAAAATCCTCTAGATATGTGTGACTCCACTGTGTACACAACGAAAAATGTTGCCATTCTTATTGACAGGCATCAAGTGAATCCACACTATTTTCCACACTCGTGTTCGCTGCATTCGCTTGATTGCGCCGTGAGCACTGCAGCACATATAATTGGACAGCAGGGCACGACGTGTTGACATAGCCTGGGCAGCATGACGTTCAGCATAGCCATAGAAAAGGCATAGATAATGACGCACTTACTTGAAAGATATGTCTGGCGCATATAGAATCGCTTCATGCGACTGTTTCGTGATATATCATTACCATGAACGCTTAACGAAAGACATTACTTTAGTACAACGTGTCATGTAGCGATGATTTACATATTAAAGCTTGATATATCTACTGCAAGTGCGTTCTTCGCGGTAGTGCTATACAGGCGACAAAGCGCAACTGAACACGTCCAGGACAGGAACACTAACATCAGGAAACTAAATTCCACATAATGTAAAAGCAGTTCGTAATTTGCTCAATATAAAGTAAAGTAGGTCATTTCATAGGCCATAAAATACTGCGAATTACATATCCCGTTTTCGCATTAAGATGAATTATATCAAGAAGCACAACCAGACATATGTATATAAACATGCATGCATGTATGCTGGATTTGCATAGCCATGAGTGGCCAGATACGCAATGTTACTCCCATATAATTGCTAAGAAAGCATGGCTTTGTATGGCGTAGCAATGTAATTGTCGTCTCAAACCATATACGCAAACGCAATGAAATGCTTTTTAATGCCAGGGTCAGTCAGTATATTGCGTCAGGTTAAATATTCACTTTTGCGGTCATTAAGGCCAATCATTTTGTGTCGATGCACCATTTTTCTGTTTTCAGACGACAGCTTCGTACGTATGTTCATCGCTAGCCCCGGCGCTGGCGTGTGTTGTCTCCGAGTTCATCAAACATTTCACGATATATTCGAAGCCGGGACGTCTTTCCGGGTTGCGTATCCAACACTCTACCATTAGGTCATAACTGTGAAGGCACAAAACCCAACATAAACATTGATAATAGAGTTATTTCAAAACAAAGTGTGACATGATACCATGCATTACTGTCTGGCACTTTTGTCGTTGCGTAGAGCTTCCGCCATGTTCCGAACAAAACCAATTGCACTTTTCGACATTATACATCCGATAATCATGGTCATTACGCAAGCAGTACACATTCAAAACCCATTTTATTTCAAACACGTGTCAAGAAAAAGCCAAGTTTATTCGCGGACAAGTTCCTTATATTACCACAACACAAGGTTGGTGCAAACAACGCGTTTACGGATGGCTTCCATGGCATCACAAGCTTGCGTGTATACGAGGCGGATCTATGGGGGTGAGTTAGGGGAACGGTAAAAGTCGAGTTCCCCGACCACCCCCTGTTGCAATTTTTCAGTGAGCATCCCCACCCTCTCCCATTGCAAATTCCTCAGGGGCATTAATTTAACAATTGTGCCTCGCCTTTCGCCTTTATCAGGGTATTAACACCTACATCGCTCTGACATACTTATATGATGGGGTCGCATTTATTAGGCTTCTCAAGGCGATGTCGGTCCTGGATGGCTGTTTGCACTTCGTCGTCCTCAATTCCCGGATATGGCATCTCTCCTTGATAACAAATAGATCATTTGTGTTCAATTTATGGACCTTATTTAGCGGCACCTCTGCTGTGACGTAGACCGTTTATCGCCTCTGGCAGAGCATCAGCTGCTAATCGCAGGCGATGCGATTTCCAAAGTCGTTTTCCTTTTACAAATGAAAGAATTATTTTATATGTAATGCTAATTAATTTGACGAAAGAAAACTAATTACAAATATTTACATACCGAGAGAGAAGAGTTCCCAGAGGAAGATGGCAAAGCTCCAGACGTCGGATTTGGTGGTGTGTTCCAGATGATCCAGAGTCTCAGCTGACATCCATCGGCTGGGACGCTCCAACTAAAACAAATAGTGGTCGTACATACATATATAGTCAAACATACATATGGCCCTGACCGTCTATATACGGCTCTAGTGCAGACAGGGGTCACGACGGCATCCGATGTGAATAAATCTCTCAGCTTACCTTGTGTATCGCCTCCCACGATTATCTGGCCCTGAAGACATTCAGTTTGGATAACCCCGTCAGCTTTCCTTGTTCAGTGCCTCCCTGGCCTCCTTGGCCATGGCGGTATCCGTCCTGGGACACTCTCTCAGATTACCTTGTGTATTGACTCCCAGGCTTCCCTGGCTCTGACAGGCTCCGCCGTGGAGAACCCCGTCAGTTTACCTTGTGTATCGCCTCCCAGACTTCCTTGGCCTTGACGGCCTCCGCCGTGAAGAACCCCGTCAGCTTACCTTGTGTATTGCCTCCCAGGCCTCTCTGGCTCTGACGGCCTCCGCCGTGGAGAACCCCGTCAGCTTACATTGTGTATCGCCTCCCACGCCTCCCTGGCCCTGACGGCCTCCGCTGTGGAGAACCCCGTCAGCTTGCACACCCCTCGGTCATCCACTAACACGTGCTTGGTGCATATATAGTGGTGCAATACGGCAGGGCCAAAGAGAAAAAAGGCCACAAGAAAATCATACGTTAGTAATAAGTTGGTCCACTAACAGAACACTATCACACAAACATACAGACAAGCTAAGCATACGGGATAAAAGCACACGGCAAAAACCTGCATGATTGACAAAGTAACGACATATTCCACTGAATAACGTAATGCAGTGGCCTAATACTTAATTCCAGTTAACGTAGGAATATGGACTAACTTATTATATGAATACATGTCAAGCCAAACATTGAATTTAGACAGCGCGATCGAAATGTCAATATTTCGGAAGATTTTCTGGTTTCAAGATTTCTGGAGGAATACTCACATGCAGTAAAGTTCTTAGCATACCATGAGATGATGCACGTTAAGGCAATGGCAGTTAGATCGCGCTATTACCCTATTTGAGTATGCTTTCAGAAATCTTAAAACCAAACAAACCGCAGTGAGACCAAGAGAGCCCCATCGCCCACCGACATGTCTATGAAAGGCCAAGCTATACACAAGCGTCGAAGAACCTACACGTAGGTCAGCCCATCGGTCGGTACTGAATCAACCCAGCGGTCGGTGCCAGGTCAGCCCAGCGGTCGGTGCCAGGTCAGCCCAGCGGTCGGTGCCAGGTCAGCCCAGCGGTCGGTGCTAAGTCAATCCAGAGGTCGGTCCTAGGTCAGCCCAGCGATCGGTGTCAAGTCAGCCAAGCGATCGGTGACAGGTCAGCCAAGTGGCATGCGACAGGTCAGCCCAGCGGTATGTGACAGGTCAGACGAATGTCCGTGACAGGTCAGCCCAGCTGTCTGCGTCAGGTTAGCCAAGCGTCATGGCGGGTCTGTCGGCCGCGAGGAGAGCCGTGTAGCTGGCCGCACATAGCAGAGTCACATTGTCACCCTCCTCTTAGTCACCCGTGAATGGGCCACTGAGGCTTCAGCGACACGGACAGATCAGTGGCAGAGCACTGAAAACGAAGCGAGAGGCGACAAAATCGCCCAGATTACAAGAAAATACACCACCGACCAAAAAAATGTCGAAAGTCTTAAAGGCTTCAGGAACATAATATATTGACGGGTAGGACATTCAACTTGAGCCACCGGTCCGCAATGTCTAATTTTAGGTCAGATGAACGGCATGGCTCTTACCCTTGCTCCGTTTGCGGGCGTGGTCAGAGAGGCAATATCAACCCCATCTCCACCCCAGCCAAACACCCATTCCAATCCGACAAGATCCCCGTCCGCCCCGGTACACTACCACAGTGAATCACCCAATCTCCCTCCTCCCTCCCCCAGCCACACACCCATTCCAATCCTGCGACAAGGCGGTGATAAGAGACGCCTTATTGAAATGCGCGCTGCCCTGTCAAGTATGTTTTACGTGGTGTTTACCTGGCTCTTCTACCCAAAGCGGCGCCCAGGCGTATCTCCGCCAGTCTTAACTGAACACCAAGGCTGTTTCATTCATTGGTACCACGCGCATCTCATTAATCGCCGAAAATGGTGAAAAACTATTCTGGCTGTGTGAGGGATGGTAACTTTTAATATCACGAAACAATGCGCTTCGCTATGAAGTTACACGACAGATAATGGTAAATGTTTTGCTAAATGGTTATCAGCTGGCGTCCCCTACACTGATGTGTGTGACTGGCTTTGGCCGTTGACGTCCTGAACACGGATGTGTTTGACGCTTAATGTTGGCTGGCGTGTCCCGCACTGATGTGTGTGACGCCCACTGTCGGTTGATGTCCCCCACACCGATGTGTGTGACGCTCACTGTCGGTTGACGTCTTCCACACTGACAATTTGTGACGCTCACTGTCGGTGGACGTCCCCCACACTAATGTGTGTGACGGTCTCTGTCGGTTGACGTCTTCCACACTGAAAATTTGTGACGCTCACTGTCGTCTGGCGTCCCCCACACTAATGTGTGTGACGCTCACTCTCGGTTGACGTCTTCCACACTGAAAATTTGTGACGCTCACTGTCGTCTGGCGTCCCCCACACTGATGTGTGTCACTGGCTATGGCGGTTGACCTCCCCCATATTATGTCCGCTCACTGTTGTGCGAGACACTCAATGTTTTGGACCAGGAAGTTTAAACCACTTCGAATGTAGGAGACCTCGGGGCGTACGAGAGTGAACAGATATGTGTTTTACAGTCCCCGTCGTGAAACATAATGCGAAGTTAGTCAACGCCTAAATAAATATATCCTCAACGTACTTAGCTGGCATGTTGTACTTTGAATTCTGAACTACAACGTTACTGTGAGAGCCGAAAGGAGTCTGGTATGAAACACACCCCCACGCGTGGTTCTCACTTTGACAGACACGTCATTCCAGAGTACTTACAATCATTTTGGTCGATTTCTAACTCTCGCTTTAAGAGCTTCATTCGGCAATACCTAATGTTGTTTAATTTGAGTTACTTAAACATACGGTGATATTATTTTGAAAGTCCATATGATAACTCAACGCCAATGGTGAGTGGTTGATATGTGCGGAAGTGCCAATCGTGGGCGAGGACATCGCACATAAGGCTCTGGCGAGTCGTGGTGACATGTGAACTGGCAAGTTAACCGACTTCAACTGTCGGTTAAACGATGAAATTGCAAGATTTCTGAAGATTTTTTTGGACTATTAACGACATCGCTAATTCTGCACCTCGTAATGTGAAAACGACTTACCCTATTAAAGTTACAACCGAGTTATCAGGCATCTGCAAGTTTCCAGTTGTCAGAGGCAGTCGTTCGCAAACCATTAACTGGTCAATCACTCCGCTGACATCGCTACGGCGGGCCGTTACGGATAAATTATATGGTAATCACGCCTTCAATTATGGACGACGACTCATGCATTAATACAACATGTTACATACCGTTATTGGACAAGGCAGTGTGCATCATTTACAGCGATTCGCAAGGACACATAGATGTGTGATATATTAAACCTAGGGGGCACGTTTAATTCCCAAAAATTACATCATCGAGCGATACGAACATCTTAATTTGAAGGAAACATATCGCGGTCATCGAAAGGTTAGTTTTATGTCTAAAGTCGAACTCATCAATGCCGCGGAATGACGTTTAGGGTCATATTTTCCGTTGATTTGCGCGATCGCTCTGAAAATCACTGAGACGCATACGCATCACGGGACCATTTTACTGATCCCAAACTTTTTAATAATTTTGATGAAACAAGTAATATTTCGTCATGCTAACGATCCTTTGGCAGGAGACATACTATCACAAATACACTAAATCGCAGACAATGAAGTGATCTAGTTGCCACGGCGTGCCGGTGGTCGATGCAAATATCAGATCAGTACGCGTTATGACAACTAGATCATTTCATGACGTGTGTATGATTGTGTTTGCGACAGAACGTCTGTTGCCAATGGAGCGTCAGCATGAAGACATATGACATTTATCAGTACAAACGCTATCGGCGTTTCACGCTAACAGAGCGATTTATATATATATATATATCTGAATCGTTCTATGCAATTGGGGAGTATGCAAGTCAATAATGAGGGCAAATTGAGAAGATAAGGCCTCGTGATCCTTCATATATATTGCAATATGTATACAGTACAATATAAGGCTAAATTTTTAATATAATGTTTGACAGTAGGCCTAGGGCTCTGTCTAGCCATAGTTTCAAAATCGTAGAACTCTGTTTGGAACCCGGCGCTCTAGACCAGAAGAAGAGGAATGAGAATCGTTTATTTGAACCGAAACAGTAGCCGTCAATCCCTTTATCATTCGAAATGTCCCCAAATATTAAAAATTAACATGTGCTTTCCCCATTATTATTACGACTATATGACAATGGTCTCAGCTGAATTAATTTAGGATATTTTACCTTTCGATGTATATATATTGGGTTGTTCAAGCAAAGTATTCTTGACTATAGCCGACCGATTGGTCAAGGGATGATCCCATATGTTGATGCATATATTAAAATATCTTGCGTTCAGTAATGAAGAAACTGCTGCCCAGTCATGTTTGCCTTGTGGTATCAAAACATCAGTAGGATTGCGCGATCAAATTAGTTACACACATATATAATTCAAAAATCTAAGAAATTAATTACAGTAAATAAATGCGTGTACACTACGATTTAAAACCCTGTGTCTTAATTTGGCGTTAAACCATATACTCGTTCCAGGTGAATGAAAGCAAAACAGACAAATGTAGCATGTTATATGGGTCTAATTTATTTGCCCGGTATACAATTATCAGCCACAGGAAGTTGGTTAGTACCAGTTTATGCGCACCTTCAGACACCAGACATGTGATTAGGGACAGCGTTTGTGGATAATTTTCCAAAGTCAGAATCCGAGGTCAGGCTAAAACTACGTCTAGCTCTCAATTACTTGGCGTGCTTCGATGATCCATGAAATGAAACGTTAAATGACATCTGTAGTCAATTAAATTGAACACCGCATGGGACACGGATTAACTGCACGGGGCTCCTGCCAGGAAGCGGTATTACTAGTTGCGTGTCGTGTTAGCTGTATATACATTATCAGTCCTCACTGAGTGTGGGTCAACAATCATGCAACAGAGCTCGAAGCTAGCGCTAACAAAACATAAACCCCCTGCGACTCATTCAATAGACAATTGTTGCTTTAATGATATTGTGTAGAGCGATTAAGCATGACCTCACACTAAGCGACACTTTACAGCGCACCAGCTCTTCAACGAGAAATCTGCATTTACATCACGAATATGCCATGACACATGTGCACACTGCATCTCGCTCAATCGTCTGGCATTTAAGGCCAGTGTGATTGGAGTTTACATAATTACTTTCATAATGCATGGTTAGTTCGGGTTTAGTCACCTTCATTTGGTAGATGATAAAATTGAGGAAGCATTATTCACAATTTCATATCAAAACAGAGTTAGTCATTGCCAACATCACATCATAGGGTCATATTTGACCAGATCATTTAATTGTTGAATGAATGCTTTCACTCAACACGTCTGTGTTGATTGATGTTGAAGTGCTGATGGGAAGGAAAGTTTCTGAATAATACGGTGCTTTTTTATCTGCATTGCTGATTAAAAACTACAATTTTGGCCTCGACGAATGTCCAACAGAAGTAAGGTACGAACCTGTAAAGCAGATCTTTTAAAATGTTATTTTAAGTGATAAATCTAAGTAATTAATCTATACTTGTCGCAATGATTCATATCTGGGGCAACGGATATGGAGAATATATCGATATTCCATACAGATCACACCCTCCCAAATCAATCGATGGTAGGAAGTCACCTGATCGATTAGCTTAAAAAAGTTTTAGTGCATATCTGAAGTATATTGCTCAAACACTTGGACGTTATGAGAAGATGTCACTCCTTCATTTGATAACACCGAGGTTAGTCAGAACATACAACTTCTTTGCTGATATTAAAACATGCAATGCGTCGGTTGAAAAAATATCATAACACAGTACATAGGACACATATCATGAACCTTGGGATCATGGAATTGAATCGATGCATACAGACATACAAGACCTTATGGAAACATAAACTACCGAAAAGAAATAACTAACGTTATATCCAACATGTCCTTCGCCGAGTTACTGTACCTCTGTAACAACACACCTTGCACATTTTTGCACGTGTGAGTCTCGAGCAGTCATTACATGTTTTATGACGACACACATAACACACTCACACTGCTCACGACAGTTAAGGTACTGGGATATTATGTTCCCTCGAAGCGTTCTCTACGAATCGTTGCATTGTTCCATTGCTCAGGCCATAAACCGTGCCGTTAGGATAAAGCAGATCACCCAAGCGCGTCAGTCTGTAACGTTACGTGAGTCGCTAGTGGGTTCTCGTGTGTGCAAGACTCGCAACACTCTTTGCACACAAATGGTTTATCTCCCGTGTGTCTCTTTGCGTGTTTCGCAACTGTAGCGTGCGAAAAAGGCAGAACACAACGTACAAACGAATGGTCTTTCTCCTGTGTGGGCCACCATGTGATCCTTTAGATGGGCTTTAGCTGTAAATGACTCGGACCAAGCGTTGCATACAAATGGTTTCTCTCCCGTGTGGTGCATTACGTGAACCGTTAGGGCGCTCTTTTGTGTGAAAGCAGCAGAACACAAAGTGCAAGTAAATGGCTTCTCTCCAGTGTGGATCCTCACATGCCTCGTTAGCGTGTTCCTGTGTGAATAAGACGCCGAACACAATGAACAGGCAAATGGCTTTTCTCCAGTGTAGGTTCTTACGTGAGACTTTAGATTCCATTTAAATGTGAAAGACGCAGAACACACTTCGCACACATACGGTTTCTCTCCCGTGTGTGTCCGCAAGTGAGATCTTAGCGTGCTTTTGCATGCGAAAGACACAAAACACAATGTGCAAGGAAATGGTTTCTTTCCCGTGTGGGTCATTGTATGGTATGTTATCCCACGCTTTAGCGCGAAGGACGAGGAACATAATTTGCAAGCATATGGTTTCTCCCCTGTATGGGTCCTCTCATGGGTCTTTAGCCCTGTCTTTTGTGCGTAAAACGCAGAACACAAAGTGCAAATATATGGCGTCTCGTCCCTATGTGTTTTCGCATGAGTCGTTATAGTACTCCTTTGTGCGAAAGACGCAGAGCACATGGTGCATGCAAATGGTTTCTCGCCCGTGTGGATCCTCACATGAGTCAATAACACGCTCTTCAGGGCGAAAGACGCGGAACACTCTTTACAAGCAAATGGTTTCTATACGCTGCACGACATCGTGTGAATCGATAATTTTTTTTTGTTTGCGAAAGACAAAAGACATGTTTTGCAAACCAGCGGTGTCGAACGCAATTCTTAGTTCTTGGTTTCCTATATTTGCGACAAGCGCAAAAGTTGAAGTGAATTGATGATTTTTCTATGATCCAATATGACCAGTTTAGACTATCTCCCAGCCTGGAGAATTTGTGTGGTGGCATTCGCCATGTGGGTCAGAGCTCTCGGGTGACCAGGAAGGCAACGCTGCGTGGCCGGATGGCAGACTGCGATGTCACTTCTCTTTGTGTCCGCGAGGTTTTCCATGGTCTAGTTCATATCCTGTAATACTCAAGAAGAACACTTCAAGCACATGTAAAAGGATCATTGATCCAGAGAAACGATTAGCATTAAACAGATGTACACACAAAAAGAAAGTTCGCAGGGCATTAAGCACCGAAATCGGGTACAGTGAATTGCCCCACGATGCAAATGACCATTAGTGACATCGCATACTACATGGCTGGTTGGTCGGTTGATAAATATCGCCGTAATCTCTGGCACTTTAATGACCTATATTATCTGAGGTGCACTTAATTTGGCATTTTATTATAATGTCATCATATGCAATGTGAAAAAATATAGATGGCTTTTTCGGACCGTCAAATAAATGACTGGACCAAGTAGTATACATTAAAATATTATATCACATATCACATGGTTACAGATGTAATCACCGTCAAACTTGTTACCCCAGTATATGTTATAATGTTACACCTGTATTAATCAATACCATAACTTTCAGCCCATTATTTCAACTGATCCATTTCTTTTTTTTGTCCCTAAATTTGTCTGAAAAGCATTGGTTTCAATGGTGCAGTAAAGTGGTCTAGTAGATGTGTAGGCGCACTGCTGACTCGAAAACTGTCGTTGCGAACGTCACAGATCTATGCCCATAGGCCAACTGATGGCCATAGGCAATTGGTAGGTTACGGGTAAATAAGCCTGTAGATGTTTGTTACTCAAAATACCCAACACACGGACATATCCAGCCGTACACGCTGTATACGATAAACTCACCTAACCTGGTTATTATCCTTACTGAAGGTCAATGATATGGTCGCATATTATAGGCTTATATTGGGTATTATCACACTGGTTTTGAGGAAAAGTATATGTTTGGAATCTACTGTGTTGTTCTTATTTGGTAAGTGGGGTAATCATGTGGCCCAAAATTGCTGGTCTCTCTGGCATAATTCAGTTGTGTGGATTGGTGGTATTGTAGGACACGATAAAACATAGATCTTCAAAGGAGGCCAAATTGACAGTGCTTCGATAAGCCTGGGCGCATCATTATTGTGTTACAAGTATTAGAGTTTATGGCACAGGCATCCACTATATCTTAGCTTTGAAGTGACATGTGTGACATTTGTGAAGTATTGGATGCACATTATTACACTGAAAGATACGATACTTCCAAGTACTGATTACAATATCTAATATATAGCATAGTTTGATTAAGCCAATAAGTATATCTTTTTTTAAATGTTTTTTGTTTAAAGAATAACATATTTTGCTCAACAAGTTTGGAGCAGTGATGTCACTGACACCATGTGGTGTAGGCTTGCTACATGTAAGACTCCTGTGGAATCAGAACGGTATCACTGTTGTATAACTGTATGAACAGTTGGTGCCACGTCCAAGCAAGTTTCACTCATAGTATGTTAATGTGTTTATCCTATGTTTAATCACGATCTCCAGTTATAACGCACATATAGTCACGGGCGGGTACTAGATCGGTAAGCTGCGCGCGTCATTTCAAATAAAGATAGGATCTGTTACGCTATAGATAAACATAAACCCACGTGCTTTCATACTTTTATATTCTCATCGTCCATATTCATTCGCTTGAACTGAACAACACACGCTCAGTCATGGTTGCAATACACCCCCTACAATGCAGCGCATGAAAGCCCAAAAGTCAATCTAGTGATAGAGTAATTTCCAAATACTGCTCAGATGCAATGCTCCCAGAGATTAACAGACCAGACCTCAGTTTTCCTACTTCAGTGATTCGATGGAATAAAATATATAATTTGTTATCAAAACACAGCGAGTGTATATATGATTTTGTACCGTTCAGTGCGATACACTTGGTATGTATACACAGAAGGTTGAAATCATCCATGTTCTATTGCATTGACTATTTATAGTGCATCTCATCGCGAGGTTTTTCTACATTTTCATTATGTTCCATGGCGGCCTGGCTCTTCACCCCCTTCCCAACGGGGTTAAACAGGGATATTACATAACAATGTAGTGTGTTAGAATCTAGCCATGAATCCATGGCTATGGTTGACGAATCATAACCATGTTGCATTCTATAGTAAAAAATCAACTTCATATGACAAATTGAATTGTTGAAATAAAGCTTTCATAATTAGGTTCATTAAGTACGCAGTGCTTGCTTAGGCAGAAGTAGTGAGTTTGAAGTCTTCCAAAGTTGTCAAAATCTTCAAAAGGAGGCATAATTACCCACTGGCACAAAGATGGACAACAACATACCGCCATTTTTTATTACAGGAAGTTGATCAATGCACATGTGTAAGGTCATCACATGATCAAATATGCCATGCTTATTGGTTTATTGGTTTGTTTCTGTTATAAAGCTTTTCCTACAGGAATAGGACAATGAGAGTTACACTTGGTCAAAGTCAAACAACCCTGAAATGGGGTTATTCCTGACCTGAATTTTACTACAGAATGCGACTAGGCTGTGTCTCAGCTCACACACAGCCTAGGGTTCTGAGCTGGTTAGAACCCAAAGCGTCTATGTGACGAAAACTGAAGACAGTGGTAGAATGAAATAAACAGTTTTACTAAGTCTGAATTCGACCACAAAGAAATCTAAGGTCCAAGGGATAGTCACAGGGTGGGGACGGGGCGAAACACATATTGCATCTTTTATGTATATCTCAAATTGAAGAGTTACTGCCTCATATATTCAATGCCGGCGCCAACAGACAGGGCATGGCGATCGAGGCACAGTGAAGAACTCCTAGATGGCGCAGACAGTGACAGATTACAAGATTTCCAGTTTAGGTTACCAAACCGCATTATATCAAGGAATGAAAAGCTATATAAGTGGGGTTTACAAACATGTGGTGTATGTTGTTTCTGTCAAGAAGAAGTCGAGACCATCATGCATGGGTTCGCGGAATGTGAAGTTGTGAAACATATTTGGCAAAACGTATTAGGTTGGTTACAGTGTAAAATAGGAAGGTCATTAGAATACAATCTTAAATTTAAGACAAGTTTTGATCAAACATAATAATGATCAGGAGTTTCTTCATTTTCTGCAGGAGTTTGTAATCTGCCCCTGTACAACAACCTTTTAAGCCAATAAAAGAAAAAAGAAAACAAAAGTGCCGTCTGGCCCTGGTACATGGTGGTCGGTGCACTGGCGAATACATGTGCCGGAACGACACGGTGTACATCTATGAATGCCTCTAACCATATAAATCTCCTAACCATATGAATCCCTACTATAAATCAGATACCTGAACATGTACCACCTAGCTATTTCAATGCATAGACAGGTCAGCCAAGTCAGACAACTAAGCAGGCACCACCCCACTCTCCCCATCCCCCAGATATTAATTACAGACCTATAACAACACTATCATAAGCAGGCCTAACAAGATCCCCTCCACCTGCAACCTGCTGTCTAGACCTTAGAACTGGGACCTTTGTCTCGACTTGATGTGAAGCTGCAAAGCTGATAACCACCCCCACCCCCGCCCTCCGCTTCCACCTCCTCTACGCATTCCGCCGCCCCACCCTCCCAACCACCCCTATCCTTCGTCCACACCACCCCTAAACATCCACGCGGCCGTCACGGCGTGCGGCCCTTATGCCTGACATCCAACGAGACGACACTTCTGACTATGGAAGTGTGTTGCCGCCTTTTCATTCAAATAGTAGACACCTACCATTTAAAGCAGTGAACAGGAATTCCATTTGTACTTATACTGCTGGCTCGAAGCGCCAGTTCGGTTCGTCTCACAGGCCGTCATGCTCGCTGATCAACACTAAAACGACTAAAATGGCACGTCATTTGAATGTGTCTGTGCAGGCTTGTTTGCGTCACGGGCTGCGGCCCAGCCAGCGTCTCTATGGGGTGCGCGGAAGGGGTCGTTACAGACTGCGACCCAGCCAGCGTCTCGATAGGGTGCGCGGAGGGGGTCGTTACAGACTGCGACCCAGCCAGCGTCTCGATGAGGTGCGCGGAGGGGACGGGTAAGGGGAGGCCACTGTTGGGGAATAACAGTGAGGAAGGGAGTAGTACCGTAGATAGTCATCTGGAAGAGCACCTGTTTGACGTTAAAATACTCCTGGTGAGCCCAGGCAAATGTTTGTTCCCCTCTCCCTGCATGGTGCGCTTATTTACATCAAGACCACATAACGTTACACATGTTACACGTAATGTCCAGTCTAACGGTTGGCCACGCAGGTTCGAGGCCACGAACGGGTTTCTTAAGGTTGATTTACTCAATGCCGATTAGAAATAATTTAAATAGGATTACGCCTGCATGTTAAGCGTTAAGAGCCATCGCAATTAATCCACGCCACGGGTCTCAGCGCGGACCCGGTGGGTGAGAGTCCACGTCAGTTGTATGATGTGTTTAAGACGTATGTCATTAATGACTGCCTCTGTTTTATTTTATTTGTTCAGACCAAACCGACCCTATTGTGGATGAACGGGGTTATGAGAAACATACCGTTTAATAACAATACTCTCATCAAGCAAGTAGTTACACCTGAGCATTTTTGTTTTACTTTTTTTTATGTATTGAAATTGGTGTCGTGCAAATACAACACCTGTTTGTGCCGTATGATTCATACCGCGGGCCATGGGACCGATACTGCAGAAAATACATCTACATATTTCCTAAACTTTCCAAAATCAACCGATGAGAGACGGTTTCGTCGTCTATCAGTTGAAAGAAGTGTTACTGTACCTGAGGGATATTGGTGAGAGAGTGCATGCACATACAAGCTGAGAGAACATTTATTTGATACTACCAAACTCGGTCACAACTGGTTTACCTGTATAAAAATGCATACAATTTGCAAAAGTAAGAAAATATCCTGCTTATGACAGAGCACACGTACCACAGACAGCCTCGTTCTCGATCTCATTCTCAAAATGACAAAGGTGATTACTATAAACAGTGCATGGGGACGCTATGACAACGGGCGCGTAATGACACGCAATATATCACAAACAGCATGAACTCCCAGCCAGCATGGCATTATCGGCCCAACGTTGTTTTTAGGTAGGCAACGCAACCGTTTGCTAGTATACATAGGCGCAACGTAATACCTACCGTCATCTGCGCTCTGCACACAACCGTTGGCAATGGAATGTTGGCCCAACAATGCGCCTACGTACCAGCGTACTGCCGTTAGCGCAAAACACAGCGCCAGCTAGCGAGTTTTTGAAGCGACACTTCCATGCGGCAATTTTCCAAGTTACTGTAAGTTATCGTGAATTTTGAGATTTTGATTCATTTGGCGCATGATTATTGTCTTGTCTGTCTGTTTTATAGTATCGGATTATGTAATTTATGCACTGATTGAATTAGAACTGTAATATAATGGTACAGCGGAAGAAAACGGTCACTGAGTATGCAGTTTCTGACCTTTCCTGTATTATCGCTCACACGAGTGCCTAGCTCTTTTGGAGCTCTTTTCTTAAAATCAAACACTGTCAAACCAGTGCAAAACCTTTAGCCATGGGCAGGTGAAGGCTTGAATAGCACTTCAAACGATTTACTTTAATCTTACCACAGTGTTTGACTAGCTAGCCTGCCCCTGGCTGAAGGTTTTGATGTCATTAAACTTATTAAGGATGGGGCAAGGCCAAGGGGTATTCCGTTCCTTTGGAATGGGCTTTTCATTTCAGTGTGAACTGGGAATGAGGAAAATAATTCTTCGTGAACTGGGAATGGGATATTAGCCGACAGCAGTGATCGAGTATTTTCATCAATCGTGAACTGGGAATTTTAATATTAAATAACTCTCAATTGGGAAATGACCAATTTATATCATGTATCCGCCCCTTATTAAACAAGGCACATAATTATGGAAAATATCAATGGATTATTCCTATTGGTCCAAAAGAAGAAGGGTGTAGACAAATATAGAGAACACGTATCTGGGTAGGTGGTCAGAACCATATATCTGCCGATGCATTCTGAACTTCTATGTTGATATGAATTATTTTCTCGTAGAACTAAGAGATCGTTTTATTTAGGCCAAGTGGTTATAGTGTTACCTATAACAATATGCTGTTCACATTTTGTTTTACAGTCTGTTTAAATTTCATTGACAGTAACAGAGTATGATATTGCCCTCCTGCACGCTTTGGAGCGCGTGCAACAGCAGCAGGAGCACAATGTTGTGATGCTTCGCAAAATTTGCCAGCATCTCAACATGACTTGCACGCCAACCCCTCCGCCAGATGGAATGCCTTTCCCCATCCTGACCGTAGACGCCCTACAGACATTGGACGAGGTCCTCGCTAATGACGAGACCGTGTGGAAAACGGTATGCTGTAATATTTAACGATTAATGTTTTTTGCTGTTAAAGCCTGGCCACACAAAGCACAGCTATATATAAGTCTCAGAGAACCCCCTTAGTCTATTGGTCAGTGTACTGGACTAGAGATCAAGGCATCCATGGTTTACTGGACGGTCCCCATATGGGGCAAATTTCATTCATCATCATTTCGTTGCCCCAAAAGCTTCCACTGGCCCAATTTTAGTCAAGTATGCACGAATAAGAGACCAGCATTTTCAGTTCTCATAGGTTTGTCCATGTTTTTGTATTGCTTTGTGTAATTTAATTTATGTCTATTTTGTCTTCAGTTTGACTCTTTATTTTGCATATGTCCAATTAGGTCAGCAGCATCACCTTGATGGGCGTATCCACTTTCGACAAGACAGTGCAGCGTTTGATGGACTAAGTGCTGTCAAACAGTGTGACAAAGCAAATACATTGGCAATGGAAGAGTGGGAAAGTGCCATTCCCTCGCCTAAACTTACGCCAGGTGGTGTATGGTAAGTGTGGCTGTATAAGATAAGGATTTCCACTTTTCCCACTGTCTACATAACTCATTTGCGTTACCTATTCAACGTGATATGACAGATCTGTCAAAAAATCCTGCCAACTGCAAATTATGAACAGTATCATTAGTTTGTATGTGGCTACCACTGTATTGCCTTTAACAGGGTTCCAGAAATATTAAGCTAACAAAAAAACATGTGTTAAGTATACCAGTATAGGTAAATGCTATTCATGCATATTATCGGACCAGCATGATATTTTAAAAAGCTTTGCCATTGAGTCTACTTTGATTTAATTCAGGGGGTACTCGCAGCAACCCGACTGCCAGTTGCGCCACAAATTCAGAGGTGGTGAAGAAGTGGCTGCGATTTGCTGGGAAGCGGGATGGCGGGCGACGAGAGCGTGACAGCTGGCAAACGCAAGAATCAGGAATGAGTGGAAGCGACGGCATCTACGAGCTACCACCCCTATGAGCGGCCATGCACCTGTATGAGCGGTCACGAGCGATTTTTTTCAGACATTACGCGTCATGTATACCTATTAAGAATTCATGTATTGCACTTTTTAAGGTTTTTGTCAATAAATTAGTGAACAACATTTGCAGTGGTTCAATAGTGGATTAATATCGGTAGAACGTCGGCGGCGCACATTGGCCCACCGTTGGCCTATGGTTGGGCCATCGTTGGCAGCTAATGTTGGCCCAAGGTTGGCAGATGGTTGGGCCATTGTTGGCAGACAACGTTGAAACAATCATTCCCCAATGAGCACCCACTCGTTGGCCCAATGTTGTTTGCCGACATTGAGCCAACATTGCCGACGACGTTGTTTCACGGTTGGCAGATGGTTGCCATGCTGGCTGGGCTGTCCAGCTATATTGGGAAGTAGCATGATTCGAACGATTTCCTTATTAGGGCCTATTTCCCCATCGCAGTTGACCGCCGCGTACAATGGTTGTTACTCTGAACTCGCTACGGAACGACAATGGTCACAGCAGACTATTCTCTTTTGGGAATAAAAGTACAATCTAAATAGTGTAAAATATGGATCAATGAAAGATAATTATTAGGCAGCAATACTTACGGGTTATCTCCACGTGGTTCGGAAGAATCGTCGTTCAGAGTTTAATATTGTGATGTGGGACTGCTCTCGTTCGAGGCGAACTATAACCAACTTCCAGTTTAAAATTGCTTGCGTCGATCCTTCCCCAATCCGCCAAATTCAAGTCTCTATATGGCGCACCGTATGGTCTTCGATACGGTACGCACCCGAGATCATGGCAACGAAGCATATAAAAATAGATCTATATACAGGTGGACAAAATGAGAAATATTGCAATTGGGATTTGGGAGTCTATCATATATTAACTTTTTTCCAATCTGTATGCACAGCTTGCACGCCATGTAATGCTAATTTAATTGGTATATTTAATCAGGTAATTAAGTTATTTATATCATTTAACAAACTATCATAGATAGTACAGACTAGGCCCCTAACAATAAAAAAGTTATTACATAATGCACATAATGTCAGTAAATATCTTTTATCAAGTGAGTGAAACTCGTGCTATTCACTATTTTGGTTCCTAAACTTGTTGAACATTGTCATCGTCATTAAGCAACAGGGACTAATAACAGTAGTTTTCACCACATAATGTGGTGAATAACTAACTTGTTTCCATCTACATTGCTTGAAATACAACTGGTGCTTTCCCAAACAATTGCTTTCTTAAACAGATTCGTATTTGCAAAAGTTTGAACATGGTGTATAATTTAATACGGTAAACTTGGCCTTGAAATGTTGAATGTCATGTTCGCTACAAAGGGCGGGCTAGGAATTTATATCCGACAACTTTTGACAATAGTCGATAATACGGGAATTACAAGGGGAGTCCCAAACAATACTTAATTGTATCATACGTTGTATTTGATAAGAATTCAAATACATTATTCGGGTGCATTGAATTATTACTATTGAATATATCTTGGCGAAAAATGCTGCATGTAAAGTTTGAATCCTGGATGTTCGGACTTTGCTCGCTATTTAGGTGACACCGATACACGGGGCGGATCTAAAGGGGGGTGGGGTGGTGGCTAGGGGGGTTGCAACCCCCAACCCCCCTTGAGAACTTGAACACACACTGTTAAAATCGGGTTCTCCGAGCAACCCCCCACCCTCTGTCGCAAGTTTTCAAGAAGCAACCCCCCCACCACCCCTTAGCAAGTTCCTAGATCCGCCCCTGGATGCCGATTATTAACTACTTCAGTTGATACAGATACTGAACTTATTCATATTGTCTTTCCGTCTGTATCTTTCCTTCATGCACTGACCACCCATCTCTGGCATTTGAAAGTAACAAGGAGAAACAACTCTTTACACATGCAAATGCTTATGAACCTAAAAACAATTAACTCGACAAGCGTTCAGTCGAAAAGAGACAAAGGATATGCTTTTCCCCGGTCTGGCTAGTTTGTCAAAGGTAGCCAGACATCCATGACAGCAGGTCTATGATCATACTAAGCTATATGGTTCACCTAATTTTGATTCTAACCCCAAGACATCGATCAAGACACCTGAGTACACATTCGTTAGGCTATAGCAGTCACATAGATCTTGTTGTCATCTGCTAATTGTTGAGTAATAATTGGCAACGACAGATTTTTGACTTGTTTTACTCACATTGGTCAGCCGCCCGCTTCGCCATTCCTTTCTTTTTCCCTTGAGAATCTGTAGACATTTCTTAGACATTTCTTTCATTAATTCGGGCAATTTATGGCAGAACAAACTTGAACTTCATGATTGTTGACGACGGCACTGTGCAATACTACAATGATATAGCCGCATGACCCTTCTTGGTGTACTACTGTCTTTGATATAACCTTCAAGGCGTTTTTTCCGCTTTTTCAATCTTGAGCAGTTCTCATCTGGAAGATTCGGGATTACTCTCCCTAATTCTTGGACGATAATATTAGTATTTCTCCGTCAAAAGTCTCCAAATTGTTAAAATTCGCTGTGACTTTATCACGGCCCGGTGCTCATGCATAGTGTATGTACCACTTATCATGACAGCATGTCTGCCAAATGGCATCGATTTTGAAAAAGAGGATTGACAGCCAATAATTTATACAATTTTAACATCTCCATGGCAAAGCGTCCACGTCCGCGTCCGCTTGCGTCTGCCTCCGACGTCCGTCTTTTGCGTCTTCGTCTTGTCCGTCGCCCGGCCCACTTTTCTATGCGAAAATTGTTGTTTTATGCAAAAAAACAGACCGTGTGTTCGCTGGTTAACTCGATATTGCACGGAAAAAGTCTTGGTTGGTCTTGATGTTCGAGTTGGTCCCATTTCCCTCTTTGTCTTCTCTCTCCATCTGGTGGCTTTAATTTGATCCAACCTGATACCCCGGTGTTTGGTCTTAACCATTACTCAAGAGTCTATGCCATAAACTTAGTGCCACGTGGAATATTTGTCGTGCCGATATAAGGTTCCAAATGCGTGAGTAGTCACATAAGAGGTGGATTTTCTGAAAATGAAAAGGTGCAACAATTATATTGCATATGATTTCCTGAACATGAACAAAAGCACAACGAGCTGGTGAGCCGAAAGACGACCATGCACTTTTCATCCGTAACTTACTAGGGGATTATGAAAACGGCCTCATAACTCATCGTGGTGTACCGATCGATCTCGCACCAAGGCCCAGGGTGCTCACCCTCACTTACGGAGTGTCTAGTACTCCATATGTGAAGAAACCCTTATCGAAGCTCATATTAAGCCTTCATGTCGCGCTTGCAAACGTCATTGAACATCAGCTTTGGCCCATCCAGTTGGCCTTTTGCCGGCAGCAAGCTCGCCATAGAGCATATCCTTTGAAATGCGGTCAACCTGCATGCGATGAAAGTGCTCAAACCAGCGAAGATATGTCTTGGCTTGATAAGAGCACGAATGCTTGGTAGGCTGGCCTTGGCTGGCCTAAAAGGCTTCGTCATGTGTTACCTTTGCCACTTCTTCGTGCATTATAGCATATCTATCACACATTTCCATCAAATAATTATTGCGCAAGGAGAATCTTCGTGCTTATGATCTTTTCTGTGTATAGCATTAATATTCTTGGGATTTGGAAAAGTTGAAGGCGGCATTCACACTTCCGGGTGCCGCAAATTTGTCACATGGTGTATAGAAACGATGCCTTTAGGCCCATTTTGCACCAGGCTGAAACAGATAAAAACCATATGATCTCTCCAAAGAATAATACATTAACAGTTTAGTTTACGAAAGGACCAAACCTGTTATTTAATATTGGTTTAGTACATGTTTAGTCATATATGCTGTTACATTATGGCGAACAAATATATTCATTTGAATAACGCTGTACATGAAGGCCAGTCTGTTTATTTCCGTGATCGTGAAATGCCATGAGTCTCGTTTCGTGATGCGAGATTTAGTAATTTTATTTTTGTGCTCCGAGATGAGATGCCCCTCTTAAATCGCGGTCATATTAGAGACCGTGGCATTGTAAAGGTACTCTTGCATATATATATCTATCATGAACTTTCCAAGTAGCTGTAAAGCTTCTGAGTATTATTTGCCATTTGCCACATGGCCTGCAAGGTGACATTGTGTATTCGTGTGGCTCCAGCGTGTATGCTTTTCCGCTCACAACTTGGTCAGCTGGGATGAGGCCGAGGATGGTACCAAAGAGACCCCACTAGGCGGCAACACTTTACTCATCACCGTTGATGCTACTTTCAATCCAGGCATCGGTTTAACCGAAATTGTTCATGCACTGTACTAGACCTTGTTGGAAGTTCATGGCGGCATGAACCCCACCATGACGGGGGATAAAGAATCCCTCCCATTGATCGATAAACCATTTCGGCTCCATAAATTAGAGAAGCGAGCGTAATCCGCTGTCAAAAATGCTTCTTGACGTAGGCAATCAGTGATTTGCTTGATTCTTTGCACAAGTGTATCTAAGAATATTAAAGTCATGATCTAGAGACTGGCATAAGTCCTAGTGCCCCCACCCCTCCCACCCGGGGGTGGGGGGCACTATCAATAGCCAAATGTCGGGGATCATGGGTTCAGCGCATGTACACCGCATTAACACGCAACAACGATTCTAGGGCAGTCAGATCGCCAGAGGCATGCAACTGCACACCACATAAGCTCGGCGGTTCTACGGTAGTATAGTTCTAGCGGTTGAAAGGATGTAAGTAAGCATAGGAATACGAATACAGACTTAACACCTGATATGTAACTTGCCATAAATTGAAGATGTGTTATATGACGTACATCAACTTGCATTCTTAAATATTGTTTGGCTGTTGATGTTTAATATGCATTATAGTGTGTCTTGGCAGACAACAATGATAAAGATGTATATTTATCCAAATGTACAAGGTTACGATGTATGTAATTTTTAGATGTGCACTGATTTATTGTTCAAGTTTCACCACTAACGTACGCGGGGACAGTAACATAAATATGTATAACCTAATTTGTTGATACAGCATATTGTTTTATGATAATTCAACGCGAATAATGTTTTCTGTTTTTAATATAAAAACAAGGAACAAGACGAATGTAATGCACATGTACACATTTATTTTGCATATTACCTTTTGTATACGTAGAGTTGGTGCTGGCGCTAAAAGTGAACACATTAATAAGTCATACCATTTGTCTAATACATTTCCCAAAAAGGTATTTTGTGAGTTGAAAATGACGAGAAAAACGTGAACAAAATCAAATGGGATGCATTCCATGTCGGGCACATTCTATTTTCTTCTAAATGTATGTGCTAGTTGCAATTCAGTCAGGCAACAGTTTGGTTGCTCATATATACTTACACTGTTTCAGATGAAAGTGGGATACTCATTGCATCAATGTTCATATTTAATTAAATAAATTAAATAAATTGCTTGTAAGATATTATTCTACATACCGATCCATTTCTCCCGAGAGAGAAAGACTATAAAAAGGTTCACAGTGACAAGATCGTTATAACAATCCAATGATTTGATCAAGGAATATTATTTTATCGGCAACAAATCGTTGTATGCTGAACTACAATAACTAGAGAATAAGGTGCAAGATCTATTGACGGTTATTATACCTTTATGCATAACTAGATATATACTATGGGCGTCAAGTAGTTTATAATTTTTCAATGTCAGGAGATCGTCCAATGCATTTATATACGTACAGTATTTACGATTGGCATAGCCCTACGCTGACTATATACAAGAACAGCATACGCGCCAATTGCAATACACGGAAAATACATAAAGTTTACTTATATGATGATATATATTACTGGATAATTATTTTATTCGATTTTGGTCTCAATCGATATACTACTCCCTTCGATAAGGCAAGAATGTTTGTGTATATACAAGTTAAATCATATAAAATAATTTCTGCTGCTTTTCTCTTGATGTTCTTATAGTTGAAGTATTTATAAAATATGTACAAAGTGTCGCTACATACCGAAATATTATGTGTTTTTTTATTAACAGCTTGCAAAATATTTAAACTTCATGAAGCATTCACGAGGGGAATGCATGGACCTTGGATACACTGCCAAATGACATTTTCCCTGCTCTAGATAGGTGTCAATCCACTGTGTACACATACAACATTTTTGCCGTTCTTATTGACCAGCGAGTAACTATTCCATCGTGTGATTACGCCGTGAGCACTGCGGCACACTTAAGTAAACAGCAGGGCACCATGTGTTGACATACACTGACCATGAACTTTAGTTGATGCCCAGGAGGCAAAGATAATGACGCGAAAAGAAACAATTTGCATTAACTTTCACGATATCTCTAGCGAACATATAGAATGGCTTCGTGCACCGGCTTAGTGATATATCACTATCATGAGATTTTAAGTGAGGACATTGTTTTGGTGTATCATATCATATCATATTTATATATTGAAGCTATATATCTAATGCAAGTGCGTTCTTCGAAGTAATGTTACATAGGCAACACCGCGCAACTGAACACTTCCAGGACCGTAACACCAACACCAGGCAACTACATGCCACATCATTTAAAAGTTGTTTCTTGATTTGCTTAATGTAACAAGTAAAGTATGACATTTCATAAGCCATGAAAGACTATGCGAATTACTGCTCCCGTTTTCCCATTAAGATCAATTATACCAAGAAGCACAACCAGGCATTTGTATATATACCTTGTACATGCATCTGTACGCTGGATTTGCATAACCATGATAGGTCAGATAAGTTAGATTACCTCCTAATAATTGCTAAGAAAGCATGGCTTTGCGTGGCGTAGCAATGTAATTGGCTTCGTAAACCATATACATTAAGCCGATGAAGTGCTTTTTAATGCCGGGGTGGGCTTAATATATTGTGTCAGGTTCAATATTCATTTTCGTTGTCATTTAGAACAGTCATTCTGTGTCAATGCTCTACCATTGCTCTGTTTTCAGACGACAGCTTCGTAAGCATGCTCATCGCTAGCCATGGCGCTGACGTGTGTCATCAAACATTTCACGACATATTCGAAGCCGGGACGTCTTTTAGTGTTGGGTGTCCAACACTTGATCATTAAGTCATAGCTGTGAAGAGGAAAACACAACATAAAGATTGCTATCGGAGTTTTCTCAAAACTTAGAAGTGCGATGTGATATCACGCATTACTGCCTTGCACTACCGAGTTCTGTTTATCTGTCATTGCATGCGTAGAAATCTGTCAAGTTCTGAACAAAACCAAATGACATTATACATCCGGTAACCAAGGTTATTATACACCTACTACACAATCAAACCCCATATTCATTCAAACACGTTTCAACAAAAAGCAAAGTATAGGCAAGAAAAACGTTCCCTGGCACACACGCGAATAAATGTGTTACGGTTGCCAACGATGATCTTCGCTCGATGGCCGAGGAGTCCAAGATTGATGTGTGATAATAGTACATCTAACTCCTTCGGTGATACGTATTATTGGCTGCAATACAGCGTGACGTGTCTCTTTCAACTGCTGGCTATTACCACAACACCAGCTCGTGTAGACATGCGTAATGGTAGAAGTACAAGGGCGAGAAAACAACGAGTTTATAGGTGGCTTCAATGACAGCACAAGCTTGTGCGTATTGCAATGTGCATAAGAGGCGGATTTATGGGGGTGAGTTAGGGGAACTGTAAAAGTCGGGTTTTCCGAGCATCCCCCTGTTGCGTGTTTTCGGATCGCACCTCATCCTCCCCCCCCCCCCCCCCCTTGCACATTTCTAGATTCGCCTCAGGTGTATTAACTTATTAATTGACGCATCGCCTTTCGCCATTATCAGGGTATTAACCCCTACATCGCCATGTCATGCTCTGACATACTTACATGATGGAGTCGCAGTTATTAGGCTTCTCAAGGCGAAGTCGGTCCTGGATGGTTGCTTGCACTTCGTCGTCCTCAAGTTCCGGATATGGCTGCTCTCCTTGATAAGAAATGGATGATTTGTGATCAATTTAAGAGTCATATTTTGCGGCACCTCTGCTGCGACGTAGAGCGTTGATCGTCTCCGTCAGAGCACCAGCTGCTGATCGCAGGCCCGCGCGTGTGATTTCCAAAGTCGCTTTCCTTATACAAATGACAACAATTATGTTCTCCACAATCTAATGCTTTGCGCAAGAAAACATAATTACAAATATTCTAATACCGAGAGAGAAGAGTTCCCAGAGGAATATGGCAAAGCTCCAGACGTCGGATTTGGTGGTGTGTTCCAGATGATCCAGAGTCTCAGCTGACATCCATCTGACGGGACGCTCCAACTGAAACCAGTAGCGGTTGTACATACATATATAGTCATACAGGCATATGGCCCTGACTGTTTATATACGGCTCTGGTGCAGACAGGGGTCACGACGGCATCCGATGTGAAGAAATGTGTCAGCTCACCTTTTGTATCGCCTCCCACGATTCTTTGGCCCTGACATATAGTGCGGATAACCCCGTCAGCTTATCATGTTCATTGTCTCCCAGGCTTCCTTGGCCCTGGCGGCCTCGGCCCGTGGAGAACCCTGTCAGCCCTACCTTGTGCATCGCCTCCCAGACTTGCTACGCCCTGACGCCCTTCGGCGTGGAGAACCCCGTTAGCTTATCTTGTGTATTGCCTCCCACTCCTCCCTGGCCCTGACGGCCTCCGCCGTGGAGAACCCCGTTAGCTTACCTTGTGTATCGCCTCCCACTCCTCCCTGGCCCTGACGGCCTCCGCCGTGGAGAACCCTGTCAGCTTACCTTGTGTATCGCCTCCCGATCCTCCCTGGCCCTGACGGCCTCCGCCGTGGAGAACCCCGTTAGCTTACATTGTGTATCGCCTCCCAGGCCTCCCTGGCCCTGACGGCCTCCGCCGTTGAGAACCCCGTCAGCTTGCACAGCCCTCGGTCGCCCACTAACACGTGCTTGGTGCATATATAGTGGTGCAATACGGCGGGCTGAAGAGAAAAAAAGGCCACAAGGATATCATACGTTAGTAATAAGTTGGCCCACTAATAGGACGCTATCACACAAACATACAGACAAGCTAACCATACGGGATAAAACATGCATGATTGAAAAATAACTTGACATATTCCACTGAATAACGTAATCCAGTGGCCTAATACTTACACGGCTCCGTTTTTCGTGGTTAACATGTTTAATAACATGGGTCTTATTCGACAAGAGTTTCATCTGTGCATTATCCGCAAATAACTCCGGAAATTCCGGTTAACGTAGGAATATGGACTAACTTATTATATGAATACATGTTAAGCCAAACCTTGACTTTAGACAGCGCGATCGCTCCCATCGCGACCCCAAGCGCCATACCCATCATGGTTTCCATGGTAACGGTTTTCTGGTAGACGTCTGCTCCGTGTCCCGTCAGAAAGGTGTGAAGATCTCCCTGTGCGGCGGGTTCTAACACCAGACCGATGGACGACATGTTGGCCACATTCTCGTACTCTGCACCAGAACCTACGGGTAGGGTGCAAGCAAAGTAATCGTCAAGTGACATCGTAAGTGAGATCTACTGTTCATCACGGATATGCTGTGTTCTCGCAGGAATTGAATCGTTATGTCTTATATGAGACTAATAAGATATAATATTGTTCTTGGGGTTGCGGAGAGAAGGCGACAGGGGCGGGGTGTATCTCCTTCGAAAGATAGCAAAATATGTCCCAGGGTACAGATTTTTCCGTATGTAACGTCGGATTTTAATTTAGCTCGGACGACCGCACGCAACAGCAACGAAAAATACATCACAACAATACATCTTGTTCTGCATCCCCCTGCCCGCTATTCACAAACTTCAACCCATGAAATATATGGTCCGATCGTAACGCTTTGAGCAAAATAGTAATAAACAACTAATGACTGTTAGTTCCCAGACGAATCCAAATATTTAGCACTGATGACAATCAGACCAGTAATGCTCTCTGTCCCACCTCTCCGGAATCCAAGCAGTTTGACGATATTGAGGTGCTTCAGACTCAGCAGCGCGAACATCTGATCGGCTAAGTAACGTCTGTACACCTCATGGGACGCATCATCTGGTAGAAAAAGGTCCATACAGTGATCAAATATGCTTGACGAGCGCTCCAATGTAACTAGTTACAGGCGATGAGCTGATCACAAGCCTGATGGCCTCTCCCGTGATGTTCGTGTAATAATCAGCTCCGCGATACACGATGGAGCTAATTGTGGAAGACGAATTGCATTTAACAATGGTGTTTCTTTAAGACAGCATAAGGACTCGGTATTTGAATTTGTCAAGTTGTCCAACGGGACAGGAATTTGTAGATTTAATGTCAAGTCAGGAGAAAACCGCCTAATTAAGCAGTCTTGCTGCATATGTTTACACCGCAATGAATGTACATTCCACCAGTGTTTGAAGAGCGTTTTTTTTTCGTTCTTTTACTGTACTATGGGCCGGAAGCCTGAAGTAATAAAGCTAGGAATAATCAAAATTCATCAGTAAAGCTCACAATAGATGCACATTTATGTGTAATTAGATATGCCGTTGAACAACTGATATACAACATAGTTACATACATCACACGTGGCATGTGTTGTATTGCTACCCACCTTTGACTTTTTTGATGACCGCTGTACGTTGCGAGTGACCGATCTGGACCTGAGCCGAATACACTTGGAACCCTGTCCCGTCACTCAGCAGATTTTGAATTTCCACTTGGCTTTCTTCAAACTCCGTGGTTGTCCCTGTCTCTATCGACTGGAGTTGGACTGCATCCTTGAAAAATATCCCATATCACCAGCAATATAGTTTGAGTACATTAAACAAAAAACACACATGACACGCGGTTTCTTTGGAACCGTGCTCATCGTGTTATGTTAGTGCGTAAATGATTTTATTTAATTCTGGACGCATTGAGATCAACGCAAGGACAACAGTTACGGTAATTACATAAATATTGTTCTGGCTAAGATTGAGTGAATCTCTATTGAGGCTCACCGCCGCTGATCTGTCATTCTGATATGCGGTGTTTTCATCCAATGGTGTCGAATCTGAAACATAAACAACGTGAATGCCAGTAAATTGTGATCAAAGTTATCAGAGCAAAGTGATCAAAGCAAAGTTAGGAATTAAAATCGTCACTCGTTCTAAGCGTCATCCACCTCTTATGCTGACGCGACGTTTACGTCACCCACCACTCTTTTCTTATGCCACGTTTCCGTCACTACCTACCCTTGCTAACGCAACCATTATGTCACCCACCTCGCCTCCTGACGCGACGCTTCCGCCGAAGCACGATGACAAGGATGACGACGACGATGACGATGATGACGACGATGACTGGCACCGTCACGGCTGCGATTGTTGCAGCGTTGTTCCCTGATAGTGATTTGATATGTTAATTGCAGATCAAAACAAGGGTGTAATTGATCATGAAAATGTCGTTACGTGTGGCCAGGCACGGAGTACCAGGTAGATGTCAGTTGACATTTCATTTAACTAAATAAGCGTCCCCACTTGATTCCGGCGGTTTTCCATTTTGTGTACCACGTACAATGTAAATAACCACAGACCAACATTCACGGTAGGGCAATAAAGGGTCACACTTCTGCAGAACATATATCACGAATAACCTCAACCGTCAGGGTTGTTAGGTTGAAACTTGTGATTTCGTCATTGATATTTTAATATAAATTGTCTATAATTTGGAAATTGAAAAATGAATTAAAAGACGACAAAGCTGGCACTACGTTGATGATAAATTCAGCATTTTCTTTCGCCTTCCGTAAGCAATACAAGTTTTATATTTTACAAGTCAGAATGTTAAACATTATACTGCAATCACCTCCCAGGACCAAGATAACGGTGCGAATCGTTCCATACCTGGGTCGTGTTTGAATTCATTGAAGGAGACCAAATTGCCATCCTGGAATAATTTGAAAGTGAAGATGTAATTCTGTCTCCCTGAAGGTACCTCCATCGTGATCGGTCGTTGCGCTGTTGGTTGGTCAACCGTACTCTCCGTACATACACCGAGATCAGTACAACACTTCACGTTCATTCGGTCCACCCTCTGTGTGAACTCATAGGATATCGTGGCGATGTTATCTTCTATAGATATCACCAGTGAATTCGCCACGAACGTGGGGCAGGCTGTAATAAAAGTACAAGGAATGTATCATACAAGTAAAGTTACGGGAACAACGCCAGTTGGAATATGAAAAAAAAATGAAACGTTTTTTTAAAGATTTATTTAACGAGGTTACCGATAACGAATACGCATAACAACAGCAACGTCAACATTTTATTTTATGATACTCTGGTACACATGAAGGCTAAGTCGCGCCAAGAAACCTTCCGGGGCAATGATATGGGCTTGGGTGAAACATGTCCCAGATCCAGAAACCAGGGCGCGAACCCACGACCTGCTGAAATGCCGCTCAGCCTGCTTACCAACTGAGCCACGGAGGCTGCGAACGTCACGTGTCAGGATCGATATATATTGGAGAATTGAATTAAATGACTAATTCATTGTTTCTATAATATGATTCTGAGTCTAAACTGCTTCAGCTGATGCCGCTAAAAGTTCGCTGAGCTCGCACTTTACGTTATGCCTATCCGAATTCGACACATATTGCATTGGCTCATATAACTGAAATCATCATCAACAAGGGTGAAAATGGTGAGCTAAACATATTCATCACTTCAAATGGTAGAACGACAGAAAGATCAATAATTTTGTTGTTTCGAAATGCACTTTTATATGGTTCAGGTCATATTCACCAGACAATCCTTCTAGGGTATGTATCATATAAGTGCCAACAAACTAATATATGATGAAAACACAGGTGTCGCCATTTGTACTTATAAGACAGCTCGGTGTTCACTAACTCGGAGTGCAATAAAGTTGGATAAAAGTAAATCACAAAGCACATCGTCTGATAAATGTAAGCTCTTTAATAGAAATGATATATTTAGGTCATTAATGGCATAAAAACCAATATGTAATGTGCAATAAATGAAAAGACATGTTGTATGGGGCCCATACTATGGGCTCGTCTTCGCAATCTTATGTATCTTGCGCACTACGTCATTGATTGGGCATTCCCGCCGTGCTTTGCCCTATAATTTGAAGATTAAGTTTATGATGCAAATACTTCTAAGCTGGTCCTCACAAATCCAGAACGTTTTGAGCGTCATGATGTGGCAAACTTTGAGCACGCGAATGATGTGCAGACTTGACCAAGGAACCTCCCGGGATAATGAGATGGGTTTGATCTTTTCGAAAGTGGGAACAGGATCGGACCTAAGAAACGAGCGACAAATGAATATGGCGGATGAAATCAAATGAAAGGATAGTTTCGCCATTTGTAGTTAAAAGATATTCTGGTCAAGAATAAGCATTGTGTGGACAAAGTTCTAATAAGATCAGGTCTAAGCCTACGATCCCCACGGATTAGCTTACCGGTGGTTTCGGCAGTAAGCCATTTATCTTCAGTTCTGCCCTCATCATTCTGCGCAAACAAGTTGAATTCGTAGCTCGTTACATCCTGTATGTTGTCATTTATTTTGCGGTGGATGATGTCCTGTCCCGAGTCTACCACCGTCTCAGTCCACCACTCCGCCGTACCAGACCTCCTGTAGCTGAGGCGGAAGGACTGCGGGGAGCCGCCACCGAACCCAGCCTCCCATTGTAACGTCACGCTGGCACACGTGACGTCACGCACTTTAAACTTCTCAGGTAGTTCTGGTGGACCTGGAACACGGAGACCATTGTGACGTCATCGACGGTACGATTACCAAACATATATGTTTTAATATATGTATATATAAATGACAATTACGATCTCACCTTTATATTAAATATGGCAATTATAAAGTCACCTACCGCATTATGTCATGTGAGACGCGAATGACGTCCCCCATTGCATAAATATTGTATATATATATAATATAGGTAGACGATTTGATGTATGACTTCCCAATTCAGGCTGATGTTTAAGGTCAGTTTAGTGGACAAGAGAGGCTACATTGGGCCAAGACACTTCGCGGGACAATACAACGGGGTTGAATGAAGCATGCTAGAGATGCAGGTGCCAGGGTGCGAACCCGTGGCATGTGTATCCGCAGCTCAGTCTGACATATCTGTCACAAAGCACCTCCCGGGACGATACAATGGGGTTGGATGAAGCATGTTAGAGATGCAGGTGTCAGGGTGCGAACCCGTGGCATGTGTATCCACAGCTCAGTCTGACATATATGCCCCAAGACACCTCCCGGACGATGCGAGTTGAAGGGATGAAACACGATTAGGAGCCCGCGCTTGGATTCGAACCCAGCACCCACTGAGCTGCGGCCTAATAACCAGACCCCAGATAACATTGGAACCAAATATAATATACGTGAGCCATTCGAATTCATGAATGACGGATAAAGGATCGGTGTTTTAGACCATTAGTGTGCACACATGAGTTAAACCTAAGGCCAAGGAACCTCCGTGGGACAATGAGATGAAAGGGGCAAACAACTCACGACTGACAGGGGTCAGCCACGGGTGGATGGTGGGTTCGGCGTTTTAGGCCAGCTTTATGCACACATTGGGGTACTCCGGGCCAAAGAATTAGCGAGATAATGGAGGAAATAAAGGGAAAATACGAGGCGTAAGAACATGTGATATTTTCAAGACCCACTAATTTTTTTGTCAATTAAGTTTGACTGGGCAAAATCATTTAAATAAACAACCAAATCCTATGGCACAAGTTAAACAAAGTGAAAAACAAGTGGTTCTGTAAACAGGTGTTAATTTACCACAGCAACATGAACAAAGAACACAGAACAGGACTTCAGAACGACATAATTAGAAACAAATAACCCATACTTGATTCGCTGCTATACTTCAAGCACTAAATCTTAAAGGGTGGTATACGGGTGTGACGCAATTCCTAAGACATATATGGAGGCTGCTTTGTTAGATTAGACTTGCCTGTCTTATCCAGAGACAGTTGAATGACCAGCGGTTGACCCTTGTTATTAGTCACCGTGACGTCATAGTGGCCATAGTGATGGGGCTGCACGCTCGCAATCGTCAAGGTCCCAGGGTTACCACTGGGGCTCAGCGTGACGCCATTGACATTGTTATCGTGGGTAGATCCGCTTTCCGTTGTCAGTGTGTAGGTCCAGCTCACCGGGGCGGGGTTCGCTATGACATACACCAGGAAGGTAACATTTCCCCCGAGACGAACACCATGTCTGTCGATCAGTTGTCTTGCGGAATCCAACCGCGGAGGACCTAGGTTAAACAAACGAGGGCAAACAATTATTCTATAGAGCAATACAACTTGATAAATTGGGGATTTAGGCCGCTTTTGTGTCCACATGGGCTAAACGGGGCCAAGGAACCTTCCGTGACGACGAATGATGAATGGATGAATGACAACTTGAAACAAACAATGCAGCGAAAACTGGTTTGGGTCAGAGTGCATGTCACAAACATGTCAGCTGTGACTTTCCGTGGTCGTAAGAACACAGTGAAACAATACAAATTGAATCAATTGAGAAGGTAACATGCGACGGAACAATAAAAAAAACACCCTAGTTTTAACCACTCCAATTACTTTCTGTACATATGGGAAAGTTAGGTTTAGTAGGACGTTTTAACCAATGCACGTCATTTGGCGACAACGAGAAGGATCCCCGGGGGTAACTATATACAAAAATGTATAAACGTGCGCCTCTGGGAGCCCCAAAATCTGGCCCATTCCAGTGCCAAAAACTGCGTAAAATTAGGGTTCATTCAAGTACCAGCTGAGAAAGTTCGACTTTGGCAAAATATACTGTGACGAAAATCCTTAGAGTCGGCCACTCGCTAGCTTGATGGTTGAGCGGACCCATTGACGTACCAACTGCCCCGCAAAGTAGATCCGTGCACGTAGCAAAAGCGCATAATGTAGGATTCATTGGCGTAGCACAATACACGAGAATGACATCCTTTCCAGTGGCACGTCCCAAGAAGTTCATTACGTTGAGATACTCCTTCTTTCGGTGAAGGGTCGAGGTTTAGAAAGAAGCCATATCTCCCCCTGTGTTACACCCCTATCCCCTACACATGGTAATCTTGATGCTGCACAAACATAGACGTTAGCCTAGTAGGACACACTCGATTGTAGCCGAACGCCCTAACGACGAAGCCGCATTGTGACCCCACACAGACATTTGCACAGATGGGGTTGGAACCACGCACCAGCCTGATCTGGCCCAGCCGAGTACCCTCGACTGTAGGCGAACGCGCTACCAACTAGGCCACGGCGTGAAAATGCAACTCACAGAAGACGTTGAGCTCCCCCTTTTTGCTGGCCGTCGGCGTGACGCCGTTGTCTGCCATACACCTGATGGTGCCGGAGTCCAGACAGTCGGCAGGGTCCAGGGTGAGACTGTGCTGTCTCTGCCCAGTGCTCACCGTCCCGCGAGGAATGCCGCTGCTGGTCAGGTTTGTCCACGTGACTTGGGAGGGCGGTCTGCTGTCGACCGTACACAGGATCTCCAATCGGTCACCTCGTGATCCGTCCTCAGGGTCGATCGTCATTGTGACAGTGGGGGGATCTGAAGACAAAGAGTGCACAAGATTCAGATTCAGAGAAAAAAAAATCAGATTTATTATAACACAGCTAGTAACTTTGACGTAACAAGACGAATATCACAACGAAAGAAAATAAAAAGTGAGATATTAGCGAGGAAATAACAGTTTAGAAATACCATATAGACAACAAAAATGTTATTATTACAAACAACATGCGAAGCTGCTGCAATAATCTTCGTATTATTCTTGGAATCATGGACCAGGATCGAGGACTTGTTTTCAACACCAGACGCTCGATGTGAGGACCACATGTTTCAGAAAAAAAGTTGTTGCTCTCAGTAAATACGAAATAAAAACGTAAACAATAATGCCGCCATCGGGAATTGACTGCAAAACATTTGAAAACACAATAGCATTTTTATCGAGCTAACCCGGGCTTTCAAAGCGACTGGATGCGGTTGAATGCGTCTGGTTCTAAAGTCATGAACATAATTAGGGCAGCCCACAGGTTCGTTTGTTTACATGTCGTTGCAATGGTTTGATTGTGACCTCCCAGTGTGAAATTTGACAAACGTTTGTGCGAGCAAATGCATGTGACATTGCTACTCGTTTGAAATGGATGCATCTTGGCACACATCTCCTATATGGAATACAGGAGACTTGTAACCCCGTGATAAACTCATCTCGCCATCGAACCTATGGTTGAAATTGTAACTTGAAGCGATGTCGTCACAAAACCATTAAACCATACAATAGACATTAAACATAACACACCTAACAAAAACCGACCCATCCTCTCACGCATTACGCACGTCTAGCCTTTGGCATGTTTTCCGATAAACGATTTCAGGTCGAGCAACGGTGCCATAACCCATAAAATAGATTATTGTAGTTAATCGTAGGCGTGAGTCATATGTCAGCTCTTCGGAAACAATGGGTGTACATACAACATATATATATATATATATATATATATATCGTTATACCATGTTCGAGAGTGGCATTGGCGCAGCATAACTTACGTGTTACTGACGCTTAGTATTTAATACATTTGGTTCCGTTTGCCGCTACGTGGAGCGCTGTCAAAACTCACAGTTAACATTGATCATCACATTCTCGGTCAATGCCCCCAAGTCGTTGTAGTACCGCAATGCATACGTCCCGTGCTGGTCTCGATGGATCCTGTCAATCTGGAGACGTCCCGACGGGCCCTGTGTCAGCGAGGTGCCGTTCAGCGTCCAGCGGTACTGACAGGGAGGGTTACAGTCCGCGCGTCCCTCCAGCACGAGACGCTCCCCCTCCACAGTCGTCACCGGGGAGCCGGAAGTCACCGTCACAGTGTACGGGGCGTCTGGAATCAATATGGAGAAGAGAGGGTGTAGTTAGCAGATAGCGAGCAACCAGCGCGTAAACAAATTTTCAGGTGATAAAACACGATATTTTTAATACATTTTATTGCAATTTATTATTGATATTTGTAATTTTATTCAATTAATGTTATTAAATTGATGCAATTTGATCTTCATTTGAATATTGTTACATGGGGAGGTGTGCTTATTTGGTTGAGCGACTGTCTTGTTGCAAAGAGATTGCCCGATCTGGAGGACGTGGAACTAGAAGATATATGGTTGGCATGCAGGGCTAACGCAGAACGGTTTCTGGTGTGCTGCGTGTATCGTCCACCGGGTGCTAAAGTTGTATTCTGGGAAAAGCTCCAAACCTGTTTAGACAATGCTAAACTCATGGTAATACACGACATAGTAATAGTAGGTGACATGAATGCCGACGAAACAACCGACCCGTATATCACTTACACATGTAGAGCTTGACAAATAGTAGGCTCACGATTCATGTGGATACCCCAACAAAAATTACCACCACTCACAAGTCTATTTGGATAATCCCATCTCTTTCGTCGTAAAGAGTAGGGGGTTACACCCGGGGACATGGCTTCACTCATCCTTCCTTCTCCCATTAACACGATATCACCAAAAGTGGCTAAAGCGTTCTAAATAACCAACCAACGAACCGTCCCGTTTTCGTGGTCCGCCATATTGCCGCCATAAGACGAATTCGAGAAGGAAATGATTCATGTCGGGTTACGAAGAAGTGCAACGATAAAATAGAGATATCGTTAAACTCTGAACTCTTCCGGCGCCCCCGTCTCCAATCGCTACTCCACCCTTTATTTCACCTTCTACTCCACCTTCTACTCCACCCTCTACTCCACCCTCTACTCCATCATCTATTCCACCCTCTACTCCACCCTCTACTCAAACCTTTACCCCACCCTCTACTTCACCCTATACTCCACCCTCTACTCCACCCTTTACTCCACCCTCTACTCCACCCTCTACTCTACCTTCTACTCCACCCTCTACTCCATCTTCTACACTACCCTCTACTCAACCCTCTACTCCACCCTCTACTCCACCCTCTACTCCACCCTCTACTTCACCCTCTACTCCACCCTGTACTCAACCCGCTACTCCACTGCTACTCAAACCTCTACTCCACCCTCTACTCCACCTCTACTCCAACTTCTACTCCAACTCTACTCTACCCTGTACTCCACATGTACTTCACTCTCTACTCAACCCTTTACCCCACCCTCGACTCCACCCTCTACTTCACCTCTACTCAACCCTTTACTCCACCCTCTACTCCACCCTTTACTCCACCCTCTACTCCACCCTCTACTCCATCCTCTGCTCCACCATATACTCCACCATCTACTCCACCTTGCACTCCACCCTTTACTCCACCTTCTACTCCACCCTCTACTCCGCCATCTGCTCCACCCTCTACTCCATCTTCTACTCTAACATTTACTCCAACATCTACTCCACCCTCCACTCCACCCGCTACTACACCATCTACTCCACCCTCTACTCCACCCTCTACTCCACCCTTTACTCCGACCCGCTACTCCACCCGCTACTACACCATCTACTCCACCCGCTACTCCACCCTCTACTCCACCATCTATTATTTTGCAATTGTTTTATGTTCAATATCACACGTATTAATCTTCAAGGCTTTAGTATTGACTCTTGAATAGAAATAAACCAGTATGGAACGATATAACCTTATAGGCGGAAAGTGCCGTTAAACCCTAATCAAACCACCATCTACACCACCCTCTACCCTCTTTCTTGTTCAATTTTGTTAAACTCTTCAGATGCCGATTGTAAAGTACCCATTCATTCACAGCAACATTCAGGACGGCATGTACATTTCTTGAAATGCTTAATGTTGCATAACGAGGCAAGGTGTTTCATTTCACCAGCGGTGACTGCGCACAATCGCGGATATTTTGAGTGTGTTTACAATGACAGAATCAGTGAACTCTAAAGAGGGCGAGACGACCTCCGCTGTTGGAAATTCACACAGCACTTGTGCCGGCACATATTACTCTACCTCGCTAGAGATATGCCACGCCAAAGTAAACGGACTTGGTGACTATGAATTGTTATATATACGGAACAACTACAGCTTTAATTATGATATAATGTGCATTACCGAAACTCAACTTACGTCTGAATCGGAGCCGGATTTGAATTTACCCGGGTATCAACAAGTCTATCGTAGGGACCGTAACTCAGGTACATGGGGAGGTGTGCTTATTTGGGTGAGCGAATGTGTTTTTGCAAACGTATCCGAGCACAAAATTGATTCAAACAAAGCAGCGGGGTATGATGGAATTAGTCCGAGGATGCTAAAAGAAGCTGACAATGCCATAGTTGAAACTCTGTCCCCAGTGGGCACACCGACGTCGTAAATTCGTCGCATTTACGTCAAGACGTCATAAGACGTCAAACCGACGAATAAACGACGTGGAAGGGCTGTTCTTTCCCACGTCAAAAATATGACGTCGCAAACCCGTCAGATATTCGTCCATAATCCGCCAACATTTGATCTACGCACGTTGTGTTGGTGCGTAATCATGCGTTTTCAGTGATTGGAGCCAAATAGATGGCGCAGCTATTGCATTTCACTGATTATTAAAGCCTATACTCCGGTCTTGTAGGATTCAAAAAACCTAAGCCGTTTTCACAGCGAGCACGTGACGAGAAACCGACGTCATGTACTCGGTGGATTTACGCCCCAAATGTTGCTAGACGTGTAGCCGCGTGAAGAGTTCAAGACGTTGACGCATATTTGTCGCTTTTACGATGGGTATCCGACGAGGAATTTTTACGGTATATTTTGGTCATGCGTGCCATTGTCCTTTGGTCCAGGGGCGGATCCAGGGGGGGGGGGAGGGGTTAGGAGCGTAACCTTGGTAACCTGAACATACACTGTTAAAGTCGGCTTCTGCGAGCAGCGCCCCCCCCCCCCCCCACGGTCGCAAGTTTTTCAGAGAGCAACCCCCCTTTGGCAAAAATAGAGCACTCCCCCTCCCCCGGTCGCAAGTTTTAGCCAGAGAGCTCCCCCCCCCCCAGCCCCCGGTCGCATGTTTTCAGAGAGCAACCCCCCCCCCCCTGCCTTGCCAAATTCCTAGATCCGCCCCTGCAGTCCCCCAGGTATCTATAACCCTTTCACGAGTTTATAATGCGGGCGCAACGACTTCCTGCCGGATAACGTTATAATGCGAGCACATAGTGAATATATTGAAGCTTTTTATGTGGGTGTTACATAGGTCTAAAACACTATTATTCTCACGCATAACTGCACTGCCGCAAGTGATTCAGCTTCATACCCCCGCTCCCCCCACAACAATTAAAAAACCAGTGAGATTTGTAGTGTGCCACAGGCGCTCAGATCAGTTGAGGCGACGCCCGCCTCCAACACGTAAACTACCTGTGCAGCGTCCCAAAGCTCGCGAACTCAAGCTCAATTTACATTCAGTGAGGCAGATTGCGCTGCCCCCTTGCGGAGATATCGGTTGCAGATCGTACTGCGCATGCGCGAAGTTTAAAAATATTGTGGAAAGGCGAACGGATTCCTGCTACCGTGTACGTATGAGCTATAGATTCACGAATATTTGCTTATGATTATGAATGAAAAATATTTATTTATAAATACTTCACTGTCTAGCACCTAAAGAAACCCACGGTTGAACTTGAAATCATAACATAAGGCCAAAAGAAGACTTTATAAATTGTGTTTGTTTGACAAGACTTGCCCGGAAGTACGTCCGGTACGATACGATAGCTTTGTCAACAAAACCTTCTATTCTGTAGAAGGTTTTGTTGACAAAGCTACCTACGGTCATGCCCCCCCCCCCCTTCCCTCCCACTGGCTGGCTGTAGCTTATGCTATTTGCCTACTGGCTGTTGACGACTCAGACCGTGGGACCTCCATCGACTATGAACCAAGCGTCTGTGAAGGCATGCAGCCGCGAAGTGAAAGTGACGCATCTCCTTGATGGCAGGTAAGCAAAGCAACTGCATAGGTCTTTGTTGACTTTGATAAACCTGTTTCTTGGGCCGGGGCTAAAGTAAAGTCCAAAGGGTAAAACTGGACTGCGGTTTGTACAAGAAAATGCATATGAGATTGCTTCTTGTTTAACACAGTTCAGGAAAAATCTACTAGGCCTACCTTGTATCTTATCCTTGCCTAAAGCCTCGGAGAAGATATCAAAGACTTGTGCTGAGATAAATCTTAAAATCTTACACTTGAACCAATACCATATGCATATATATATATCCGCTAATGCTCAATTGGCAGCAGCCGCTCTGTGATGCAAACATATTTAAACAAAGATGAGCTAGTTGCCATGGCGCGTAGATGCTCTAAACAAACCTTGCCTTATATTGCACCGGATATACACATTCCATGCAAACTAGATCATTTCTTTGTCTGTGATTTAGTTGATATCTATGAGAGTGGAGCGTCAGCATGAAGAAATATTGTTTGTGTTATAAAACAGACAAAATTGCAGCATAATCGTAAGTTTGGTATCATCAAAATAGTCTTATGTTGCTTACTCACGTCAGAGTTATCACAACAAATTTGCGTTTCTTGTGTACTACATCATACAAATTTGCACCATTTTTTACCTACAGCATATAATAAATACATTTAGTTTCAAATAGACAAGAGATAGACAAGAGACAGGAGATATTGTTTGAATTTTGTGAATAATTTCACATTTCAGACTATAACAAGCATCATGATTCCCAGCCGGCAAGGAAGAAACAATTAAGACGCTACAATAAGGAGACTTGTCAGAAGCTGCCGCGCTTAGTAGGGAATGATCCAGCAGGAGGAAACTGAGGCTGTATTATATATAATCATAATTTTGTGACTAATTACTATGTGTGTGTAAGCTGTAATGTGCTGGAGATTGTGAGAGTAATATAATGAAGTCAATTGCAGCTTTCCAGCCACCTGAATTTGCAGTTGGGGACTATTATTTTATTCATTCGAACACATTCTTGGTATTGGTAGAATGTCTGAGCAATTCCCATGGATTTCTATTTACTGTTGTTTTTTCTCTGGTTAGTAATTGGCACGCATTGGCCTCAGTCGAATGATTAAGCTCCACCGGTTAGATAATATTTGTAGGTATAAAGCAAGGTATATATGTCAGAAAAATACTTGTTTTATGAAATTTCAACTCTTCAGGATCTATGATGATAAAAATTACTTCTGACAGATGCAAAGTTCTATTGACATGATTGGCCAAACATGATTTTCCTCATGGCTCAGTGTTAATAATAGACATTGTTATTGGATTTACTTTCTGGGATGCATATGTACTGGTCCTTTGAATTGTTGTGCACTGAACATGCTGAATATTTAATGTTGGGTCATTATTCCTAGAATATTTTACATTTCATATTAACGTTTTGCTTAATTTGCATGTTTGCATAATGTTATTATTCATATACTGTACCTTGTTTCTATAATATATATTTGGAAACATGCACAATCAATATTGGATGCCTTATTTTTGTGACTTAATGACTTTGTGTGCAAAGTGGCATACCAAAGAAACCGGTCCTACACCAGTCGCTCTCCAGACGTCAGAAACTGGTCATACACCCGTCACTCTACAAACGTCCAAAATTAGTCATACACCCGTCGCGCTACAGACGTTAGAAACACGGCATACACCCGTCGCTCTACAGACGTCGATAACACGGCTACACTCGTCGCTATGCTCACGTCTGGAACCCATCAGGAACCCGTCGCTAAACACACGTCTGAAACACGTCAACATGCACACGTCTATTTGATTTGCAAACCCGATATAGTTTCCAACCAGTTTCCGACGACTGAAAATGACGTCGTTTTGACCAGTTTACGACAAGTTTTGCCCACTGGGTCAAAACTCTTTGCCTTGTGTCTCGATCAATGCATGATGCCTCGACTTTGGAAAATGGCTAACGTAGTTCCAATACATAAAACGGTCTGCGTTCCCAGGTCAACAACTATCGGCCAGTTTCTATTTTAAGTTGCGTAGCAAACTGCTCTAACGTGTGATTTCCAAGCACATATTTAACTATCTACGTGACGATAACATTCTGAATAGATTCCAGTCGGGTTTGATCCCCGGGCACTGTTCCGTTTACTAACTTGTTGAGATATACCATTTATTTGGTGAAGTCTTAGACAAGAAATAAAAGGTAAGGGTAGTTTTCTGTGATAATTCGACGGTATGGCACGACGGTCTCCTGAGTTAACTGAGTAGCATCGGAATTGATAGTCAACTATTTAACTGGTTTAGCAATTACATGTGTGATAGGCAGCAGAGAGCTGCTGTTGATGCAGCTTACTCAAGAGTGGGGCTCAATTACTGCAGAGGTACCCCAAGGTTCGGTATCGGGACCTCTTTTGTTTATAGTCTACATTAATGACTTAGCCAACGATCTTGAATGTAATATTAGACTTTTCGCGGATGATACTACTATATTTGTTGCCACAGATGATTTATTTGACGCACATGGTATGTTAATGCGAAACTTATCAAAAATTGAAGCCTGGACCAAAGAGTGATTTTTAGACTTTAATGCACCTAAGACTAATATCATGAACATCACGAATAAGCTCAACCCCAATCCTAGGGAACTCAGTGTGGGTGGAAATAGTCGTGCAAACGTATCAGAGCACAAACACTTGGGTCTTAATACTGACTCTAAGCTTTCTTGGTCCCCGCATATCAATGAAATATACAGCCAATCGATGAGAAGAGTTGATATTCTGTCTAGATTCAGTTTCAGACTTAGTCGTGGAACACTTGAAACGATTTATTTTTCTTTGGTCAGACCTGTACTCGAATATGCATGGGTTGTGTGGGCCGGGTGTTCTCAGTATGAGTTTGAGAAATTAGAATCGGTACAGATAAGGGCTGGACGCATTGTAAGTGGTGCAATCAAATGCGCAATCGCACTCATATGTACAAAGAATTGGGTTGGGAAACCCTGTCACAAAAGAGGGACAGATTTAAATTTATTTTGTTTCACAATTTTTTTTATAACCAGGCACCTTCCTATGTGTGTAGCTTACTTCCTATGTCCGTGCCCGACAGCACTCAATATGGTTTATTTAGTGCTAGTCCACTTAATAATACGCAACTTAATACAAGGTTGTCAACGTTTTACAAATCAGTTCTACCAAGCGCAATGCGAATGTGGAACGCATTACCAGTCACTATGCGCAGCTTGCATGACCCAAAAGCGTGTAAAGTAGCAATTTTAAATATTCATAAAACGGTGTCCGGGAATATAACTGACAACCGCAAACTGTATTACTTCGGAAACAGAAGAGTCAATGTATTGCACGCGTGTATTCGCATGAACTGTAGCTCACTGAACTCTCACTTGTTTAACATGAATCTTGTATATATGTATATATGAGCAATTGATTCAATTTCAGCAAGAGAAATTCACATAGACAGTGTGCCTGTTTTTCAATTGCCAATAAAATATGTTTAAACTAATCTACTCCACCCTCTACTCCACCCTATTCTCCACACTCTGCTCCACCCTCTACTCTACTCTCTACTCCACCCTCTACTCCACCCTCTACTTCACCCTCTACTCCGCCATCTACTCCACTGTCAACTCCACCCTGTGCTATAATTTGTAATACATTCCCCTCCACCCCACCCTCTACTTTATCCACCTCTATCGTCTACTGTAATCTCAAAATTAAATTGGCAAGTGTTAACGCTTCGTTTTAGCCGACTGGTAGGGAGGAAAACAATTGAGCAACTCGCCCCCATCAATGTCAAGCAGCGCGCCATTTTGCCGGAGCAAGTGACGTATATTGCGACCCTTCATGTGAAGGTACGCTTCAGGGGAAACGCGTGAAACAAGAGATCGGGCCCGCGATTTACGGATGAAGTACGGCAGTTCCAAGGCTCGCAGTAGACCATGATTTTAGTGTTGGAAAAATAGCATCCAAACATACTGATATCTCTTGCAACGATTATCTCCGTTAAAAAGCCATGATTGGAGTTAGAATCGCAGCTGTTTATATTGGCGATGATCACGAGCTCTTGTTTTTCTCACACAGTAGGCGTCATTTCCGGTTTCAATATAATTAGATTATCAGCTCCTGATTGGTCAATCGCAGACACACCTCAAAAAAGGGCTGCCGCCTGGCAAAGCGGCGATATCTGGCTGGCGGTCACTTCTTAATTTAATTGTGAGCTACAGACAGGACGGAAAATTCTGTAATTTGAATAATAGACACTTGGGTATTATATGAATCGGTAAAGCAGCGTTAGAGGCCAGGCTGGTGGCTTCCTTTAAGCTCCCTATTGTCGGTAGTTACCTTAAAGTGATCGTGCCACGCCAAGACAACTTTAGCTCATATTAATCTTCTGTGTGTCCGCGCTTATATTATTGAGCTTTAACGCCCCAAATAGTAGAATGGCATACTTTTTCCACTTGTTTTCGCACTTACCAATTTAACTTCTGCGAGCGAGGAAAGTGACGTCAAAGGGGAATACAAACGCGCGTGCTTTTATATTGAGACCCAGATTATGTCTGCTCATTGGCTTGAGCTCCACGAAACGCACTCAACCATGAAAACAATACACGCCCTCGACCACAGATGTCTACGCACTGCATCAAAGCTCACCTGTCAATCTTGTGACATCATTGGGGAATTTTCAAATAACGCTCAGATGCAATGCTCCCAGAAATAAACCCGCCGGACCTCACTTTTGCTACTCTAACGAACCCGTTTATAATGATATCGTGGAATAAAAACTGTAAACTCCCATTAAAACAAATTGTTATTTGTTTATCTTCCCTAAACCAAGTTAACTCTGAGCAAGACAAAATCGTGGCACGAACACTTTAATCTTAACTAAGAGTGCCCAGTTTACATCAAAAGGACGTGGCGTAGGAGAATAATAATCCGCTAGAATAGTAGTATACTGTACACGTATTAAGGAACCTGCACGGGCGTGAACATTGGCACAGGTGTAGGGGGGTGGGGGGGCAATGGGGGGGGGCGATTGGGGGGTTGCTTAGGCCACCTTTGGGCGCACATGGGCCTACTAAACCATGGGGAGGGGGGCAAGAATCAGACGTAGAGCATGTGTGAGGATCGAACCCCACAGGGTCTGGAGGTAATTTTGCTACCAAATGAACTATGGTGGCGCCCTGGGGGTATGTCCATGCGTCATCCCGCCCAGGAGACGCTTCTACCGGGGTGGTCCGGGCTGAACACAAGCCGAGCTCATTAGTATAATAAATACAGAACATATACTTACATTGCGCAGTCAGCGTCAACTCTCGTGACGTCACAGTACCGGCCGCGTTGGTCGCGGCACACCGGTACACGCCGCCCGTCAGACGGCGCGTTGCGTCAGTAGATGTCGTCTTCCATCGCAGCCTGGAGGATGACGTCACCAGTTTTCCCTTCGTGCTCGTCGCCTCGGGGTCCGTCTCCACGCCGACAGGTAACACGGCGGACCCACCATACCTCCACTGTATAGCTGGCTCTGGACGGCCCTCAAAGCTACACGATACCGACAGCGTCTGAGTGATGTCGATGATCTTTGTGGCCTGAAGGTTCTGGTCAACTCTGGGTGGTACTGAAGGGAATTCATGAACGGGGACCGTATTACCGCGGAAAACGCGTTTAGTCTTTAAGCGGGCTGCTTAATGATCTGTAGGTCATATCGCGAAAATGGAAATGGCGAAGGTAGAGAGAAGCCATGTTTATGGAAATAACCCTTTGCGTTTTGGAATTCATGCTTTTTGTATTCTGCGCAACAACGACCAGTCGTACAGGTGGCCGCCTTAATCATCGAGTGTACTAAATGGTGTCAGCAATCCCATCATGTATTATTACGGAGTGTAAAGTAAAATATAAACATAATTTGTGTGAACAAATTGTTCAGCGAAAATGGCGACCACTAGAGTTAACTCATATATAGTCTCCATATATACTTACCATATATTCTGGTTTGTCCAGTAGTTTCGCTTGTTGATTATTGCTATTAGCTTTGTACTTTTAGGCAAATAGTTTGTATATAAACTTTGAAAATAGAAAGCACTGTGGGATTCGAACCGTGCACAGGTCGCTTCGGTTGGCGTGGCATAGCACACTCCAAAATAGAGGAAAACAATCCACATAGAACAGAAACATGACTGTCGGGAGTCATTCCCAATGCACTGAGTGTCATTGGTCACACCCTGTGTACTGCTTGACTGTCAGGGGTCATACCTTGTGTATTGATTGACTATCAGTGGTCATACCCTGTGCACTGATTGACTGTCAGGGTTACACCATGTGTACTGATTGACTGTCAGGGTCACACACTGTGAACTGATTGACTGTCGGACGACCCACCCTGTGTACTGATTGAGTGTCAAGGGTCACACCCTGTGTACTGATTGACTGTCAGGTTAACACCCTGCTTACTGATTGACTGCCAGTGGTCACACCCTGTGCACTGAATGACTGTCAAGGGTCACACCCTGTGTACTGATTCACTGTCAGGGGTCACACTCAGTGTACTGATTGACTGTCAGGTTCACCCCCTGCTTACTGATCGACTGCCAGTGGTCACACTGAATGACTGTCAGGTGTCACACCCTGTGTACTGATTGACTGTCAGTGGTCACACCATATGTGCTGCTTGACTGTCAAGGTTACACCATGTGTACTGATTGACTGTCAGTGGTCACACCATGTGTACTGATTGACTGTCAGGTTCACACCCTGTGTACTGCTTGGTTGTCAGGGGTCACACCCTGTGTACTGATTGGCTGTCAGTGGTCACATCATGTGAACTGATTGACCGCCAGGGGTCACACCATGTGTGCTGATAGACTGTCAGGTTCACACCCTGCTTACTGTTTGACTGCCAATGGTCACATCATGTGTACTGATTGACTATCAGGGGTCACAACATGTGTGCTGATTGACTGTCAGGTTCACACCCTCTGCACTAATTGACTGTCAGTGGTCACACCATGTGCGCTGATTGACTGTCAGGTTCACACCCTGTGTACTGCTTGGCTGTCAGGGGTCACACCCTGTGTACTGATTGGCTGTCAGTGGTCACACCATGTGTACTGATTGACCGCCACGGGTCACACCATGTGTTTGACTGTCAGGTTCACACCCTATGCACTAATTGACTGTCAGTGGTCACACCATGTGTGCTGATTGACTGTCAGGTTCACACCCTGTGGCCCCCCTGCGGGTTCGGGGGAAAGTAGAATAGGCCCGATGCACCTCCATGTTTAACATCTGCATGTCGTAAGAGGCGACTAAATGGAGGCGAACCGTATGCCGTGGTTCGCAACCCGTGTCGGAGGAAGACGGGACTCTGCTGGTTGAGTGGAAACTCTGTTTCTGCAAGATACCAGTTTGACCCTTATTTCTCCTAGACGGGAGGTCAGATTTGGCCCGGTCTGATCAATCGGCTCGTCACGACAAGTCCAAGGATTCTTGTTCAACAACATCATATCAAGAACATTTTCACCCTATTATTCATACAACCGTATGCAATGAGTCTTTTGAGACACCTCATATTTCAGTTGCTCTGAACAAGATCCTGTTAGGACGGTGGCTTGGGCTAATCAAGTGGCAAATACCTCTTTTTTTCCAACAGAAGAATAAGTATTTGTTATGCGAGTATACCGTCTGTGTATCCTTGGCACTGGGTGCTGGAGTACCGCACCGAATCAGTGTCCCGAGAGGGCTCCGAGGTGGGTGGGGACCACGGACGGTGAAATATTTAAACCCAACATGAGTACCCAAGAAAAAAAACCCACACCTGCCGAAACAAAAGCACGAGAAGAACGATCCAATAAGAAACTTCGAACAAGCTCTCCTACACATGAACCAAATCAACAAAACGACAATTTTTCAAGATTTTTGATGGCACACGCCACAAATCCAGATTTACCTCTTTCGAAATTGTCACCATTTGCACTGGATAAGGCCATCCAAAGTCTGGCCGGAGAACCAAAAGATGTCAAACGACTCCGCTCCGGTGACCTCCTCATCGAGGTCACACGGAAGAGTCATGCTGACAACCTCCTCCGAGCCACGACCCTCCTCCATATCCCAGTTACAATAACTCCTCACCGTACCCTCAACAATAGCCGAGGTGTCATCCGGTGCAGAGACCTACAAATGTGTTCTGACACAGAGATAGTTACCGAGTTGGCCTCACAGCATGTCATGGAGGCCAAACGGATATCAATCACGAAAAATGGAGAAAGAATTCCAACAAATACTATAATTCTCACATTTGCATCCCACATCCCTCCTACAACAATAAAAGCTGGATACCTTCGTGTACCAGTCGACATCTATATACCAAACCCACTACGCTGTTTCCAATGCCAACGCTTCGGCCACGGAAAGAACAACTGCAGGAGGCAAGTCACCTGTGCTCGCTGTGGCGACGAGGGCCATGAAGACACCTCCTGCAGCAAACCGAGTCACTGCGTAAACTGCAAAGGCAGTCACTACGCATACTCAAAACAGTGTCCAATGTGGCAAAAAGAAAAAGAGGTACAGACAATAAAAACTAAAAACTCCATATCCTATCCCGAAGCGAGAAAAATAATAGAAAGTAAAACTACAAATGTAACTGGAAACAAAACATTCGCTGAAGTGACGGGCTCGACCCAAACCAAATCCAATGAAACAACACCAAAACCAAACATGGTTTCCATAGGGATAAACACTGTTTATTCTTGGCCACCAGATGCAGAATTCACAATTACAACAGAAACCCCAGAGGAGACAGGAACATCCAGCCAGACAGAGCCCATGATAGAAATTCAAACAAAGACACCTGCAAAGAAACCTCCTACAAAATCCACTCCAAAACCCACCACCCACAAACTGAACAAATCGAAACCAGCAAAACTAAACCGACCACCCAAGGGATCAACGGATCCCATCAAAGTACATAACAAATACTCGCAACTAGAGGAGGAGGACGATGAGGAAATGGAGACAGACCCACAAGAAAGGGGAAGGGACAAAAGAAAACACAAGGCAGATACGCCACCCATATCGTAAACCATGGCTTCCATTATACAATGGAATTGTCGAGGTATGAGAGCCAATCGTGATGAAATCCTCTTGCTAAAGCAGGACCACAACCCCATAGCGTTTTGTCTCCAAGAAACATTCATCAAAAACCAAGGCGATATAACAATTAGTGGATATACATCATATGATAATCTAGGACTTAATACGGGAGATAAAATCACAGGCGGAGTTAGTATCCTTATAAAGGAGAAAACTCCACACAGCCAAATACCCTTGCAGACCAACCTACAAGCTATGGCCATACGAATAACATTACACAAAACCATAACCCTGTGCTCTATCTATATTCCACCTAATTTACGTCCAACACGACTAGAACTAGAAAATATAATAAAACAACTTCCTGCGCCGTATATACTTCTTGGAGATTTCAATGCCCATCATACGATATGGGGTTGTAAAGACATACAACCCAAGGGCCGCCTGCTAGAGGACTTTATCTTAAAAAACAATACCGTTCTGCTCAACGATGGCTCGATAACTTATATACACCCTGGGAATGGTGCCAAAACGGCTATAGACCTAACTATAGCCCATCCCAGTCTATGCCTTGATTTCAACTGGAAAGTGGAAGATGATCTTCACGGCAGTGACCACTTCCCTATCCTTCTTACTAGCCAATCTCCCGCTCCAGATGAAAATATTGCTCACTGGAAGCTAAATAAGGCTGACTGGACTGCTTTTAAAAAAATGTGCTTTGAAAAACTCACAACAGCCAACTTTCAAGGTATACCAGACCCAATAGCCCTCTTCAGCGAAATACTTCATAAAATAGCTGAAGACACCATTCCCAAAACCTCGACCAATCTCAAAATACAAAAGAAGCCATGGTTTAACGATGAATGCCGTGAGGCCGTACAACAACGAAAACAGGCTCAGCGAGAACTCCAAATACATCCTACTCCAGGAAATATCCTCAAATATAAACAAGTGCGAGCACAGACCCGCCGCACAATACGAACAACAAAAAGGGAATCCTGGAGAAACTATGTCTCCAAACTTGGAAATAAAACAACCACTAAGAAAACGTGGCGAGCCATACAGAAGATCAGTGGGAAAAAAGCAAATAACAGCATAAACCACCTGATTCATGAAAACACAACCCTCACCGAACCAGTGCAAATAGCCAATACCTTGTCGAAAGCCTTTGCAACAAATTCTTCCTCCAAAAATTACACGGCTAAATTCCAAAGATACAAGGCGGTTAGTGAGAGGAAAAAACCCAATTTCAAATCCAAAAATGATGAATATTACAATAGCCTCTTCTCCATAGAGGAACTCCAGTCTGCCCTGAGGAAAACTAACAACACTTCTCCAGGGCCAGACAATATCCCATACAAATTCCTGAAACAACTACCCGATACATCCTTGGAACTTCTTCTCGACATATTCAACTTCATTTGGCAAACCGGGCAAATACCCCCATCGTGGAAAAAAGCGATAGTCATTCCTATCCCTAAGCCTGGGAAGGATCACACCAATCCTTCTTCTTACCGACCAATAGCTCTTACAAGCTGTATATGTAAAACACTAGAAAAGATGATAAATAACCGCCTTACATATTTTCTGGAAACAAATAATATCATCACTAAGTTCCAGAGTGGCTTTCGACAAAACAGAAATACCACCGATAATTTAATACGATTGGAGACCTATATACGCGAGGCATTCATCAAAAAAGAACACGTGGTGGCAGTATTCTTTGACCTTGAAAAGGCATATGACACCACATGGAAATATGGTATTTTAAAAGACCTCCATGATATGGGACTCAGAGGTCATATGCCAAATTTTATTCAAGAATTCCTAAACAGACGTCTATTTCAGACAAGGGTCGGAACTACCCTCTCCGAAGTATACGATCAGGAGATGGGGGTTCCCCAAGGCAGTATCCTATCTGTAACCCTTTTTAGTATTAAAATCAACAGCATCATAAAATGTCTCACTAACAACATAGATCCTTCTCTATTTGTTGATGATTTTTTGGCCTGTTTCAGGTCCAAACATATGCACACAATAGAAAGGCAACTACAAATGAACCTCAATAAGTTACAACAATGGTGCGATGAGAACGGATTTAAATTTTCAAAAACTAAAACAGTGTGTATGCACTTCTGTCAACTCCGGAAACTCCATCCGGAACCTGAACTTAAAATGAATGGGGATCAAATACCAGTTGTGCCAGAAACAAAATTTCTCGGCCTTTTATTCGATAAAAAACTGACTTTTATACCCCATATCAAACAATTAAAACAGAAATGTACCAAAGCACTTAATATAATTAAAGTGCTATCTAACACAGAATGGGGAACAGAAAGAGAGACATTATTAAATATCTACAGAGCCCTGATACGGTCACGGCTGGATTATGGGTCGATGATTTACGGATCAGCACGCAAATCATATTTGCAGATGCTGGACCCTGTGCACAACCAAGCACTTCGTTTATGTCTGGGAGCTTTCCGCACATCTCCTGCGGAAAGCCTGTACGTGGAGTCTGCTGAGCCATCTCTATACTACCGTAGAGATAAATTAGCACTACAATACGCACTTAAGCTCAAAACGAATCCCAATAATCCTACCTTTGAAGACGTATTCCACCCAAAGTTTACAACACTATTTGAAAACAAACCAAAGACAATACCCACCTTTGGAATTCGAGTCAATAACCTTTTGACAAGATACAATATCAATTTCAACGATATACGAACCTGGCACCTCCCAGAAATCCCACCATGGGAAATGGAATCTCCAAAAGTTCTGTTAGAACTAACAACTTACAACAAATCTGACACAACCCCATCACAATTTATAGAACTTAAACATAATATTCACAATCAACACCCGAACCATTTCTCTATATATACCGATGGCTCAAAAGACTCCCACAGGGTGGGCGCTGCAGCTGTGGCTGGTGAACAACAGTGCAGCAACCGCCTCCCAGACCAATGCTCGATATACACCGCGGAAGCGGTGGCTCTAATGATGGCACTTGAATATGCAGAACAATCACTTCATGACAACTTTATCATATACTCAGATTCATTATCCTGTATACAAGCCATAAAATATCGGAAATATGAAAATCCCTTAATACAAGATATACTTATAAAATGTCATGATTTAATATGCAATGGAAAGGCGGTAGTGTTCTGCTGGATCCCTAGCCACATAGGCATAGAGGGCAACAGTCTAGCAGACGCTGCCGCCAAAGAAGCTCTAAATGACGACGTCCTTCCAGTCCAGTTTCCATACTCGGACTTGAAGCCGTACATCCAAAACGAAATTACTAAACATTGGCAGTCGTCCTGGGACGAGCAATCCTCCAACAAATTGCAACGGCTTCAGCCTACTGTGGGTACCAAACGGCCAAGAATCCGCGGTAGGCGGAGGGACGTTGTCATTCAAAGACTCCGAATTGGACATACGTACCTTACCCATTGCTACCTCCTCAAAGGAGAACCACCTCCCGAATGTGTTCCCTGTCAGGAACCCCTGACTGTGGAGCACATTCTGTTGAGGTGTGTTGACTTTCAACAAACTAGGGATCAATATTACAGAGCAGAAACTATAAAAGACCTATTTAATAATATACCACAGCAAAAGATTTTAGATTATTTATCTGCAATAAATCTAGTCAAGTGCATATGATATATCTAGTCAACGTTTACAGCCAAACAGAGCAAAAGATTTTAGATCATTTATCTACAATAAATCTAGTCAAATGCATATGATATATTCAGCGTTTGCTGCCAAACAGTGCATTTTGCTGTAATTATTAATCTCAGGGGCTTGGTTTTAAAAACCAACTCATGGTCTTATATTCTGACAATTTTTGACTTTACCGTTTCGCCATTCTTCACTTTCATGGTTTTAAGACAAATTACTCAATCATTTTATTTGATATCTTCAGGGTTTTATTAAACTATTAATCGATTCCACAAAGACTGCATTCATGGTTTTATTCTTAACACATGTATTGATTTTCAGGGTTTTAATATTGACTAATATTGACCAGTATGGCACGATATAGCCTTCCAGGCTGAAAGTGCCGTTAAGCCCCAATCAAATCAAATCACACCCTGTGTACTGCTTGGCTGTCAGGTTCACACCCTACTTACTGTTTGACTGCCAATGGTCACATCATGTGTACTGGTTGACTATCAGGGGTCACAACCTGTGTGCTGATTGACTGTCAGGTTCACACCCTATGCACTAATTGACTGTCAGTGGTCACACCATGTGTGCTGATTGACTGTCAGGTTCACACCCTGTGTACTGATTGGCTGTCAGTGGTCACACCATGTGTACTGATTGACCGCCAGGGGTCACACCATGTGTGCTGATTGACAGTCAGGTTCACACCCTGCTTACTGTTTGACTGCCAATGGTCACATCATGTGTCCTGATTGACCGCCAGGGGTCACACCATGTGTGCTGATTGACTGTCAGGTTCACACCCTATGCACTAATTGACTGTCAGTGGTCACACCATGTGTGCTGATTGACTGTCAGGTTCACACCCTGTGTACTGCTTGGCTGTCAGGGGTCACACCCTGTGTACTGATTGGCTGTCAGTGGTCACATCATGTGTACTGATTGACCGCCAGGGGTCACACCATGTGTGCTGATTGACTGTCAGGTTCACACCCTATGCACTAATTGACTGTCAGTGGTCACACCATGTGTGCTGATTGACTGTCAGGGTAACACCCCGACTGCTGGATGACTGTCAGGGGTCACACGGTGTGTACCGATTGACTGTAAGGCGTCATGCCCTGTGTACTGATTAACTGTTAGGGGTCATACCCTATGCGGTGATTGACTGTCAGGGGTCATACTTATTATACGGCCTGACTGTCAGGGGTCACACCTTGTGTACGGATTGATTGTCAGGGATCACACTATGTGTACTGATTGACTCTCTCGGATTATACCATGTACATGCATATAAAGTTATCGTTATCCCAAACAGTACTAAGAATATCCCTTGTATCATAAGCAATACATCGACCATTTACACCCAAAGACGTAACATTTGACTCTTTGTACTCACCGTACACAGTGACGTCGAATGTCGAATGAATTCCGGAGCCCGCCGAGTTTTCACCATAGCACTCCCACGTGCCGTCGTCACGGTCCAGTGTGACGTTACTGATGACCAAGCTGTTGTTTGTTGGCGTTGGTAATAGTCCTTTCGGAGACCTGTACACCACACTGGTCTCTGGGTTACCCGGATCAGGCAGTGTGCACGTGACCGTCAGGGAGGCACCCTGAACCACGGGCGATGGTGGCGGGTTGGGGGCCGAGGCGGCACCAGGAGGGTCTGGTAGACAAACACAGACACATTGTGAGCCAAGTCAAACGTGATAAGTATTGTCTTTAATAAGAAAAAAAATGTTAACAAAAACAACGATTTATTATTAGCAATTTGATGGATCAACAGCAGTATGAAACTTCTTTTGTGCGCGTGATTCCGCGTCTGGTAAAGGCATCTCGTTTTCGAATGACAAACGTGCTTTCAAATGTGGCCCAAAACATTAGTCCCATTCATTCTTACGCGTCCCACATTTACACCATAATCAAAGTAAAATGTTATTCCAAATAAGAACGCGAGCAGAATCGTATCGTTCTGGATCATGCGATGATCACATCTTACGGAAATCGGGATCTCACCGTAGTTTCAAAAATATCATTCTCCTTCATTGAAACATTTTCAGCCGAGAAATCTCAGGTTTCTAGTGAACGACATGTTTCTAAAATCACTTCAGCGACGGTTAATTTCAGGGTGTTCCTGGTGTACGTTACCCGTGTTTAGACTGGTCAGATATCTACCGGAAAAATCTCAGACTAATGATTCAAGAAGGGGGTCACTGCCACAGGGGCAGATATATCACCGGTGTCCTCGGGTCCTGACCCCTTCGCCCTCCCTGCCGTTTACGTTGCCGACCCCCCATTTTCTTTAGTGCCACCCCCTGGATTTTCCGCCCCGCGGTGTCAACACATTTTTAATTGTCTCCCCCACTCCTCCGGTCAGTTTTTAGTAGACCCCCAGTTTCAAAATGAAATGAGACTCATTTTCAATTTTTGCGTATGAAGGATAATTCAGAATATTAAATTTGACGTGGGGCAGAGGGACTATAGCGTAAACAGAACGTCATCTGCCGGGAGATGGGAGCGTGGGGTCTGCTGTCGTGTCCCTGATCAGGGGTCTTTTATATCGCCGTATAGAAACTAGCCATTGCTTCGGGATCAACTCGTGAGTAATATATGTGTGAACTGGGTGTAGCAGTAAGTAAAATTCGGTAAATGAAATGTGGTCTATCCTCTAACGATGTGTCATGTCGGAAAAAGATGCGTGCCACGATGTAATGCAAAAAGATATAATTTTACGGTTGTGGAGGAAAAACGACAAACGCCGGCGGGATCGAACGAATTAATCTTCCGATTATTCAGACAAAGTAACGAGAGTAAAATCCATGTGTTCCATGTTAGGCCGACAAATGGTTGCATATTTCCCGAACTCACCCCGGCCGGGAAGGGGACGTGCGTCCGATGGCGGTAAAACTTCCAGAAACTACCTACTTACGATGTCATAATCAACGCGTAGGAAATATCCGCTGAGAGGAATTGGTATAAAGATCGGCACCAGACTATTCTGCTTAAGAACACATTCGATTCTATGAAATAGTCAGATTGTATTCCTTAAACGTCTATATTTCTGGTTTAGACACTCTAATTGCGTGCCGGTCGCGTGTTCATCGGTCTGTTTCTCGTCTCCTATTCTACAAGCCCCAATCTCAGGAAGTCTGGCGAGCGGTGGCTCCACTGCGTGAGTGACGCACGAGCTATTAGAATGAGTTTGACCAGTTTAGGGATGAGCATGCCAGACGTGGTTGTATATTTCGCAGTGCCATCCATCTACAGCTTACAGACGGCTAAATCATAACGCAACCGTTTTACCTTATGGTAATAGCCTCTATCAGACAGGGTTTGAGCTATTTTTAGATTATGATGTCAGCGCGCGATGTGCGTGCGGGGCTAAAACCAGGAAGGCCGGTATGGTTTAACCATCAAAAGAGGCTCACGACTGTTGGATCCTAAGGCTGATACATGCAGAAATTATGTAACATCATCACCCTCAACCCAACCGGTACATTGCCCGGCACGAGTCACTATACCCCGGACATCAGGAGAGTGGCGATTTTAGAACCCAAGTTAACCTGTGTTAACCCGCTAGGCAACTGACCGTTGCACTTCAAACTTCTTGATGGTGAATATTGGGCATTATTTGTTCAAAGCCAGTAGTCACCTTTACAGCAATTTTTCTAGTTAGTAATATATGGACAAACTAATATCGCAAGTGATATAATTGAAGGTAAAACTATGCGCACTCTCCTACTACCGAAATATGGATTTCATTTCATTTTTGGCCACCGAAACAGTGTTAATCTAGATCAGAATCTAGAGAACTAGAGTCTAGTTCAGAGTCGGTGGTTATATATGGGTGGAGGTAGGATCTGTCAGTGATTAGTTATGTTTGAATGCTGCATTTAAACATTGAAATTATTATCTATATCAGTACAGTTTCCGAAGAATCGGCAGCCACGAATGCATAAGTTAAACAAATAAAACCATGCTGATCCGAGCAGCCATGCATTCATGTAAACAAATTATCACAATGGGATGGGGTGAAATTTTGGTAAAATGAAGTTCTTACTTTTCCAATATAATTGTACGATTCCTGCTTATAGGCAAGCTGCAGCGGGGGGGGGGGGGTATTAATACAATGCTGGGTTGGGGAAGGCGGGATCATCGGTAAAGCCTCCCTTTTTCACCTCCAAGACCGGCTCGGAAAGGGCGTTTCACCTCCAAACCCGCTCGGTATACTCTATATTCCCGCTCCCCCCGCCGGTGGCAAGTTTTAAAATATCAATTCTTATCTTATTTTATCACAAATGTCCGCTCTAGAGGGCTATATTCTTAATCACAAACGACCGCTCTCTCATGCATCAAGGACAACAGAGCCCCCCCCCCCCCCCCCCACCACCGCGCCCACCTCCCCTCACCAGATTTGTATAAATGTGCCCCTCCGCTATCCCGGGGCCGCGACACTGCAACCATCTATTCATTTGGGTAATGGATCACTTTCTACAGCCGGGTAACAAAATTACACCCTTCTAACATCATCTTGTAAAAGTTTAATATGTGAAAAAAAAGAAAAAGAGGCCGCCCTGCTAGCATGCATCAGCCCGGGCGTCTGCTCGTTTGTTTGCCCGGCACGCGTGCGCTAAAAATAGATATGAGGTCACCGGTTTGTGACGTCGGCAGACCCCTAAGTCTGATAGAGGCTATCGGAACACGGTAGTTTCCATTTTGTTTTTCAAGTTGAAATGTGTGTTTTACTTTGCATCAGTTTACACACGTCGTTTTCCTTTCGTTAATCGCCCAACAGCGTGATGATATTTCAAATCCGGAGGTTTACCACATAGTGTTAGCATACAATCCCAAAATGTTGACATGTGATTGCGCTGTAAACTACCGGAAGCATTGTACGTATTAGTCCCCATATTGTATTACTAGCACGAAGTCTTAATACGTACTGACAGCGCTTGATGGGCTGGGGATGACGTCAAACATAACCAGGAGCACCAGGAATATAGAAGCGTCACGCGCCATCCCAAAATGATTATTCTCCCTGGTGGAAAAGACAGAAACGATGTGTCAAATAAACATTCAATAAATACAATTGTGGCCTCTGAAACAAATCATCCAGAGGCGGCAATAAACGAATGAACGGATAATAGTAGTGGGTGTGAGTGGTGTGAAGGCGGCAGGACACCGACGTGAACCGATCCCCTTGCTGTACACGATCCCAGCCCGCCCCATTACACTACCACAGTGGATCACCCCCATCTCCAGCCCCACCCCACCCACACACGCATTCCAATCAAACGAAATCCCCGTTACGCTAACACAGTGGAATACCCCCTTCTCCATCCTACACCCCCCACCCCAACCACACAACCCAATCCGACAAGGTGAAGTGCGGGGGGTTGGAGGGACGGCTCGTTGAAATGGGTACTGCCTTGTCGTGCTGTTTACATTGTGTTTACCGTGCTCTCCTAGCCAAAGGTAGCTGAGACCAGGCGAATCCTCGCCAGTCCCCTAACTGAACACCAAGGCCGATTCATTCAATGGTTCCACGCACATCTCAGTAATCGCCGAAAATTGTGAAAACCGTTCTTGCTGTGTAAGGGGTGGTAACTGTCAATATGGAAACAGTACGCTTCGAAAAGGATTTTACACGACGGATAATGGTAAACGCTTTGCTCACAGTTACCTCTTATTTTCGCCTAGAGATCTGTTTTCTGGCGATGTGTGACGCTCTCTGTCAACTGACGCAACCCACACTGATGTGTGTGACGCTTACTGTCGGCTGGCGTCCCCCACACTGATGTGTGTGACGCTCACTGTCGGCTGGCGTCCCCCACACTGATGTGTGTGACGTTCTCTGACGGCTGGCGTCCTCCCCACTGATGTGTGTGACGCTCACTGGCGGTTGACGTCCCCCACACTGATGTGTGTGACGCTCACTGTCGGCTGACGTCCTCCACACTGATGTGTGTGACAAGCTCTGGCGGCTGGCGTCCCCCACACCCCTTGCCTGTGTGATATTATGTCTGCTCACTGTTGTGCGAGGCCCTCAATGTTTTGGACAAGGAAGTTTAAACCACTTCGAATGTAGGAGAGCTCGGGGCGTACGAAAGTAAACAAATATGCATTTATGCTTGCTAGCCGTCATCGTTGAACTGAGAGTCCGCAGCTCGTTGCGCTCAAACACATACAATACATAACACCATATATGGGAGAATACTGGCCAATTTTATTGACGGATGGGCCAAGGTGTCGTATTGACCACCAAGGCCCGCATATAACTTAAAGTTGCGCAAAGTGGGGAAACCACCGGCCAACACTGAATACATACATCTTCATTTCTACAAACACACATACAAATACGCTATTATTCATATTTATATATACACTTATATAACTCGTTTGATTCGCAGAACCATATCAGCTTACTACGCATGGCTATAGCCTAGCCTATGCGTTAACTCACAATTACATGTTAATAAATAATAGCCACCGTAAAGACATGGGCACAGGGAGGGTGGGTTTTCAGAAAATCTGTTCGTCTGCTGTAAATCTGAGACATAGCGACCGTATACCAGACATTTATACCCCAGCGATTTGTATACGCGCATGCGCGGCGGGAATGTACAGGCCAATCAGATGAAGGCGCTCCTTGTGTAAAACATTGTCGACCTAGTTACATGTTAAGCACTAGACGCCTCACCACTGTACCGTATGCTGCGGTATTTCGGCCGTGCTTGCCGGCGTGCAACAAATACCGCGCTACTGCGGGCACGCGCCCGAGTGGACATTTTTTAACCTTCGGTTAACATTAGGTATGCACTTAAATTAACCCCACATTATACCTACATGTGTAAGATGCTTGACTACCGCATAAATCCATTTAAGACTAGTCGTAAATGGTCATTTATGCTTGCTAGCCGTCATCGTTGAACTGAGAGTCCGCAGCTCGTTGCGCTCAAACACATACAATACATAACACCATATATGGGAGAATACTGGCCAATTTTATTGACGGATGGGCCAAGGTGTCGTATTGACCACCAAGGCCCGCATATAGCTTAAAGTTGCGCAAGGTGGGGAAACCACCGGCCACAAAGGGCTGGCGTCCGCAGGGCGCCCGCCCTCACCCCACCCAAGGACTCGAGCGCGTTATGACAGGACCAGTGAGGGGATTCGTACGTACTTGCGGTAAGCCGTAGATTTTCACCTTCCCATTTGTGCTATCTGCGTTTCTGAATAACCTTTTTTGGCCGCGGCAGTAGCCGCGCCAATCCGGAATCTGTGTGCCTTGTAAACCTCCGGGTCAAAGCCCGCTTTAATAATGCACCGTGTCAGGCCCTGGTAGACACAGCTGGCAGTGACGGGAGTCTTATCCTTAAACGTAAACAGCGGACCGTCGCCCTTGGGGCGCATTGTAACGTATTCGTGGAGTAACTTGACCGGGCAGGGTCCAGAGGCTACTGCCTTAACCTGTACCGAAACGGGTGTGCCGTAATGGTGTTTAAATGACCTAAACCTGATAAGCACGTATGCCAAGGCCCTCGTCGTTTTATTGTGCCCGAAGGAGATATCTGACAAGTACAATGCATGCATGTGGTTAGATTTGCTCTTCACAGTGTATTCGCCAATCCGCAGGAAGGCGTGGAAGGCAATATAAAACATCGCTTTACACATAACCACTTTAAAGGCAGAGTCCACCACTTGAGAAATGCTCTCGGATATCTTGCTTAACATAGCCGTTGTGAAAGGCACCTGACGTCACCCCTCCCGTTAAGTGCTTTGGCCCCTGCCAACAGCTTTCTCACCAGGAAAGATGCCGTCGGGTCTTCACAACCTCTCAGCTTATGAAAGAAGGACAATGCTGATACGTAAGAAGTAGTGGTGGACGACGAGAGCGCGCGACTGTAGAGATATGCGACAAACCCTACTATCGTATTGATGGATTTTTTTTTTTTTTTTTTTTTTTTTTTGGCCGGTTTTCAGAAAATCTGTTCGTCTGCTGTAAATCTGAGACATAGCGACCGTATACCAGACATTTATACCCCAGCGATTTGTATACGCGCATGCGCGGCGGGAATGTACAGGCCAATCAGATGAAGGCGCTCCTTGTGTAAACATTGTCGACCTAGTTACATGTTAAGCACTAGACGCCTCACCACTGTACCGTATGCTGCGGTATTTCGGCCGTGCTTGCCGGCGTGTAACAAATACCGCGCTACTGCGGGCACGCGCCCGAGTGGACATTTTTTAACCTTCGGTTAACATTAGGTATACACTTAAATTAACCCCACATTATACCTACATGTGTAAGATGCTTGACTACCGCATAAATCCATTTAAGACTAGTCGTAAATGGTCATTTTTACAGTCACTGTCGTGAAACATAATGTGAAGTTAGTCAACGCCTAAATAAAGATATCCTCAACGTACCTCGCTGGCATGTTTTACTCTGAACTCTGAAGTACAACCACGTTACTGTGAGAGCCGAACGGAGACTGGCATGACACACACACCAACGCCTAGACGCGAGTGGCTATTCCACCACGGGGGGTTACATAGGCACGATAGAATGCAGGCAAAAATCCTGGGGCGATACAGCTCAAGACGCGCACCTGGTTTGCCTTTCGGACTGCGGGGGCCAAACTTACTTTTTTTAATGTAGCTTCCATAAATCTCGCCCGCACGGGGGGTTGCAGCCACACAGCAAACACTTTTACCATCAAAAGAGACAAATATTCGTGCACGAAACAGACAGTTCGCCGTTTGTTTCCAATATGGCTGAAGCGGAGTCATGCGCCGCTTGTTCGTACACGGAATCTAAACAACGAAATAATTCGCAATGCCCATCGTGGCGCGTAACTGCACGAGCATTGCTTGAAAATGGCGCAGGCAGCTATCGATGATGCTCTTCGTACGAATTAAAGGACCAGCAACAAACCGCTCTGCGATCAGTAAGCAATGGAGATGATACTTTTTGTCTCCTACCTACGGGTTATGGAAAGAGCGTCATCTTCGCCTTATTCCCCTTCGTCATGGACAAAGTGAGTGTGTTAACTAACAGCTAAGAGTTGACTCTAACTTGTAAACTAGCTTGAAAGGCGTATATTATGTGCATGCACCCCGCCCCCCCCCCACCCCACCCCGGTTCGCTAGTTTATATTGGACCCCCCCGCCCTTTTTTCTAAGTCCTGGGTCGACACCTGACGTTGTTTAATACACGCATTTACAACGCCCTACATCCAACCCCATCACTCAGCATAGAATAGAAACACAGACACAAATATTTACACTTTAATCAGAAAAGATTATGTTTTATTTGCAGTTGAAGGGCAGTGGCAATATAGCAATAGTCGTGTCGCCACTCAGAGCGCTCATGCGCAACCAAGCAGACATTTGGCAAGCTGTCGGCATCTCATGCGGCGCTATTTACAGGCGTGAGGAAATGAGCGACGCCGACGTTGAAGGTAACTGGCACAGCACTCAACATTTATTATTAAGTCTTCGGCTGGCACTGGACGTGCCTGTGTGTTTATATGTACATATTAATAAACTCTTACGTCTACATGCAATGCGGCAGAGACATCAGTTCCCCAATTCGACCATTTTATCTCTTGAAATCCGTTTACATTACCTGTGTTTCTTGTTTTTACATTAATTATGTAACGTTATCGCAGCACAGGTTTTGCATCAACTAGCATAAAACTGCCCCCTATTTGGTATTAGGCCATATCAAGAAGTATACATACTGCCACAAGCGGCATATAACCTCTATTTGACATGCTCTAACTTTGACTTTGGAATATAACATTTACCACTGATGATTAATGAATCATATTGTTTCATATTCAAAATATGCATACAATTATTTCAGCCATATCCACTGGACGGGTGTCACTCATTTTCGCTTCACCAGAAGCGTTAACTGAAGCGAGATGGTTTGACACTCTAAAACGCCTCAGGGCCCGGATTTGCCTCCTTGCCATAGATGAGGCCCACTGTGTGTCCACGTGGTAAGATATGGGGCACATAACATAGCACATAACATAGCATTACCTGCATTACCTGCAATTGCGTATTTTTGCTATTACAGTGTCAACATTTAAATTTCGCGTTCGAAGTTTCACAACGTAATTTAGAAATACAAGCACCAATATGAAATCGGGTGATACATATGTCAATGAATTTCGTTGCAGGGGTCAATCATTTCGCGCACACTACAGGCACATCAAGGAAGTGCGCCCCATACTCGGTGCAGTCCCGTTACTGGCCGTAACAGCAACCGCGACGCAGGCGATGGTGGAAGACCTGGGCGACCTCATGGGTACAGATAGCTTCTCTATAGTGGCGCAGGTACCCGACAGGTCAGTTAATAATCTATATCATACACGTATAGCCCACATATAGCTACCAACCTGTCCCTGTTGAAATTTTCTTGTGTACGACGGTACCCCAAATCTTAATTCACCGCCCTTCTACTGTAGGATTTATTGATTAACAATTTATTATGAATTATTAATAACAGATCACTTTTCACTCTTCACATAGAACACTACAGCTTATAACATATCGCTGTATAACCTCCCATGGCCCAAGTTCAGTTATTACATGTTTCATACAGGATAACGTGATTGCATTTGCAGACCAAACATCTTCCTCAAGGTCGAGCGTGGCAAAAGTTCAATACAGGATCTCAAGTGGTACATCGATCGCCTAATACAGGAGAATTTAAAGGCGCCAAAAGCGATCGTATATTGCAGGTAAATGAATTAATTTGCCAAGCGACCCCGCATTACACGTTGGTATGTTTAGACTTCAGATATCCAGCCAGCACCTAGCCTCAGCTGAAGGCGCCATGAGACTGAATTACATTGTAACAAATATACAGGCTTCAGATACCGACCCAGCTTCAGCTGAAAGTGCGGTCACTGTAAAATATTCCATAATAACCGAACTGCACCCAACCTCAGCTGAAGGCACCATGGTACTCGATTAGATTGTAACAAATATATACACTTCGGATATCCAGCCAGCACCCAGCCTCAGCTGAAGGCGCCATGAGACTGAATTACATTGTAACAAATATACAGGCTTCAGATACCGACCCAACTTCAGCTGAAAGTGCGGTCACTGTAAAATATTCCATAATAACCGAACTGCACCCAACCTCAGCTGAAGGCGCCATGGTACTCGATTAGATTGTAACAAATATATACACTTCAGATATCGACCCAACTTCAGTTCAAATCGCGGCAAAACATACTTCCGGATAACAATAGAATTGTTTTATATCTATGTGCAATAGAATTCATGACAGATAACACAATGTCATAAAAGTCAATATGGGAACGAGCAGTCGTTTAACAAACGTGTTGTTTCAGATCCATAGATGGCGTCACCACGACGTATGACAGTATTGCCCGCTGTCTGGAGGAAGAGGGATGTGTCTCGTCGGTGCGGATGTTTCACGCCCACCTTGATCCCGTTAGCGAGGTGGAGGTCCCCCGTGAGTTTTGCCGGCCAGACTCGACCATACGGTGCCTTGTTTCGACCATTGCGTTCGGCCTCGGTGTAGAGGTGAAAGACGTCCGCTACGTCTTACACTGGGGTCCAGCTAAGAACCTGGTCGAATATTGGCAGGAGGTAGGCAGATGCGCCCGGGACGGCGAAGTCGGTACTGCCATTCTGTATACTCCGCCAGGCAGCGTGAATCGTCGATTCATTGACGCCGCCATGATTGACTTTGTACGGCGCTCACGGACTGAGTGCGCGCGCAGGCTTGTTCTGTCTGCCTTCAACATCGGCTCGGTGACCGCGTCCGACATAGATGCCTGTTGCGGTACTCATCAATGTTCCTAGATCCGCCCCTGACATGTAGTATCCCTCTCCCCCAGCAAGATTATACGACTGCGCCACCCGAACGACTTATACCGCATATTTATTAATTCGCATAATACAATACCCAATACATATAAATGATGGTTTTTGACAACTCCTGCCCTCCCCCCCCCCCCCCACCTCCCGGACTTCCCTTACTCTCATCAATGATATATTGATATTTGTGTCATATGTGTTTTGGGTGTGGGGGGGGGGGGGCGGTGGATCGGGAGGGAGGGGGGGTCGACCGTCTTATCAGTTGGTATACTTGTGTGTGTTTGCGGGGTGGGGGGGCGGGGGGTGGATCGGGAGGAGGGTCGGGGGTGGGGGGGGTGAATCGGGAGGGAGGGGGGTTGACCGTCTCATCAGTTGGTATAGGCTACTGGTATGTGTGTGTTTGGGGGGGGGATAGGCTACTGGTATGTGTGTGTTTGGGGGGGGTGGGGGGTGGGGGGTGGGTGAATCGGGAGGGAGGGGGGTCGACCGTCTCATCAGTTGGTATACTGGTATGTGTGTGTTGTGGGGGGGGGGGAGGGGGTCGACTGTTTCATGAGTCACGACGCAACGCACATACATGTACTGATTCATCGAACGCCCTTCTCGTCTGAACTCCTTAGCTTAACTTAAATTGTCCTTAACTCCTGAACTTAAATTGTCGAGTGTTGTTGTCATTGTGTGTAGAGTGTGAGTAGCAGGCATCTACACCGGGAAAGGAGTGGGGGCAATCGACGCCTTTCAAGAGAATTATTAAAAACTCATTTCACTTCATTTTATACCTATTGAAGCCTCCGTTCGGTCGTCGTTCAAACTCCTCGTTACAAATACGACACACACCAGACATATTGGACGCCACACGACGGATGTCACCCGTGCATTTTGGCGCCCAAATGTGACATGTACTCAAAACGAGGCAACTGGGCATTGCGAATTATTTCGTTGTTTAGATTCCGTGTACGAACAAGCGGCGCATGACTCCGCTTCAGCCATATTGGAAACAAACGGCGAACTGTCTGTTTCGTGCACGAATATTTGTCTCTTTGGATGGTAAAAGTGTTTGCTGTGTGGCTGCAACCCCCCGTGCGGGCGAGATTTATGGAAACTACATTTAAAAACGTAAGTTTTGACCCCGTAGCTCAAAGCATAAGCCAGGTGCGCGTCTCGAGCTGTATCGCCCCAGGATGTTTGCCTGCATTCTATCGTGCCTATGTACCCCCCCGTGGTGGAATAGGCACTCGCGTCTAACCAACGCCTAGTTCTCAGGTTGACAGACACGTCATTCTAGAATACTTACAACCATTTGGGTCGATTTCTAGCTCTCGCTTTGAGAGGTTCATTCGGCGAGTCGTGGTGATATATGTGGACTGGCATTGCGGTGAAACGACGAAATTTCAAGATTTCTGAAGATTATTTTGGTTTCGATTTCTGAATGAATACTGAAATACGGTAAGCTAATTAGCATACAGTGAGATGATGCACGTTGAGACAATGACTACTCAACCCCCAGGACTATTGAAGACATCGCTGATTCTGCACCTCCTAATGTGGAAATGATTTACCATATTAAAGTTACAACCGAGTTATCTGGTACCTGCAATTTGGCGCTCCAAGAGACGAATTGTCAGGCTTTACGAGCCAGTTGCTCGCCAACCAACAACTGTTGAACCACTCGGCTCACATGGCTATCGTAGGCCGGTATGGGTAAATTATATGGTAATCACGCCTTCAATTATGGACGACGACTCATGCATTAATACAACATGTTACATACCGTTATTGGACAAGGCAGTGTGCATGATTTACAGCGATTCGCAAGGCTACATAGATGTGTGATATATTAAACCTAGGTGGCACGTTTAATTCCCAAAAATTACATCATCGAGCGATACGAACATCTCAATTTGAAGGAAACATATCGCGGTCATCGAAAGGTTAGTTTTATGTCTAAAGTCGAACTCATCAATGCCGCGGAATGACGTTTAGGGTCATATTTTCCGTTGATTTGCGCGATCGCTCTGAAAATCACTGAGACGAGTACGCATCACGGGACCATTTTACTGATCCCAAACTTTTTAATAATTTTGATGAAACGAGTAATATTTCTTCATGCTAACGATCCTTTGGCAGGAGACATACTATCACAAATACACTAAATCGCAGACAATGAAGTGATCTAGTTGCCACGGCGTGCCGGTGGTCGGTGCAAATATCAGGTCACGTACGCGTTATGACAACTAGATCATTTCATGACGTGTGTATGATTGTGTTTGCGACAGAACGCCTGTTGCCAATGGAGCGTCAGGATGAAGACATATGACATTGATCAGTACAATCACTATCGGCGTTAAACGCTAACAGAGCGATTTATATATATTTATATATATATATCTGAATCGTTCTATGCAATTGGGGAGTATGTAGGTCAATAATGAGGGCAAATTGAGAAGATAAGGCCTCGTGATCCTTCATATATATCGCAATATATAAACAGTACAATATAAGGCTAACATTTTGAATATAATGTTTGATAGTAGGCCTAGGGCTCTGTCTAGCCCTAGTTTCAAAATTGTAGAACTCTGTTTGGAACCCGGCGCTCTAGACCAGAAGAAGAGGAATGAGAATCGTGTATTTGAACCGGAACAGTAGCCGTCAATCCCTGTATCATTCGAAATGTCCACAAATATTAAAAATGAACATGTGCTTTCCCCATTATTATTACGACTATATGACAATGGTCTCAGCTGAATTAATTTAGGATATTTTACCTTTTGATGTATATATATTGGGTTGTTCAGGCAAAGTGTTCTTGACTATAGCCGACCGATTGGTCAAGGGATGATCCCATATGTTGATGCATATATTAAAATTTCTTTCGTTCAGGAATAAAGAAACTGCTGCCCAGTCATGTTTGCCTTGTGGTATCAGAACATCAGTAGGATTGCGCGATCAAATTCGTTACATACATATATAATTCAAGGATCTAAGAAATTAATTACAGTAAATAAATGCGTGTACACTAAGATTTAAAACCCTGTGTCTTAATTTGGCGTTAAACCATGTACTCGTTCCAGGTGAATGAAAGCAAAACGAATGTAGCATGTTATATCGGTATAATTTATTTGCCCGGTACACAATTATCAGCCACAGGAAGTTGTACCAGTTTATGCGCACCTTCAGACACCAAACATGTGATTAGGGAGAGCGTTTGTGGATAATTTTCCAAAGTCAGAACCCGCGGTCAGGCTAAAACTACGTCTAGCGCTCAATTACTTGGCGTGCTTCGATGATCCATGAAACGAAACGTTAAATGACAACTGTAGTCAATTAAATTAAACTTCCACCACGTGGGACACAGATTAACTGCACGGAGTTCCTGTCAGGAAGGGGTATGATTACTAGTTGCATGTCGTATTAGCTGTATATACATTATCAGTCCTCGGTGAGTGTGGGTCTAAAATCATGCAGCATAGATCGAAGCCAGCGCTACCGAAACATAAACCCCCTGCGACTCATTCAATAGACAATTGTTGCTTTAATGATATTGTGTAGAACGATTAAGCATGACCTCACACTAAGCGACACTTTACAGCGCACCAGCTCTTCAACGAGAAATCTGCATTTACATCACGAATATGTCATGACACATGTGCACACTGCATCTCGCGCAATCGTCTGGCATTTAAGGCCAATGTGATTGGAGTTTACATAATTACTTTCATAATGCATGGTTAGTTCGAGTTTAGTCACCTTCATTTGGTAGATGATATAATTGAGGAAGCATTATTCACAATTTCATATGAAAACAGAGTCAATCATTGCCAACATCACATCATAGGGTCATATTTGATAAGATCATTTAATTGTTGAATGAATGCTTTCGCACAACACGTCTGTGTTGATTGATGTTGAAGTGCTGATGGGAAGGAAAGTTTCTGAATAATACGGTACTTTTTTAGCCGCATTGCTGATTAAAAACTAAAATTTTGGCCTTGACGAATGTCCAACAAAAGTAAGGTACGAATCTGTAAAGCAGATCTTTTAAAACTTTATTTTAAGTGATAAATATAAGTAATTAATCTATACTTGTCGCAATGATTCATATCTGGGGCAACGGGTATGGATTATATATCGATAATCCATAAACAGATCACACCCTCCCAAATCAATCGATGGTAGGAAGTCACCTGGTTGACCAGCTTAAAAAAGTTTTAGTGCGTATCTGAAGTATATTGCTCAAACACTTAGACATTATGACAAGATGTCACTCCTTCATTTGATAACACCGAGGTGAGTCAGAACATACAATTTCTTTGCTGATATTAAAACATGCAATGCGTCGGTTGAAAAAATATCATAACACAGTACATAGGACACATATCATGAACCTTGGGATCATGGAATTGAATCGATGCATACAGACATACAAGACCTTATGGAAACATAAACTACCGAAAAGAAATAACTAACGTTATATGCAACATGTCCTTCGCCGAGTTACTGTACCTCTGTAACAACACACCTTGCAAATTTTGGTCGTGTGAGTCTCGAGCAGTCATTACATGTTTTATGACGACACACATAACACACTTACACTGCTCACGACAGTTAAGGTACTGGGATATTATGTTCCCTCGAAGCGTTCTCTACGAATCGTTGCATTGTTCCATTGCTCAGGCCATAAACCGTGCCGTTAGGATAAAGCAGATCACCCAAGCGCGTCAGTCTGTAACGTTACTTGAGTCGCTAGTGGGTTCTCGTGTGTGCAAGACTCTCAACACTCTTTGCACACAAATGGTTTATCTCCCGTGTGTCTCTTTGCGTGCTTCGCAAGAGTCCTTTTGCGTGCGAAAGAAGCAGAACACAACGTACAAACGAATGGTCTTTCTCCTGTGTGGGCGACCATGTGATCTTTTAGATGGGCTTTAGCTGTAAATGACGCGGAACAAACGTTGCATACAAATGGTTTCACTCCCGTGTGGTGCATTACGTGAACCGTTAGAGCGCTCTTTTGTGTGAAAGCAGCAGAACACAAAGTGCAAGTAAATGGCTTCTCTCCAGTGTGGATCCTCACATGCCTCGTTAGCGTGTTCCTGTGTGAATAAGACGCCGAACACAATGAACAAGCAAATGGCTTTTCGCCAGTGTGGGTTCTTATGTGAGACCTTAGATTGCATTTAAATGTGAAAAACGCAGAACACACTTTGCAAACATATGATTTCTCTCTCGTGTAGGTTCGCAAGTGAGACCTTAGCGTGCTTTGGCATGCGAAAGACACAGAACACAATGTGCGAGGAAATGGTTTCTCTCCCGTGTGGGTCCTTGTATGGTATGTTAGCCCACGCTTTAGCGCGAAGGACGCAGAACATAATTTGCAAGCATATGGTTTCTCCCCTGTATGCGTCCTCTCGTGGGTCGTTAGCCCCGCCTTTTGTGCGTAAGACGCAGAACACAAAGTGCAAATATATGGCTTCTCCCCCGTATGTGTCCTCACATGAGTCGTTAGAGTACTTCTTTGCGCGAAAGACACAGAGCACATGGTGCATGCAAATCGTTTCTCGCCCGTGTGGATCCTCACATGAGTCACTAGCACGCTCTTTAGGGCGAAAGACGCAGAACACACTTTACAAGCAAATGGTTTCTCTACGGTGCACGACATCGTGTGAATCCATAGTGTTTTTTGTTTGCGAAAGACAAAAGGCATGTTTTGCAAACCAGCGGTATCTCGGCGCGAACGCAATTCTTAGTTCTTGGTTTCCTATATTTGCGACCAGCGCCAGTTGAAGTGAACTGATGATTTCTATGATCCAATATGACCAGTTTAGACGTATCTCCCAGCCTGGAAAATTTGTGTGGTGGCATTCGCCATGTTGGTCAGAGCCCTCGGGTGACCAGGAAGGCAACGCTTCGTGGCTGGATGGCAGACTGCGATGTCACTTCTCTTTGTTTCCGCGAGGTTTCCCATGGTCTAGTTGATATCCTGTAATACGCAAGAAGAACACATCAAGCACATGTAAAAGTATCATTGATACAGAGAAAACGATTAGCATGAAACGACAACAAATTAATTTGCTCACAAAAAGAAAGTTAGCAGGGAATTAAGCACCGAAATCGGGAGAGTGAATTGCCCCACGATGCAGTAGGTCGTTTGCCCACTTAGTGGCATTGCATATTACATGGCTGGTTGGTCGGGTAATAAATATGGCCGTAATCTCTGGCACTCTAATGATCTATATTATCTGAGGTGCACTTAAATTGGCCTTGCATATCATTTCAATGTCATCATATGCAATGTGCAGAAAATACATCCCTTTTTGGACCATCAAATAAATGACTAGACCAAGTAGTAAACATTAAAATATTATTTCACATATCACATAGTTACAGTTGTAATCACTGTTACACTTATCACACCAGTACACGGTTATAATGTTACACCTGTATTAATTAATACCATGATCATTTCTGCCCATTATTTCAACTGATTCATTTCTTCTCTTTGTCCCTAAATGTGTCTGAAAAACATTGGTTTCAATGGTAGGGTAAAGTTGTCTTGTTGATGTGTAGGTGCATTGCTGATTTGAAAACTGTCGTTGCGAACGTCACAGCTCTGCCCATAGGCCAACTGATAGGCAATTGGTAGGTCACGGGTGAGTGACCCTGCTGCTTTTTGCTACTCAAAATAGCCGACACACGGACATATCCAGCTGTACACGCTGTATACGATAAACTCACCTAACCCGGTTATTATCCTTACTGAAGGTCAATGATGTGGTCGCATATTATAGGCTTATATTGGATATTATCAAACTGGTTTGGATGAAAAGTATATGTTTGGAAGCAAATCCGTTGTTCTTATTTGGTAAGCGGGGTATTCATTTATCCCCACATTGCTGGTCTCCCTGGCATAATTCAGTTGTGTGGATTGAAATTAGGGTGGCTTAGTATACTTTCTTCGTGTATATGCGCAACAGCCAAACTTCATGTGTGCATGTCAAGAGCTTCAGGAGCAAATTAACCTCATGCGTGAGTATATGGGTCTTAGAAGACCGCAGTGATGCAAATTAATCACGAAAAGACCAAATTAATGGTGATTAAGAATGGTGGTATTGTACGACAAGATAAAACATAGATCTTCAAAGGAGGCCACATTGACAGTGCTTCGATCACACTGGGCGCATGATTATTGTATAACATGTATTTCATGGCACAGGTATCCACTATATTTTAGCTTTGAAGTGACATGTGTGACAAGTGTAAAGTATTGGAATAAAATTGTTGCGATGAAAGATGCGGGACTTCCCAGTACTGGTTACAATATGTAATATATAGTAAGGATCAATGTGGCAAAAATTCAACTGGGTTAGAAAAAAATGACATATTTTGCCCAACAAGTTTCGCGCAGTGATGTCACAGACAACATGTGTTAGCAAGTCGTAAACCGCTAGGGACAAATATCCCACGGCGATAACAATTGTTAAAAAAATACAAAAAGGTTTACTACAGATGGTATCGGCGGAAATGATTTAACAAAACATGGTAAAGATTGTCACAGTTTATATCACACTATAAATCCCTACCTCCCCCCTACCAATACAGATTCATACATTTAGTGCGTAAGCAATGCAATAAACAAGTCAGTTCATAGTCATCTCCAAACGTCCTCTAACAGTGAACTCTTACAATGCTCCCTCGTCGCTCCCGATGCTCCCACGACGCTCTGATGCTCCCACGACGCTCTCATGCTCCCACGACGCACACCAGCACCGCTGATCAGGCTCCGCCACATGTCCACGCTTACCAGCCCGCAAACCAGGCTCCTAAGGCCTGTCTCCAGCCACTACGACGACGCCCACAACCACTCAAACCACGCAGCCACGCTTCAACGCCTAAAGCCCGGAGATCGGCCCTGACCCCGCTGTCACCAGCTATGTCCTCCGCCGTCCATCTCCTCCTGGTGCTGGTCCTGAGTCTTGTGTCGTGCCTGTGTCCTGTGGGCTCTGTTATTTATACCAGAGACCACTCCCCATGCGTCTCCCAAAAGCTCCTATCCAATGTCACGTGTGACTCACCACTCCCTCGGAATACCCACAAAATCACCATCATTCACTCATCCCGTAGTACTCGCTCAGCCCACAGTATTCACTCACCCCTTCACTCGCCGTATCACTCACATGCATACACCTGCTCTTACTCCATTTCCTAACAGTACGCATGCTACATTGAAGACCCATGGGGAATCAGAGAGGTATCTCTGTTGCATAACTTTGAACAGTTGGTGCCACGCCTAAGAAATTTTCACTCGTAGTATGTTACTGTGTTTATCCTAGGTTTACTCACGATCTCCAGTTATAACGCACATATAGTCCCAGGCGGCTACTAGTTTGGTAAGCTGGGTGCGTCATTTCAATTAAAGATGGGCTATGTTACGTTATAGAGAAACATAAACCCACGTGCTTTCATACCTTTATATTCTCATCGTCCATATTCATTGGCTTGAACTGAACAACACACGCTCAGTCATGGTTGCAATACCCCCTCTACAATGTGGCGCATTAAAGCCCATAGGTCAATATAGTGATAGAGTAATTTCCAAACACTGCTCAGATGCGATGCTCCCAGAAATTAACAGACCAGACCTCAGTTTTCCTACTTCAGGGATTCCATGGAATAAAATATATAATTTGTTATCAAAACACAGCGAGTGTATATATGATTTTGTACCGTTCAGTGCGATACACTTGGTATGTATACACAGAAGGTTGAAATCAACCATGTTCTATTGCATTGACTATTTATAGTGCATCTCATCGCGAGGTTTTTCTACATTTTCATTATGTTCCATGGCGGCCTGGCTCTTCACCCCCTTCCCAACGGGGTTAAACAGGGATATTACATAACAGTGTAGTCCATCTACTAATCTAGCCATGAATCCATGGCTATGGTTGACGAATCATAACCATGTTGCATTCTATAGTAAAAAATCAACTTCATATGACAAATTGAATTGTTGAAATTAAGCTTTCATAATTAGGTTCATTAAGTACGCAGTGCTTGCTTAGGCAGAAGTACTGAGTTTGAAGTCTTCCAAAGTTGTCAAAATCTTCAAAAGGAGGCATAATTACCCACTGGCACAAAGATGGACAACATACCGCCATTTTTTATTACAGGAAGTTGATCAATGCACATGTGTAAGGTCATCACATGATCAAATATGCCATGCTTATTGGTTTATTGGTTTGTTTCTGTTATAAAGCTTTTCCTGCAGGAATAGGACAATGAGAGTTACACTTGGTCAAAGTCAAACAACCCTGAAATGGGGTTATTCCTGACCTGAATTTTACTATAGAATGCGACTAGGCTGTGTCTCAGCTCACACACAGCCTAGAGTTCTGAGCTGGTTAGAACCCAAAGCGTCTATGTGACGAAAACTGAAGACAGTGGTAGAATGAAATAAACAGTTTTACTAAGTCTGAATTCGACCACAAAGAAATCTAAGGTCCAAGGGATAGTCACAGGGTGGGGACGGGGCGAAACACATATTGCATCTTTTATGTATATCTCAAATTGAAGAGTTACTACCTCATATATTCAATGCCGGCGCCAAAAGACAGAGCATGGCGATCGAGGCACAGTGAAGAACTCCTAGATGGCGCAGACAGTGACAGATTACAAGATTTCCAGTTTAGGTTACCAAACCGCATTATATCAAGGAATGAAAAGCTATATAAGTGGGGTTTACAAACATGTGGTGTATGTTGTTTCTGTCAAGAAGAAGTTGAGACCATCATGCATGGGTTCGCGGAATGTGAAGTTGTGAAACACTTTTGGCAAAACGTATTAGGTAAACGGAAGGGGTCGTTACAGATTGCGACCCAGCCAGCGTCTCGATGGGGTGTACGGAGGGGACCGGTAATGGAAGGCCACTGTTGGGGAATACCAGTGAGGAAGGGAGTGGTACCGTAGATAGTCATCTGGGAGAGCACCTGTTTGACGTTAAAATACTCCTGGTGAGCCCAGGCAAATGTTTTCCCCTCTCCCTGCATGGTGCGCTTATTTACATCAAGACCACATAACGTTACTCATGTTACACGTAATGTCCAGTCTAACGGTTGGCCACGCAGGTTCGAGGCCACGAACGGGTTTCTTAAGATTGATTTGCTCGATGCCGATTAGAAATAATTTAAATAGGATTATGCCTGCATGTTAAGCGTTAAGAGCCATCGCAATTAATCCACGCCACGGGTCTCAGTGCGGACCCGGTGGGTGAGAGTCCACGTCAGTTGTATGATGTGTTTAAGACGTATGTCATTAATGACTGCCTCTGTTTTATTTTATTTGTTCAGACCAAACCGATCCTATTATGGATGAACGAGGTCATGAGAAACATACCGTTTAATAACAATACTCTCATCAAGCAAGTAGTTACACCTAAGCATTTTTGTCTTACTTTTTTATGTATTGAAATTGGTGTCGTGCAACACCTGTTTGTGCCGTATGATTCATACCGCGGGCAATGGGACCGATACTGCAGAAAATAAATCTAGATATTTCCTAAACTTTCCAAATCAACCGATGTTATAGTTTCGTCGTTCATCAGTTGAAAGAAGTTTTACTGTACCTGAAGGATATTGGTGAGACAGTGCATGCACATACAAGCTGAGGGAACATTTATTTGATACTACCAAACTCGATCACAGCTGGTTTACCGATATCAACAAAATGTATACAATTGGCGAAAGTAAGAAAATATCCTGTGTATGACAGAGCCCACGTACCACTGAGAGCCTCGTTCTCGATCTCATTCTCAAAATGACACAGGTGATTACTATAAACATTGCATGGGGACGCTATGGCAACGGGCGCGTAATGACACGCAATATATCACACACAGCATGAACTGTCCAGCTGTATTGGGAAGTAGCATGATTCGAACGATTTCCTTATTAGGGCCTATTTCCCCATCGCAGTTGACCGCCGCGTACAATGGTTGTTACTCTGAACTCGCTACGGAACGACAGTGGTCACAGCAGACTATTTTCTTTCGGAGATAAAAGTACAATCTAAATAGTGTAAAATATTGATCAATGAAAGATAATTATTACGCATCAATACTTACGGGTTATCTCCACGTGGTTCGGAAGAATCGTCCTTCAGAGTTTAATATTGTGATGTGGGACTGCTCTCACTCGAGGCGAACTATAACCAACTTCCAGTTTAAAATTGCTCGCGTCGATCCCTCCTCAATCCGCAAAATTCAAATCTCTATATGGCGCACCGTATGGCGTTCGATACGGTACGCACACGAGATCATGGCAACGAAGCATATACAAATAGATCTATATACAGGTGGACAAAATGAGAAATATTGCAATTGAGATTTGGGAATCTATCAAATAATAACTTTTTTCCAATCTGTATGCTGCAATCTCTTACATCAAGTGAGTGAAACTTATGCTATTCACTATGGTGGTTCCTAAAATTGTTGAACATTGTCATCGTCATTAAGCAACAGGGACTAATAACATTAGTTAGTATTCACCACAAAATGTGGTGAATAACTAACTTGTTTTCATCTACATTGCTTGAAATACAACTGGTGCTTTCCCAAAAATTGGCGTTCTTAAACAGATTCGTATTTGCAACATGTTTGAACATGGTGTATAATTTAATACGGTAACATTGGCCTTGAAATGTTGAATGTCATGTTCGCTACAAAGGACGGGCTAGGAATTTATATCCAACAACTTTTGACAATAGTCGATAATACGGGAATTACAAGGGGAGTCCCAAACAATACTTAATTATATCATACGTTATATTTGATAAGAATTCAAATACATTATTCGGGTGCATTGAATAATTACTATTGAATATATCTTGGCGAAAAATGCTGCATGTAAAGTTTGAATCCTGGATGTCTGGACTTCGCTCGCTATTTAGGTGACACCGATACAAGGGGCGGATCTAAAGGGGGGGGTGGTTAGGGGGGTTGCAACCCCCAACCCCCCTTGGGAACTTGAACATACACTGTTAAAATCGGGTTCTCCGAGCAACCCCCCCCCCCCCCTCTGTCGCAAGTTTTCAAGAAGCAACCCCCCCACCACCCCTTAGCAACTTCCTAGATCGGCCCCTGGATGCCGATTATTAACTACTTCAGTTGATACAGATACTGGACTTATTCAAATTGCCTTTCCTTCATGCACTGACCACCCATCTCTGGCATATGAAAGGTAACAATGAGAAACAACTCTTTACACATGCAAATGCTTATGAACCTAAAAAAAATTAACTTGACAAGCGTTCAGTCGAAAAGAGACAAAGGATATGCTTTTCCCCGGTCTGGCTAGTTTGTCAAAGGTAGCCAGACATCCATGACAGCAGGTCTATGATCATACTAAGCTATATGGTTCACCTAATTTTGATTCTAACCCCAAGACATCGATCAAGACACCAGATTACACATTCGTTAGACCTTATCAGTCACATAGATCTTGTTGTCATCTGCTAATTGTTGAGTAATAATTGGCAACGACAGATTTTTGACTTGCAGTACTAACATTGGTCAGCCGCCCGCTTCGCCTTTCCTTTCTTTTTTCCTTGAGAATCTGAAGACATTTCTTAGACAGTTCTTTCATTAATTCGGGCAATTTATTGCAGAACAAAGTTGAACTTCATGCCTGTTGACGACGGCACTGTACAATACTACGCGCCCACCACTAGGCGGCGCCACATGAGAACGCTTACAAGGATATCGCCGCATGACCCTTCTTGGTGTACTACTGTCTTTGATATAACCTTCAAGGCGTTTTTTTCGGGCCCAATCTTGAGCAGTTCTCATCTGGAAGATTCGGGATTACTCTCCCTAATTCTTGGGCGATAATATTATTATTACTCCGCCAAAACTGTCCAAATTGTTAACATTCGCTGTGGCTATATGACGGCCCGGTGCTCATGCATAGTGTATGTACCACTTATCATGACAGCATGTCTGCCAAATGGCATCGATTTTGAAAAAGTTGATTGACGGCCAATAATTTATACAATTTTAACATCTCCATGGCAAAGCGTCCATGTCTGCGTCTGACGTCCGTCTTTTGCGTCTTCGTCTTGTCCGTCGCCCGGCCCACTTTTCTATGCGAAAATTGTTGTTTTATGCAAAAAACAGACCGTGTGTTCGCTGGTTAACTCGATATTGCACGAAGAGAGTCTTGGTTGGTCTTGATGTTTGAGTTGGTCCCATTTCCCTCTTTGTCGTCTCTCTCCATCTGGTGGCTTTAATTTGATCCAACCTGATATCCCGGTGTTTGGTCTTAACCATTACTCAAGAGTCTATGCCATAGACTTAGTGTCACGTGGAATATTTGTCGTGCCGATATAAGGTTTCAAATGCGTGAGTAGTCACATAAGAGGTGGATTTTCTGAAAATGAAAAGGTGCAACAATTATATTGCATATGATTTCCTGAACATGAACAAAAGCACAACGAGCTGGTGAGCCGAAAGACGACCATGCACTTTTCATCCGTAACTTACTAGGGGATTATGAAAACGGCCTCATAACTCATCGTGGTGTACCGATCGATCTCGCATCAAGGCCCAGGGTGCTCACCCTCACTTACGGAGTGTCTAGTACTCCATATGTGAAGAAACCCTTATCGAAGCTCAAATTAAGCCTTCATGTCGCGCTTGCAAACGTCATTGAACATCAGCTTTGGCCCATCCAGTTGGCCTTTTGCCGGCAGCAAGCTCGCCATAGAGCATATCCTTTGAAATGCGGTCAAAAAAAAAAAAGGCCCATTTTGGATCAGGCTGAAACAGATAAAAACCATATGATCTCTCCAAAGAATACGACATTAACAGTTTAGTTCACGAAAGCACCAAACCTGTTATTTAATATTGGTTTAGAACATGTTTAGTCATATATGCTGTTACATTATGGCGAACAAATATATTCATTTGAATAACGCTGTACATGAAGGCCAGTCTGTTTATTTCCGTGATCGTGAAATGCCATGAGTCTCGTTTCGTGATGCGAGATTTAGTAATTTTATTTTTGTGCTCCGAGATGAGATACCCCTCTTAAATCGCGGTCATATTAGAGACCGTGGCATTGTAAAGGTACTCTTGCATATATATATCTATCATGAACTTTCCAAGTAGCTGTAAAGCTTCTGAGTATTATTTGCCATTTGCCACATGGCCTTCAAGGTGACATTGTGTATTCGTGTGGCTCCAGCGTGTATGCTTTTCCGCTCACAACTTGGTCAGCTGGGATGAGGCCGAGGATGGTACCAAAGAGACCCCACTATGTGGCAACACTTCACTCATCAGCGTTGATGCTACTTTCAATCCAGGCATCGGTAAAACCGGAATCTTTCATGCACTGTACTAGAACTTGTCGGAAGTTCATGGCGGCATGAACCCCACCATGACGGGGGATAAAGAATCCCTCCCATTGATCGATAAACCATTTCGGCTCCGTAAATTAGAGAAGCGAGCGTAATCCGCTGTCAAAAATGCTTCTTGACGTAGGCAATCAGTGATATGCTTGATTCTTTGCACAAGTGTATCTAAGAATATTCAAGTCATGATCTAGAGACTGGCATAAGTCCTAGTGCCCCCACCCCTCCCACCCGGGGGTGGGGGGCACTATCAATAGCCAAATGTCGGGGATCATGGGTTCAGCGCATGTACACCGCATTAACACGCAACAACGGTTCTAGGGCAGTCAGATCGCTAGAGGCATGCAACTGCACACCACATAAGCTCGGCGGTTCTACGGTAGTATAGTTCTAGCGGTTCAAAGGATGTAAGTAAGCATAGGAATACGAATACAGACTTAACACCTGATATGTAACTTGCCATAAATTGAAGATGTGTTATATGACGTACATCAACTTGCATTCTTAAATATTGTTTGGCTGTTGATGTTTAATATGCATTATAGTGTGTCTTGGCAGACAACAATGATAAAGATGTATATTTATCCAAATGTACAAGGTTACGATGTATGTAATTTTTAGATGTGCACTGATTTATTGTTCAAGTTTCACCACTAACGTACGCGGGGACAGTAACATAAATATGTATAACCTAATTTGTTGATACAGCATATTGTTTTATGATAATTCAACGCGAATAATGTTTTCTGTTTTTAATATAAAAACAAGGAACAAGACGAATGTAACGCACATGTACACATTTATTTTGCATACTACCTTTTGTATACGTAGAGTTGGTGCTGGCGCTAAAAGTGAACACATTAATAAGTCATACCATTTGTCTAATACATTTCCCAAAAAGGTATTTTGTGAGTTGAAAATGACGAGAAAAACGTGAACAAAATCAAATGGGATGCATTCCATGTCGAGCACATTCTATTTTCTTCTAAATGTATGTGCTAGTTGCAATTCAGTCAGGCAACAGTTTGGTTGCTCATATATACTTACACTGTTTCAGATGAAAGTGGGATACTCATTGCATCAATGTTCATATTTAATTAAATAAATTAAATAAATTGCTTGTAAGATATTATTCTACATACCGATCCATTTCTCCCGAGAGAGAAAAACTATAAAAAGGTTCACAGTGACAAGATCGTTATAACAATCCAATGATTTGATCAAGGAATATTATTTTATCGGCAACAAATCGTTGTATGCTGAACTGCAATAACTAGAGAATAAGGTGCAAGACCTCTTGACGGTTATTATACCTTTATGCATAACTAGATATATACTATGGGCGTCAAGTAGTTTATAATTTTTCAATGTCAGGAAATCGTCCAATGCATTTATATACGTACATTATTTACGATTGGCATAGCCCTACGCTGACTATATACAAGAACAGCATACGCGCCAATTGCAATACACGGAAAATACATAAAGTTTACTTATATGATGATATATATTACTGGATAATTATTTTATTCGATTTTGGTCTCAATCGATATACTACTCCCTTCGATAAGGCAAGAATGTTTGTGTATATACAAGTTAAATCATATAAAATAATTCTGCTGCTTTTCTATTGATGTTCTTATAGTTGAAGTATTTATAAAATATGTACAAAGTGTCGCTACATACCGAAATATTATGTGCTTTTTTATTAACAGCTTGCAAAATATTTAAACTTCATGAAGCATTCACGAGGGGAATGCATGGACCTTGGATACACTGCCAAATGACATTTTCCCTGCTCTAGATAGGTGTCAATCCACTGTGTACACATACAACATTTTTGCCGTTCTTATTGACCAGCGAGTAACTATTCCATCGTGTGATTACGCCGTGAGCACTGCGGCACACTTAAGTAAACAGCAGGGCACCATGTGTTGACATACACTGACCATGAACTTTAGTTGATGCAAAGATAATGACGCGAAAAGAAACAATTTGCATTAACTTTCACGATATCTCTAGCGAACATATAGAATGGTTTCGTGCACCGGCTTAGTGATATATCACTATCATGAGATTTTAAGTGAGGACATTGTTTTGGTGTATCATATCATATCATATTTATATATTGAAGCTATATATCTAATGCAAGTGCGTTCTTCGAAGTAATGTTACATAGGCAACACCGCGCAACTGAACACTTATAGGACCGTAACACCAACACCAGGCAACTACATGCCACATCATTTAAAAGTTGTTTCTTGATTTGCTTAATGTAACAAGTAAAGTATGACATTTCATAAGCCATGAAAGACTATGCGAATTACTGCTCCCGTTTTCCCATTAAGATCAATTATACCAAGAAGCACAACCAGGCATTTGTATATATACCTTGTACATGCATCTGTACGCTGGATTTGCATAACCATGATAGGTCAGATAAGTTAGATTACCTCCTAATAATTGCTAAGAAATCATGGCTTTGCGTGGCGTAGCAATGTAATTGGCTTCGTAAACCATATACATTAAGCCGATGAAGTGCTTTTTAATGCCGGGGTGGGCTTAATATATTGTGTCAGGTTCAATATTCATTTTCGTTGTCATTTAGAACAGTCATTCTGTGTCAATGCTCTACCATTTCTCTGTTTTCAGACGACAGCTTCGTAAGCATGCTCATCGCTAGCCATGGCGCTGACGTGTGTCATCAAACATTTCACGACATATTCGAAGCCGGGACGTCTTTTAGTGTTGGGTGTCCAACACTTGATCATTAAGTCATAGCTGTGAAGAGGAAAACACAACATAAAGATTGCTATCGGAGTTCTCTCAAAACTTAGAAGTGCGATGTGATATCACGCATTACTGCCTTGCACTACCGAGTTCTGTTTATCTGTCATTGCATGCGTAGAAATCTGTCAAGTTCTGAACAAAACCAAACGACATTATACATCCGGTAACCAAGGTCATTATACACGTACTACACAATCAAACCCCATATTCATTCAAACACGTTTCAACAAAAAGCAAAGTATAGGCAAGAAAAACGTTCCCTGGCACACACACGAATAAACGTATTACGGTTGCCAACGATGATCTTCGCTCGATGGCCGAGGAGTCCAATATTGATGTGCGATAATAGTACATTTAACTCCTTCGGTGATACGTATTATTGGCTGCAATACAGCGTGACGTGTCTCTCTTTCAACTGCTGGCTATTACCACAACACCAGCTCGTGTAGACATGCGTAATGGTAGAAGTACAAGGGCGAGAAAACAACGAGTTTATAGGTGGCTTCAATGAAAGCACAAGCTTGTGCGTATTGCAATGTGCATAAGAGGCGGATTTATGGGGGTGAGTTAGGGGAACTGTAAAAGTCGGGTTTTCCGAGCATCCCCCTGTTGCGTGTTTTCGGATCGCACCTCATCCTCCCCCCCCCCCCTCCATTGCAAATTTCTAGATTCGCCTCAGGTGTAATAACTTATTAATTGACGCATCGCCTTTCGCCATTATCAAGGTATTAACACGTACATCTCCATGTCATGCTCTGACATACTTACATGATGGAGTCGCAGTTATTAGGCTTCTCAAGGCGAAGTCGGTCCTGGATGGCTGCTTGCACTTCGTCGTCCTCAAGTTCCGGATATGGCTTCTCTCCTTGATAAGAAATGGATGATTTGTGATCAATTTATGAGTCATATTTTGCGGCACCTCTGCTGCGACGTAGAGCGTTGATCGTCTCCGTCAGAGCACCAGCTGCTGATCGCAGGCCCGCGCGTGTGATTTCCAAAAGTCGTTTTCCTTATACAAATGACAACAATTACGTTCTCCACAATCTAATGCTTTGCGCAAGAAAACATAATTACAAATATTCCAATACCGAGAGAGAAGAGTTCCCAGAGGAATATGGCAAAGCTCCAGACGTCGGATTTGGTGGTGTGTTCCAGGTGATCCAGAGTCTCTGCTGACATCCATCTGACGGGACGCTCCAACTGAAACCAGTAGCGGTTGTACATACATATATAGTCATACAGGCATATGGCCCTGACTGTTTATATACGGCTCTGGTGCAGACAGGGGTCACGACGGCATCCGATGTGAAGAAATGTGTCAGCTCACCTTTTGTATCGCCTCCCACGATTCATTGGCCCTGACATATAGTGCGGATAACCCCGTCAGCTTATCATGTTCATTGCCTCCCACGCTTATCTGGCCCTGGCGGCCTCGGCCCGTGGAGAACCCTGTCAGCCCTACCTTGTGCATCGCCTCCCAGACTTGCTACGCCCTGACGGCCTCCGGCGTGGAGAACCCCGTTAGCTTACCTTGTGTATTGCCTCCCACTCCTCCCTGGCCCTGACGGCCTTCGCCGTGGAGAACCCCGTTAGCTTACCTTGTGTATTGCCTCCCACCCCTCCCTGGCCCTGACGGCCTCCGCAGTGGAGAACCCCGTTAGCTTACATTGTGTATCGCCTCCCAATCCTCCCTGGCCCTGACGGCCTCCGCCGCGGAGAACCCCGTCAGCTTGCACAGCCCTCGGTCGCCCACTAACACGTGCTTGGTGCATATATAGTGGTGCAATACGGCGGGCTAAAGAGAAAAAACGACCACAAGGATATCATACGTTAGTAATAAGTTGGCCCACTAATAGGACGCTATCACACAAACATACAGACAGGGTAAACATACGGGATAAAACATGCATGATTGAAAAATAACTTGACATATTCCACTGAATAACGTAATCCAGTGGCCTAATACTTACACGGCTCCGTTTTTCGTGGTTAACATGTTTAATAACATGGGTCTTATTCGACAAGAGTTTCATCTGTGCATTATCCGCAAATAACTCCGGAAATTCCGGTTAACGTAGGAATATGGACTAACTTATTATATGAATACATGTTAAGCCAAACCTTGACTTTAGACAGCGCGATCGCTCCCATCGCGACCCCAAGCGCCATGCCCATCATGGTTTCCATGGTAACGGTTTTCTGGTAGACGCCTGCTCCGTGTCCCGTCAGAAAGGTGTGAAGATCTCCCTGTGCGGCGGGTTCTAACAACAGACTGATGGACGACATGCTGGCCACATTCTCGTATTCTGCACCAGATCCTACGGGTAGGGTGCAACCAAAGTAATTGTCAAGTGACATCGTAAGCGAGATATACTTTTCATCACGCATATGCTGTGTTCTCGCAGAAATTGAATCGATATGTCTTATATGAGACTAATAGGATATAATATTGTTCTTGGGGTTACGGAGAGAAGGCGACAGGGGCGGGGTGTATTTCCTTCGGAAGAGAGCAACGTATGTCCCAGTGTACAGATCTTCTCGTATGTAAAGTCGGATTTTAATTTAGCTCGGACGACTGCACGCAACAGCAACGAAAAATACATCACAACAATACATCTTGTTCTGCATCCTCCTGCCCGCTATTCACAAACTTCAACCCTTGAAATATATGGTCCGATCGTAACGCTTTGAGCAAAATACTAATAAACAACTAATGACTGTTAGTTCCCAGACGAATCTTAATATTTAGCACTGATGACAATCAGACCAGTAATGCTCTCTGTCCCACCTCTCTGGAATCCAAGCAGTTTGACGATATTGAGGTGCTTCAGACTGAGCAGCACGGACATCTGATCGGCCAAGTAACGTCTGTACACCTCATGGGACGCAGCATCTGGTAAAAAAGATGCATTCATTGATCAAATATGCTTGACGAGCGCTCCAGTGTAACTAGTTACAGGCGATGAGCTGATCACAAGCGTGGTGGCCTCTCCCGTGATGTCCGTGTAATAATCAGCTCCGCGGTACACGATGAAGCTAATTGTGGAAGACGAATTGCATTTAACAATGGTGTGTCTTTAAGACAGCATAAGGACTCGGTATTTGAATTTGTCAAGCTGTCCAACGGGACAGGAATTTGTAGATTTAATGTCAAGTCAGGAGAAAACCGCCTAATTAAGCAGTCTTGCTGCATATGTTTACACCGCAATGAATGTACGTTCCACCAGTGTTTGAAGAACGTGTTTGAAGAATCGTTATTTTACTGTATTGTGGGCCGGAAGCCTGAAGTAATAAAGCTAGAATTTATCAAAATTCATCAGTGAAGCTCACAATAGTTGCACATTTATGTGAATTTAGATATGCCGTTGATCAAATGATATACAACATAGTTACATACATCACACGTGGCATGTGTTGTATTGCTACCCGCCTTTGACTTTTTTGATGACCGCTGTACGTTGCGAGTGGCCGATCTGGACCTGAGCCGAATACACTTGGAACCCTATCCCGTCACTCAGCAGATTTTGAATCTCCACTTGGCTTTCTTCAAACTCCGTTGTTGCCCCTGGCTCTGTCGACTGGAGTTGGACTGCAGCCTTGAACAATATTCCATATCACCAGCAATATAGTTTGAGTACATTAAACAATAACAAACACATGACACGCGGTTTCTTTGGAACCGTGCTCATCGTGTTATGTTAGTACGTAAATGATTTTGGTTAATTCTGAGCGCATTAAGATCAACGCAAGGAGAACAGTTACGGTAATTACAGAAATATTGTTCTGGTTAAGATTGAGTGAATCTCTATTGAGACTCACCGCCGCTGATATGTCATTCTGATAGGCTGTGTTTTCATACAATGACGTCGAATCTGAAACATAATCAACGCGAATGTCAGTAAATAGTGATCAAAGTTATCAGAGCAAAGTGATCAAAGCAAAGTAAGGAATTAAAATCGTCACTCGTTCTAAGCGTCATCCACCTTTCTTGCTGACACGACGTTTACGTTATCCACATCTCTTGCTGACGCGACGTTTACGTCACCCACCTCTCTCGCTGACGCGACGTTTTCGTCATTAATTTTTTTTGATGAAGCGGCGTTTCCGTCACTAACTTATCTTGCTGACGCGACGTTTCCGTCACTCACTTCTCTTGCTAACGCAACGATTACGTCACCCACCTCGGTTGCTGACGCGACGCTTCCGTCGAAGCACGATGACAACAATGACGACAACGATGACGATGATAACGACGATGACTGTCACCGTAACGGATGCGATTGTTGCAGCGTTGTTCCCTGATAATGAGTTGATATATTAATTGCAGATAAAAACAAGGGTGTAATTGTTCATGAAAATGAAGTTACGTGTGGCCAGGCACGGAGTACAAGGTAGATGTCAGTTGACATTTTATTCAACTAAATAAGTGTCCCTACTTCATTCTGGTGGTTTTCCATTTTGTGTACCACATACAATGTAAAAAACCACAGGCCAACATTCGCGGTATGGCAATAAAGGGTCACACTTCTACAGAACATATATCACGGATAACCTTAACCGTCAGGGTGGTTAGGTTGAACATTGTTATTTCGGCATTGATATTTTAATATAAATTGTCTATAATTTGGAACTTGAAAAATTAATTAAAAGACAACAAAGCTTGCACTACGTTGATGATAATTCAGCATTTTCCTTCGCCTTCCGTAAGCAATACAAGTTTTATACTTTACAAGTCAGAATGTTAAACATTGTACTGCAATGACCTCCCAGGACCAAGATAACGGTGCGAATCGTTTCATACCTGGGTCGTGTTTGAATTCATTTGAGGAGACCAAATCGCCATCCTGGAATAATTTGAAAGTGAAGATGTAATCCTGTCTCCCTGGGGGTACCTCCATCGTGATCGGTTGTTGCGCTGTTGATTGGTCAACCGTACCTTCCGTACATACACCAAGATCAGTACAACACTTCACGTCCATTCGATCCACCCTCTGTGTGAACTCATAGGATATCGTGGCGATCTTATCTTCTATGGATATCACCAGTGAATTCGCCACGAACGTGGGGCAGGCTGAAATAAAAGTATAAGGTATGCATCATACAAGTAAATTTACGGGAAAAACGCCAGTATGAATATGAAAGGAATTTTTTTTCAATCTATTTAACGAGGTTACCGATAACCAATACACATAACAACAGCAACGTCAACATTTTTTTTGTGATACTTTGGAACACATGAAGGTTAAGTCGCGCAACGAACTTCCCCGGGGCAATGATATGGGCTTGGGTGAAACATGTCCCAGATCCAGAACCAGGGCGCGAACCCACGACCTGCTAATATGCCGCTCAGCCTGCTTTCCAACTGAGCCAGGGAGGCTGCGAAGGTCACGTGTCAAGCTCGATTCCTATTGGTGAATTTAATTGACTAATTCATTACTTATTCCTTTGTTTCTATAATATGATTCTGAGTCTAAACTACTTCAGCTGATACAGCCAAAAGTTCGCCGAACTCGCAATTTACGTTATGCCTATCCGAATTCGACACATATTGCATTTGCTCATATAACTGAAATAATCAGCAACAAGGGTGAGATGGTGCGGTAAAAAAATTCATCACTTCAAATGGTAGAACGAGAGAAAGATCGATACCGTGGTGGTTTCGAAAAGAATTTTTATATGGTACAGGTCGTGTTCATCAGACAATCTTTCTAGGGTGTGCATCCCATGAGTGCCAACAACTAATATATGATGAAAACACAGGTGTCGCCATTTGTAGTTATAAGACAGCTCGGTGTTCACTAACTGGGAGTGCAATAAAGTTGGATCAATTTAATCACAAAGGACATAGTCTGATAAATGTAAGCTATTCAATAGAAATGATATATTTAGGTCATTAATTGCATAAAAACCAATATGTAATGTGCAATAAATAAAAAGACATGTTGTAAGGGCTCGTTTTCGTTTTCTTATGTATCTTGCGCACTATGTCATCAGTTGGGCATTCTCGCCTTGTTTTACCCTATAATTTGAATATAAAATTTATCATGCAAACACTTCTAAGCTGGTCCCGACAAATCCAGAAAGTTTTGAACGTCATGATATGGCAAACTTAACACGCTTAGCCCTAAGGTTTGAACACGCTAATGATGGGTAGACTGGACCAAGGAACCTCCCGGGATAATGAGGTGGGTTTGGGTGACCCATTTCGCATTTGCCTTTTCATTACAGTAAGAGGGGAAGGGATGTTTAAAACGAAGTACAACTTGATCTTTGCCAATGTCTGAACATGATTGGACGTCGGAAACGAGCGACGAATGAATATGGCGGATAAATGAAATGAAAAGATAGTTTCGCCATTCGTAGTTAAACGATATATTGGTCAAGAATAAGCATTGTGTGGACAACGTTCTAATAAGATCAGGTTTAAGCCTACGATCCCCATGGATTGTCTTACCGGTGGTTTCCGCAGTAAGCCCTTTATCTTCAGTTCTGCCCTCATCATTCTGCGCAAACAACTTGAATTCGTAGCTCGTTACTTCCTGTATGTTCTCATTTATTTTATGGTGGATGATGTCCTGTCGTGAGTCATCCACCGTCTCATTCCACCACTCCGCCGTACCAGACCTCCTGTAGCTGAGGTGGAAGGTCTGCGGGGAGCCGCCACTGAAACCAGCCTTCCACTGTAACGTCACGCTTACACACGTGACGTCACGCACTCCAAACTCCTCGGGTGATTCTGGTGGTCCTGGAAGATGGAAATCATTGTGACCTCATCTGCAGTACGATTGAGAAACATACATGTTTAAATATATGTATGCATAAATGATATTTACGATCTCCCCTACTGCGCTATATTAATAAAATCAATTATGACGTTTAGTGGACTTTGGAAGGCTATCTCCTCCCAGGACACTACAATGGGGTTGGATGAAGAATGCTAGAGATGCAGGTGCCAGGGTGCGAACCCGTGGCATGTGTATCCGAACCTCAATCGGACATGCATGCCCAAAGACACTTCCCGGGACGATGCGAGATGAAGGGATGATACACGATTAGGTGTCCGCGCCCGGATTCGAACTTAGCACCCACTGAGCTGCGGCCTAATAGCTAGGCCCCGGATAACATTGGAACCAAATGTACAAAACGTGAGCCATTCGAATTCGTAAATGACGGATAAGGGATCGGTGTTTTAGACCATTTTTGTGCACACATGAGTTAAACCTAAGGCCAAGGAACCTCATTGGGGCAATGAGATGAAAGGAGCAAACAACTCACGACTGACAGGGGTCAGTCACGGGTGGATGGTGGGTTCGGCGTTTTAGGCCAGCTTTATGCACACATTGGGGTACTCCGGGCCAAAAATTAAAGAGATAATAGTGAGAATAAAGGAGACATACGTTGCGTAAGAACATGTGACATTCTCAAGACCCAATTAATTTTTTTGTAAATTAAGTTTGACTGGGCAAAATCATTTAAATAAAGAACTAAATCATATGGCGCCAGTCAAAAAAAGTGAAAAACAAGTGGTTCTCTAAGCAGGTGTTAATTTACGACAGCAATATGAACCAAGAACACAGAACAGAACTTCAGAACGACAGAATTAGAAACAAATAACCCATACTTGATTCGCTGCTATACTTCAAGCACTAAATCTTAAATGGTGGTATACGGGTGTGATGCGATTCCCAAGACATATATGGAGGCTGCTTTGTTAGATTAGACTTGCCTGTCTTATCCAGAGACAGTTGAATGACCAGCGGTTGACCCTTGTTATTAGTCACAGTGACGTCATAGTCTCCATAGTGATGGGGCTGCACGCTCGCAATCGTCAAGGTCCCAGGGTTACCACTGGGGCTCAGCGTGACGCCATTGACATTGTTATCGTGGGTAGATCCGCTTTCCGTTGTCAGTGTGTAGGTCCAGCTCACTGAGGCGGGGTTTGCTATGACATACACCAGGAAGGTAACATTTCCCCTGAGACGAACACCATGTCTGTCGATCAGTTGTCTTGCGGAATCCAACCGCGGAGGACCTAGGTTAAACAAACGAGGGCAAACAATTATTCTAGTGAGCAATGCAACTTGATAAATTGGGGGTTTAGGCCGCTTTTGTGTCCACACTAAACGGGGCCAAGGAACCTTCCGTGACGATGAATGATGAATGGATGGATGACAACTTGAAACAAACAATGCAGCGAAAACTGGTTTGGGTCAGAGTGCATGTCCCAAACATGTCACCTGTGACTTTCCGGGGTCGTAAGAACACAGTGAAACAATACAAATTGAATCAAATGATAAGGTAACATGCGACAGAAAAATAAAAAAACAGCACAAAACAGTTTTAACCAATCCAAGTACTTTCTGTACATATGGGAAAGTTGGGTTCAGTAGGACGTTTTGACCAATGTACGTCATTTGGCGACAGCGAGAAGGGTCCCCCGGGGGTAGCTAGAGGCAAAAATGTATAAGGAAATGCCTCTAGGAGCCCCAAAATCTGGCCCATTCCAGTGCCAAAAACTACGTAAAATTACGGCTCATCCAGGTGCCAGCTGAGAAAGTTCGACTTTGGCAAAACATACTGTGACGAAAATCTTTAGGGTCGGTCACTTGCTAGCTTGCAGATTGAGCGGACCGAGTGGCGTACCGACTGCTCCCCAAAGTAGACCCATGCAGGTACCAAAAGCGCATAATTTAGGACTCATTGGCGTAGCACAATGAACGAGAAAGACATCCTTTCCAGTGGCACGTCCCAAGCACTTCGTTACGTTGAGATACTCCTTCGGTGAAGGGTCGAGGTGTAGAAAGAAGCCATATCTCCCCTGTGTAACCCCCCTATCCCCTACACATGGTATCTTGATGCTGCACAAACATAGACGTTAGCCTAGTAAAACACACGCGATTGTAGCCGAACGCCATACCCACAAACCACAATGTGACCCCACACAGACATTTGCACAGATGGGGTTGGCATAACCCACCCGCTTGTACTGACCCAGCCGAGTACACTCGACTGCAGCCGAACGCGCTACCCATTAGGCCACGGCGTGAAAATGCAACTCACAGAAGACGTTGAGGTCCCTCTGCTTGCTGGCCGTCAGCGTGATGCCGTTGTCTGCCGTGCACCGGATGGTGCCAGAGTCCAGACAGTCGGCAGGGTCCAGGGCGAGAGTGTGTTGTCTCTGTCCAGCGCTCACTGTCCCACGTGGAATACCGGAGCCGGTCAGGTTTGTCCACGTGACTTGGGATAGCGGTCGGCTGTCGACGTCACACAGGATCTCCACTCGTGCACCTCGTACTCCGTCCTCAGGGTCGATCGTCATGGTGATGGTGGGAGGATCTGAAGACAAACAGCGCACATGATTCACACAATTAGTAACTTTGACGTAACGAGACGATTATCAAGAGGAAAGGAAATAATAAGTTGGATATAAGCTAGGCGATAACCGCTTTGAAAAACCATGTAGAGAAACAAAATGTACCATTACAAAAAAATGCGAACCGGCTGAAATAGTCTTCATATTAATCTGAGAATCATCGACTAGGATCGAGGATTTGTTTTCAACACCAGACGCCCGATGGAAAGATCACATTTGTCAGAAAAAAGGCTGTTGCTATCGGTAAATACCAAACAAAAACGTGAACAAAAATGCCGCCATTGAGAATTGACTGCATAACCTTTGAAAACACAATAGCAAGTTTATGTTCTATCGACCGAGCTACCAGGGCTTTCACACCGACTGGATGCCGTTGAATGCCTCTAGTTCGGAATTCACGAACAGAATTAATACAGCCCACCGGTTCTCTGGTTTACCTGTTGTTGTAATAGTAACTGTAATTGCATAACAGTTATATATATCAAAGACTTAAATGACACTATATCTACGGTAGATTTGCCCTTACTTCTTGCATTTACTTTTGCTGTTAGGACCCAAAACGTCATAGTGACGAGAACGTCACATCACACGGCTTGTGCCATCTAGGAGCAACTGCACAGTTTTAAACTGTGCCTGGATTACCGTGACTATTGATGGAGGCAATGAATATGTGAGGCACTAAATCTTCTGTTTCAGATACATTGAAGTACTTTCATAAACGATGGCATATGGGGTACCCCCCCCCCCTCCCCCCACCCCCCGGGTCCAATTCTTGGAACCTTCTACCCCACGGAGATTGAGGTCACTAATTGTCAATCAATCGCTTCTTTAGCCCCAAGTGGCCCTGCTGCGCCTTCTTTAAAAACGACACGCATGGTTGTATTGAGGTCACTAACCGGGATGATTGCAGTCAAACTTAAAACTGTATACCGGTATGTCATTCTAAAAAGATCGGACGTTTTCGCCACTATGACGTTTTTGGGTTCTAACATATGTGTATGTATCTTTCTTTTTATCGACGTATGTGTTTTGTAAACCAAAGCTAATACGCAATAAAAACTACATTAAATGATAAAGTAAAGGACCCTTGCGCTTGTGAAATAGGTTAAAGCAACTACTATAACTACCACCCGTCGGTATAAAGCCCGGGTAGCTCAGTCGGTAGAGCGGCGGACGTCTGATCGTAGGGTTAGGCAATCAATGCCTGATGGAGTGAAGGATTTGCTTCTGCATTTATGAGATATACTGACGGCAGGAATCAATAGTTTAGCGGGATAATGTAGCCATCCCCATGGGCGTCAATTTGGAAAGCAAACTTCGCGATCATAATCAGTCATTTCAAGACTAAGCAGCATATTAATTCTCGCCAATCACTTGGCTGTGGCCCAATGTGACACCAGTGGCGGATTTCACGAGCGCACTTTAACCGGCTACAGGGCTTAGTCGACTAAAGTTACCAAGTAAACGATGGGCGATTTTAGTCGATTAAGCACGGTAGCCGACTAAACTATGTAGGTGAAGTAGGCCACAGGCCTGGGATAAACCAATCCCACACTCGACAAAAGTTTCATTGTCGCCTCCCAGGGTGAAATTTCACAAAGGTTTGTGTGAGGATAAGCATATGACGTGGTTTCTCGTGCGAGATGGGTTACCTCAGCACACATATCTATATGGAATATGGGATATTTGTGCTGAGATAAATCCATTTAGCATTAGCCCCAATGCCATATAATAACAATTGCGTTATTTATATTGTATGTCTATTCTCTTTGTGCCAGAGCCAATGGCCGAGAGTACCAAATAAACAAGAAGTCAGTGAGGACACTGATGATGACGAAAATCTACTTTTGGTCAAAGAGCGTGTCTTTTGCAACCAGTCCCGACTCTCTATCGTCGCTATTAAGCGAACGGCGGCCATCGACGAGTAAGGAGTGCCGGTCGATATCGCCGTTCACTCATAATGGGAACCTCGGCAAAGGGGGGTGCAACTCTTGCGAGCGCTCTAGCGGTCAAACTAAGCGTCCTAGAGCAATTATATCGCGATTTTCGCTGGTCAACCTGCTATCTCTCTCTCGCTTCATGCCAAATCTGGGCTCCCTAGCTCAATTATTAACCGAGTTATGGCCCTTTGAACGTCGAAACGCCACAAAAGTCCCATTGAGAAATGCCGTCGGCCCTGGAACCGCAAGTAAGATAGGAACGTATCGTTTTTATTTTGCAGCTATACGAGGAACCACTTTCCCCCACAAAATGACGCTACTCCCGTATTTTTATGATTTTTTTCTGATTTTTGACGATTTTTTCAAGATGGACACAATCTCTATTCACTCATCATTGGCGACCCCGCGAAGGTGTCGTCCCACTTCGGAGCGCTCTAGTGCCATAACTAGACAACCTCCGCCTAATTAAAGCACTAAGTGATCTGAAGATGCTTATTGGCAACTAGTTGGCGAAAAGAATGCAATTTTAGCATTTTTATCCGATTTTTGACGATTTTTCTTTCAATGGCAAGAATCTGTATGTTTATCATTAGGCCAGTGGCTTCGTTGCCATGGAAAGAAAAATTAATACAGAGATCGCCGTGTTTTTCTTATAACTTGCTTTAAGGTGATATTATCTCACTGTGTGACGAAGGAGACTGAAATAGCTTGAGCGGAAGTAGGTCATATTCGATCAAGTTCATTTTTCCCCATAGGATCCCATGTTAAACGATTTCGACTATATACCGAAAAGTAATGTGACTATGGAACCATGTTGACAGATTATGACTCAGCTTAGTATTATTCATCCACAGCTGCAAGCATTGAGTGATGGCTTGAATAGAACACCCGTGGGAGCCTCTGCTAACACCAAAAAGCCGTATCTTTCACCATTGGCGAAATTCAAAAAAATCCTGTGACGTCACTATTTGCTCTAATTGCATATGGTAAGCACTGTGGCTACCAGACGTCATGTTCAACTAACGAAAAAATCGCGGTGTTGTTTGCTGGAGGCACTTGTCAAATACGCGACAAAACATTTTTCGCAGCCTAAAGATACAGCGCTTTAACATGGGAAGTCCCATAGAGAAATGTCGTCGGCCCTGGAACCGGAAGTAAGATAGGAACGTATTGTTTTTAGTTTGTAGCTATACGAGGAACTACTTTTCCTACAATATAATGCTACTCACGCATTTTTGGGATTTTTTTCCTGATTTTTGAAGATTTTTTGTAAGTACTGAAAGTGACGTCATCGTGACGTCACGTAACGTATTAAAAAAATCTAAGATTCGACACAAGTCATCTCAATTCATATTTCTATGACATATTAGAATAACATAGCGATAGCTTGAAGATAAATGTGTCAAAAAGCGTGATAACTGACAGAGGTCATTTAGTGCGTTTTCGGAAAAACGTATGACCTTATTTTGCTCGAAAATGAGTATTACGCATCAAAAAATGATCAACAGCCGAAAACTACACCTCAAAGAGTCGCACATTCTGAAACTTACTCGAGATATATGCGTTTTAAGTTATTTTTTCAAAAAATCGCGGTGACCTTGACCTTTGACCTTTTGATCTCGGCGAGGAGTTTGTTGTAGCGCTACTGCGTGGCTATGTGATTGAAAAGACCGCAAATCCATGTATGCATCCGTTACAAATCAAAGAGACACCAAATGTTTAGTGAAAACAGACATACATACATACAAGAACACAGTGGGACACTGATGGTGACGAAAATCGACTTTGAGTCAAAGAGCGTGTCTTTTGAAACATACTGAACGAAACTGCGACGTTGTACGATGATTATTAATTTACTTATTAATAACTAAGACTATTTGTTTATTCCAGTAGCTTAACAATGGCTCTTTCTGTCTTATTATAACTACTTATGGAGTCATAGTGATGTTAGCGTTTGCCTATGTAGGTGGGCAGATTGGAACAATTACGGCCTTCAGCGGCCAAATTGGGCTAAAATGGCCTTCAATAGCTAGTTTGGGCTCAATAACGCATTCAACGGGCTGCGTACACACTTTAAACGGTATGAAGGGCAAATTGGGCGCTGCTGGCACTACTTTGAACCATGTGCGCACTGTATTGATCGATATCGCCCAATAGTGCGACGACTAAGGGTGCTAGAACCGATCAGATGGCACCTAGACCCATGTTTTCGACCATTGCGCCTCTGTTGGGGCCTTTTAGGACTATCTATATATCTTAGTAAATGAGCGGCGGCCCGTACGCACTGCTTAGAACTTGACGTCACGATGACGTCACATGACGCATCTTTCTCCCGCCGATTCAATGCTACATTAGAAGTTAAATTAACAAGCATTTTGAGGTCAAGCGTGATTGAGTTGACTCAATATTAACAGCACTATGAATTTTACCTTTTATTTAAGATGACGTCATCGTGACGGCACAAGACGTCACTGACGGTCACGGAAATGCTCAAGATGGCGTCTACTTTATATAGTATACCTACCTATGAAGTCGGGAGATGGTAACTATTGGCAAAACTCCTAGAAATGAAGCAAGCGCAACATTTCCTAGGAGCACGTTAGCTATGACGTCATTTTTGACGCACACTTATTCCCTGCGACAAAGAAGTTAGGCACGACATAACTTGTCCCCGAAAACTACCTGTAACGGCAAATAAACCGGAAGTCGCCACCACGTATAATAGCTGAGTAATAGCCTTCGTAAGATGTGAACGTCATGACGTCATAGTCACGTCATGCCGTGTCGCACAACAACGTTCAAGTAGAAAAACGCAAACGTTTACAGTGTCAACTATTTACCGCAATGACAACAGCTCTGACATGCTTTGCTGATTTTTTACGAATTTTTGAAGATGGCCAAAATCACCATTGTCTCAGCATTGGGGCCTCGCCGAGGGGTCACCACACCTTGAAGCGCTCCAGCGCCGAAACAAAGCACGATTTGTCCAATCGGAGCATGAAGTAATCTGTACAGGCATCCCTATTAACCAATTGGCGCAAAGATGGCAGCTCTGGCATATTTTTCTGATTTTTGACAATTTTTTACAAAATGACAACACTCCGTATGTTTACAATGGGCCCAAATGTTCCGTTGCCATGGAAACAAAACTGGGATATATATATGCTGTTTTGACTTTTTAGAATTCATGACACATCCAATTGGAAGAATCATGGCGATTTGGATGCCAATCGACTAAGCCGTTTGTGCGCTATGAGGTTATATATAATAGGCTATATTTTCCCCATAGCAAAGATACGAACTTTTAACATGGGAATCCCCATAGCGGGAAAAATAAAATAGAAATTATCCATTTTTAACTAAGAAACAACTAGGCGGTAAAATTAAAAGTCCAATGACCCAATTCCGATCCCTTTATTTTCAATATTAATTGAGCAGTGAATTTATTTCGTCTTTAAATGTTTTATTTTTTTGACGTCACGTGACGTCATTGACGGTAGACTTTTTTCTTTTCATTAGGTCACATCGACTCCTTTAACAAAGTTGTGGAAGTTGACGACGATTGAAAAAGCAAAAGTGGGAAAACAATGTAAATCTAGTTTTAACATACGGACACGGTGAAATATGACGTCATTTTGCGCGAAAACGAGTGCCCCGCATCTCAAAATGATACATTATTAATTTATGTCCCCTAATACGAGGAGCATTTTGATGCCAGTCTCATCTCTCTAAACTTATTATTAAGTAAAATACAGCGTGTTTAAGCTTTTTTCATGATCGAGTGACCATGACCTTGACCTTTGACCGTTTCACCTGCAAGAGGAGTATATTATAGCCCTACAATGTGGCAATGCGCTACCATATTCTATCGATAATCGCTTTAGCCATTAGGAAGCCAGGACACGTAGAATTTTCGGAAAAGTGCTGATTGAAACAGACATACATAGAAGCGCACAGACATACAAACACGACCGACCGACATATGACGAAAATTGAAAATAGAAAATTTTCGTCATAACAAGTAGTCAGTGAGGACACTGATGATGACGAAAATCGACTTTGGGTCAAAGAGCGTGTCTTTTGCGACCAGTCCCGACTCTCTAGCGTCGCTATTAAGCGAACGGCGGCCATCGACGAGTAAGGAGTGCCGGTGGATATCGTCGTTCGCTCATAATGGGAGCTTCAGCAAAGGGGGGTGCAACTCTTGCGAGCGCTCTAGCGGTCAAACTAAGCGTCCTAGAGCAATTCGCTAGATTTTCGCTGGTCAACCCGCCACCACTCTCTCTCGCTTCATGCCAAATCTGGGCTCTCTAGCTCAATTATTAACCGAGTTATGAACGTCGAAACGCCACAAAAGTCCCATAGAGAAATGCCGTCGGCCCTGGAACCGCAAGTAAGATAGAAACGTATCGTTTTTACATTGCAGCTATACGAGGAACCACTTTCCCCACAAAAGGACGCTACTCCCGTATTTTTATGATTGTTTTCCGATTTTTGACGATTTTTTCAAGATGGACATAATCTCCATTCACTCATCATTGGCGACCCCGCGAAGGTGTCGTCCCACTTCGGAGCGCTCTAGCGCCATAACTAGACAACCTCCGCCTAATTAAAGCAGTAAGTGATCTGAAGATGCTTATTGGCAACTAGTTGGCGAAAAGAATGCAATTTTAGCATTTTTATCTGATTTTTGACGATTTTTCTTTCAATGGCAAGAATCTGTATGTTTATCATTAGGCCAGTGGCTTCGTTGCCATGGAAACAAAAATTAATACAGAGATCGCCGTGTCTTTCATATAACTTGCTTTAAAGTGATATCACCTCACTGTGTGGCGAAGGAGACTGAAATAGCTTGAGCGGAAGTAGGTCATATTCGATCAAGTTCATTTTTCCCCATAGGATCCCATGTTAAACGATTTCGACTATATACCGAAAAGTAATGTGGCTATGGAACCATGTTGACAGATTATCACTCAGCTAAGTATTATCCATTCACAGCTGCAAGCATTGAGTGATGGCTTGAATAAGACACCCGTGAGAGCCTCTGCTAACACCAAAAAGACGTATCTTTCACCATTGGCCAAATTTCAAAAAAATCTTGTGACGTCACTATTTGCTCTAATTGCATATGGTAACGAAACGAAAAAATGACGGTGTTGTTTGCTGGAGGCACTTGTGAAATACGCGACAAAACATTTTTTCCAGCCTAAAGATACAGCGCTTTAACATGGGAAGTAACATAGAGAAATGTCGTCGGCCCTGGAACCGGAAGTAAGATAGGAACGTATTGTTTTTAGTTTGTACCTATACGAGGAACTACTTTTCCTACAATATAATGCGACTCTCGCATTTTTGGGATTTTTTCCTGATTTTTGAAGATTTTTTGTAAGTACCGAAAATGACGTCATCGTGACGTCACGTAACGTATCAAAAAGATCTAAAATTCGACACAAGTCATCTCAATTCATATTTCTATGACATATTAGAATAACATAGCGATAGCTTGATGCTAAATGTGTCAAAAAGCGTGATAACTGACAGATGTCATTTAGTGCGTTTTCGGAAAAACGTATGACTTTATTTTGCTCGAAAATGAGTATTACGCATCAAAAAATGATCAACAGCCGAAAACTACACCTCAAAGAGCCGCACATTCTGAAACTTACTCGAGATCGCTAGGTTCAATATTAACGGAGATATATGCGTTTTAAATTATTTTTTCAAGAAATCGCTGTGACTTTGACTTTTGCCCTTTTGATCTGGGCGACGAGTATGTTGTAGCCCTACTGCGTGGCTATGTGATTGAAAAGACCGCAAATCCATGTATGCATCCGTTACAAATCAATGAGACTTCAATTTTTTTGTGAAAACATACATACATACATACATGCATGCAAACACACAAGCAAACAAACAAGCACGACCGACTGACATATGACGAAAATTGAAAATTTTCGTCATAACAAGAGATATTCGACCATAGGTCGAGGAGGAAAATACATAAGTACATTTGGAAGCTGTATTAATGGCGACGTTACGAGTCGTCAGGGCCAATTTTGGTTAAAGGGCCTTATAGGGTCAATTTGGGCTAAATGCTGCCTTCGACAGGCAGTGTGGCACTGTAGGCGGAGCTTAATTGGACATCCAGTTTGAAGCCAAGGCGCTTCTCTTGAAGCAATAGTAACGGTACTTTGGTATCTTTTATTTATTATGTCTTCGTGACTTCACGAACTTCATTTGACGATCACGACAATATTCGCGATGGCTTCTATTTTGTTAAGTATACCTACTTACGAAATCATGGGTGAACTCATGAACTTGTGGGTGACGGTAGCTATTGCCAAATTAGCTGAACATCAAGCAGACACAAAATTTCGTAGGAGCACGTAAGCTATCACGTTGACGCACACTTAGCCCCCTCGCCACAGGTGTCTCTGAAGACGACGCGTTTAAGCGAACATGAAATTTTGTTCTCAAGAGCGATTATGAATGGCGCTACGAATTTTACTTTTTATCTAATAATACGTCATCGTGACGTGACATGACGTCATTTGACGTTCGCGCAAATGCTCAAGATGGCTTCTATTTCTTTAATATGTCTACTTATCAACTCGGGTTATGACAGCTATTGCCAAAGGGGCTAAAAGTAAAGCAAACCCAACAATTCGTAGGTGCACGTTAGCTATGACGTCATTTTTGATGCATACTTATCCCCTGCGCCAAAACAGTTACACTCGGCACAAACTGTCCCTGAACACGACCTGCAACGTAAAGCGACCTGAAAGTCACCATACCTTATAATAGCTGAGTAATAGCTTACGTACGATGTGTGACGTCATGACGTCATAGTGACGTTATGACGTGACGCACGACAACGTTTAAGTGGCAATACGCCAAGGTTTACTGCCACAACTTATTCGATTGAAGAGCTAGGCGATAGAAAGAATAGTCCTTCAGCTATGGCTTGACGAAATGGCCAAAAGTTGCATTAGTTCATCATTGCGGAGACACGGAGACCTAGGACAAGAACAAAGAACACTGCATGCGAAGTGATATAGCAACTCATTTGTTTCTTTTACTAGTTTTCTGCCGATCAATGGTCCCTACCATTTGGCGTAAAGATCACAGCTCTGGCATGTTTTTCTAAATTTCGACGTGGTTTTAAAGATGGACACAATCTCCATTCACTCATCATTGGTGGCCCCGCAAAGGTGTCGTCCCACTTTGAAGCGCTCTAGCGCCATAACTAAGCAACATCCGCCTGATTGAAGCATTAAGTAATCTGTAGATGCTTAATGGCAACTAGAATGCAATTTTAGCATTTTTATCCGATTTTTGACGATTTATCTTTCAATGGCAAGAAACTGTATGTTTATGATTAGGCCAGTGGCTTCGTTGCCATGGAAAGAAAAAGTAATGCGGATATCGCCGTGTTTTTCTTATAACTTGCTTTAAGGTGATATTACCTCACTGTGTGGCGAAGGAGACTGAAATAGCTTGAGCAAAAGTAGGTCATATTCGATCAAGTTCATTTTTCCCCATAGGATCCTATGTTGAACGATTTCGACTATATACCGAAAAGTAATGTGGCTATAGAACCATGTTGACAGATTATGACTTAGCTTAGTATTATCCATCCACAGGTGCAAGCATTAAGTGATGGCTTGAATAGGACACCCGTGGGAGCCTCTGCTAACACCAAAAAGCCGTATCTTTCACCATTGGCCAAATTTCAAAAAAATCCTGTGACGTCACTATTTGCTCCAATCGCATGCGATAAGCACGGAGGCTACTATGTATCATGTTTAACTAAGAAAAAAATGCCAGTGTCGCTTGATGGAGGCACTTGTGAAATACACGACAAAACATTTTTCCTAGCCTAAAGATACAGCGCTTTAACATGGGAAGTCCCATAGAGAACTGCCGTCGGCCCTGGAACCGGAAGTAAGATAGGAACATATTGTTTTTAGTTGGCAGCTATACGAGGAACTATGTGTCCAACAATATGATGCTATTCACTCATTTTTGGGATTTTTTTCCTGATTGTTGACGATATTTTTCCAGTACCAAAAGTGACGTCATCGTGACGTCACGTGACGCATCAGAGAACTCTAAAATTCAACACAACTGATCTCAATTCATATTTCTATGGCATATTAGAACATCATAGCGATAGCTTGATGGCAAATGTGCCCAAAAGCGAGAAAACTGACAGAGGTCATTTAGTGCGTTTTCCGCAAAACGTACGACCTCATTTTACTCGAAATGATTATTACGCATCAAAAAGTGAACAATACCCGAAAACTGCGCCTTAAAGTGTAGCACATTTTGCAACTCATATGGGATCTCTAGCTTTAATATTAACGGAGATATATGCATTCTTAGTTTTTTTCCAAAAAATCGCTGTGACCTTGACCTTTGACCTTTTGACCTGGGTGACGAGTATGTTCTAGTCCTGCTGCGTGGCTATAAGGTACTGAAGACTGCAAACCGATGCATGCAGTTGTTAGGCCATAAGAAGACTTCCCGTTTTTGCGTGAAACAGACATATATATATATATATATATATATATATATATAGAAACAGACAAACAAACACCGACCGACATATGACGAAAATTGGAAATTTTCGTCATACACAACCGACTGACATATGACGAAAATTTAAAATTTTCGCCATAACAACGATGACATGCCATATGCGTATCTACAGGCGGTGTTTCAGGCGGCCCCACCGGTTCGCTTTTTGACGTTTTGTGGAAATAATAATTTCAGCGCCGTTGTCACCGACCCATCTTCATCACTCCATATTATACCGAATTTGGTTCCGTTTGTGGCCACGTGGCGCGCTGGCAACACTCACAGTATACGGTGACCACCACAGTCTGGGTCAATGATCCTAATACGTTGTAATACCGCAGTGAATACGTCCCGTGCTGGTCTCGTCTGATCCTGCGAATCTGGAGACGTCCCGATGTGTCTTGTGCCAGCGAGTCACCGTTCAGCGTCCAGCGGTACTGACAGGAAGGGTTACAGTCGGCGCCTCCCTCCAGCACGAGAGGCTCGCCCTCCACAGTCGTCACCCGAAGGCTGGGAGTCACCGTCACACTGTACGGGGCGTCTGGAAACAAGATGGAGGAGAGGGGGTGCGGTTAGCACATAGCGGGCTACCCACTAGTAAGGAATGTTTCGCGTGATAAAACACGGCAAGGGCGAATTCATTTCATGCTAATTTAACTTCATTTTAATAATTTAATCAATTTAATCAATTTACGCCAGTTTATCGTCCTTTATCGTGGTCCGCCATATTGCCGCCATCGGTTAGCTGCTTCTACAGGAAAGAGATTGGCTTCATGTCAGGTCAGGCCGGGTCAACGAGGGAGTTCAACTGTAGAATGGAGATATCGTTGCCCTAGCTCAAACTATTGACTCTAACTCCACCCCGCTCTCCACATCGCTACTCCACCTTCGGCTCCATCCTTAATTATATCCCCTTCCTATCTAATAATATACCTTCAACTCCACCCGATCTCAACTCCGTAAATACTTTAAACGGATTTCTCTATATTTGTCACAAATGGTAAGGAAATGATCTTAATCTTTTACAGCTATATAGCTATAAGTCTGATATATATATGTAAATATTATATATTTTAATACATTAGAATCATGGCGTTTTGGTCGGTATTATATATATCCCATGTAGAGGGGGTTAGTTTACTGTAAATGGACGTGGCCTAGGAGAACATAATAATCCTGTCGAATAGGATTACATGTATTAACGAACCTGCACGGGCGTGAACATTGGCACAGGTGGGAAGGGGATGGGAGTGGTGTTTTAAGCACCTTTGTGCACCCATGGGTTAAGTAAACAGTGGGTGGGAGGGGGGCACCTGCCGGGACAATGACATGTAAGAGATGTACCACCATATCTGGAGGTCAACCACCGGGTCTTGAGGTCAACTCGCTGCCATTCGGCCGAGGAGAGGCTTCTACCAGGGTGGTCTGGGGGATGTGTGCAGACGTCATCCCGTCGAGGAGAGGGTTCTACCAGTGTGGTCCGGGCTTAACACGCACCGAGCTCACCAGCATAACAAATACAGAACATATACTTACATTGCGCCTCCAGCGTCATATGTCGTGACGTCACAGTGCCGGCCGTGTTGGTCGCGGTACACCAGTACACGCCGCCCGCCAGACGGCGCTGTGCGTCAGTAGATGACGCATTCCACCGCAGACTGGACGATGACGTCACCAGTTTGTCCTCCGTGCTCGCCGAACCGGGGACCGTCTCCACGGCGTCAGGCAGCACGGCTGACACTCCATACGTCCACTGTATAGCTGGCTGTGGACGGCCCTCAAAGCTGCACGACACAGACAGCGTCTGTGCGATGTCGATGGTCTTTGTGGCCGGAAGGTCCTGGTCAACTCTGGGTGGTACTGAATAAAATGCGGGAAGAGGTGATTACTACAGAGAACAGCTGTTATTGATATAAGCAGGCCGCTTTCTGCAGGTGATATCGCGACGCTGGGAAGGGCGATGGAATAGAACCACGGCTCCGCGGGTGACCACTTACGTTTTGGAAGAAATTCATATTTAGTTTGTTGTCCTGCGCGACAATAGGCATCGCATATAAATGGTATGAGCAATCCCAGCATGTATTATTACGAGGTAGAACGTTTCAAAGTAAAACATAATTTGTGTGAATAAATTGTTCAGCAAAAATGGCGAGTATTACCCTGTGTACAGACGGATTGTCAGGGGTCATAACGTGCGCATTGGTGCACTGTCAGGTTCATACCGGGTGTACCGATTGACTGGCAGGGAACGTAACATGTGTACTGATTGACTGTCAGGGGTCAAACACGGCGTACTGATTTACTGTCAGGGTCATACTCTGTGTACTGATTGACTGCCAGGGTCACCACCTGTGTACTGATTGTCTGTCAGTGGAAAACTATGTACACTGATTGACTGTCTCGGATTATGCATGCACATGTATATAAAGTTATCGTTATCATAACCAGTAGTAATAATATCCCAAATATTATAAGATATATATCTTAAAATTGGGCTAGTTGTACTCACCGTACACAATGACGTCAAATGTTGCCCCACTTCCTGCACCCGACGAGTTTTCACCATAGCACTCCCACGTGCCGTCGTCACGGTCCAGTGTGACGGCACTGATGACCAAGCTGTTGTTTGTTGGCGTTGGAAATAGTCCTTTCGGAGACCTGTACACCACACTGGTCTCTGGGTTACCCGGATCAGGCAGTGTGCACGTGACCGTCAGGGAGGCACCCTGAACCACGGGCGATGGTGGCGGGTTGGGGGCCGAGGCGGCACCAGGAGGGTCTGGTAGACAAACACAGACACATCGTGAGATAAGTAATGTTTTTATTATGAAGCAAACGTGTGACAAAAACAATAATTTGTTATTAATAATTTGACGGATCAAATATGTCATGGCTAAAAAATGGGCACGAGTGGAGGGAGAGCGGGAGGGGGGATGGGTGCTTAATTTATCTTTATAAATGGACTTCTTTGTTTGAATTGTTATATCTTGCATTAACTCGTGCTGCCTTGTGGAGTGTTTCGATAGGCCTGTACGGGTTGGTGGTAGGATTATTAGGACACTTAACCTCTACCAGGAGTAAAGCCCTGTTCAATGCAAAGAAAGACATCAAATCTGTATCCTGCACACACACACAGATTTTCACACAGACACGATTCTAACACAGGTGGGATTCGAACCACCCACAGGCCGCTTGCGGGGCTGGGCCGCCGGGGAAAAAAACAGTAGCCTAATACGCTACCTACTGGACCACGAGGGGGCTCCTGTTGCTCGATAAGGGAGAGAATTGACATATGTCACCCCGACGGTCACCAAGGCAACGTATAACGGCCAAGCGACATTAAAGTGCACTGCGGAAAGAAAAACATTTTCCACCCTTCTCCTTTCAGTGGCCAGTCTTGTAAAAACAAATTACCACGAGGTCGGTCACTGTTTCATTAGTAAGACCTGATAATTGGTACACACACACTTTACTTGCGATCTGGTGATCACACACAGAAAGTTCCCACCACGCACCTACCGCTTGGGCTAGCCCAGCATAGCACACGTGATAATAGCCGAACGCGCTACCAACTAGACCACCGGGTGACCGCGATCAATATGGAAAAAGGGGGCAATATAGATCTTATCCAACACTGTATGTGGTTCATTGATAATGAAAATGTCTATTGCACGCCATAAGTTAGGTGCCAAATATACTACTTGGAGTAGCGGTTGTAACTTGTGAACTTTGAGTGAGTGCCGCAGACTACGACTACCGGTGTACGTCTAGCAGTGGCGGAATGCGAGACTGCACACTACATATAGTAATATTCCGCAATGGATTAGTGTGAACAAAAGTTTCTCTATATACTCATAACTCTCTATCACGGTGTATAATGAATATATGAAGCGTTGGAGAGTTTTAAGCCGCTTTCGTGCATATTGTGGGTTGTATCCCAGCCAGCATGGCATTATCGGCCCAACGTTGTTTTTAGGTAGGCAACGCAACCGTTTGCTAGTATACATAGGCGCAACGTAATACCGACCGTCATCTGCGCTCTGCACCCAACCGTTGGCAATGGAATGTTGGCCCAACATTGCGCCTACGTACCAGCGTAGTGCCGTTAGCGCAAAACACAGCGCCATCTAGCGAGTTTTTGAAGCGACACTTCCATGCGGCAATTTTTCAAGTGACTGTAAGTTATCGTGAATTTTGAGATTTTGATTCATTTGGCACATTATTATTGTCTTGTCGGTCTGTTTATAGTATCGGATTATGTAATTTATGCACTGACTTAATTAGAACTGTAATATAATGGTACAGCGGAAGAAAACGGTCACTGAGTATGCAGTTTCTGACCTTTCCTGTATTATCGCTCACACGAGTGCCTAGCTCTTTTGGAGCTCTTTTCTTAAAATCAAACACTGTCAAACCAGTGCAAAACCTTTAGCCATGGGCAGGTGAAGGCTTGAACAGCACTTCAAACGATTTACATTAATCTTATCACAGTGTTTGACTAGCTAGTCTGCCCCTGGCTGAAGGTTTTGATGTCATTAAACTTATTAGGGATGGGGGAAGGGGTATTTCCGTTCCTCGGGAATGGGTTTTTCATTTCACTGTGAACTGGGAATGAGGAAAATAATTCTTCGTGAACTGGGAATGGGATATTAGCCGACAGCAGTGATCGAGTATTTTCATTAATCGTGAACTGGGAATTTTAATATTTAATAACTCTGAATTGGGAAATGGCCAATTTATATCATGTATCCTCCCTATTAAACAAGGCACATAATTATGGAAAATATAAATGGATTATTCCTATTGGTCCAAAAGAAGAAGGGTGTAGATAAATATAGAGAACACGTATCTGGGTGGGTGGTCAGAACCATATATCTGCCGATGCATTCTGAACTTCTATGCTGATATGAATTATATTCTCGTGGAACTAAGAAGTCATTTTATTTAGTTAAGCCAAGTGGTTATAGTGTTACCTATAACAATATGCTGTTCACATTTTGTTTTACAGTGTGTTTAAATTTCATTGACAGTGACAGAGTATGATATTGCCATCCTGCACGCTTTGGAGTGTGTGCAACAGCAGCAGGAGCACAATGGTGTGATGCTTGGCAAAATTTGCCAGCATCTCAACATGACTTGCACGCCAACCCCTCCGCCAGATGGAATGCCCTTCCCCATCCTGACCGTAGACGCCCTACACACATTGGACGAGGTCCTCGCTAATGACGAGACCGTGTGGAAAACGGTATGCTGTAATATTTAATGATTAATGTTTTTTGCTGTTAAAGCCTGGCCACACAAAACACAGCTATATATAAGTCTCAGAGAAACACTTAGTCTATTGGGCAGTGTACTGGACTAGAGATCAAGGCATCCATGGTTTAGTGGACGGTCCCCATATGGGGCATATTTCATTCATCATCATTTTGTGGCCCCAAAAGCTTCCACTGGCCCAATTTTAGTCAAGTATGCACGAATAAGAGACCAGCATTTTCAGTTCTCATAGGTTTGTCCATGTTTTTGTATTGCTTTGTGTAATTTAATTTATGTCTATTTTATCTTCAGTTTGACTCTTTATTTTGCATATGTCCAATTAGGTCAGCAGCATCACCTTGATGGGCGTATCCACTTTCGGCAAGACAGTGCAGCGTTTGATGGACTAAGTGCTGTCAAACAGTGTGGCAAAGCAAATACATTGGCAATTTAAGAGTGGGAAAGTGCCATTCCCTCGCTTAAACGTACGCCAGGTGGTGTATGGTAAGTGTGGCTGTATTCTTCTGATAAGATAAGGAGTTCCACTTTTCCCACTGTCTACTTAACTCATTTGCGTTACCTATTCAACGTGATATGACAGATCTGTCAAAGAATCCTGCCAACTGCAAATTATGAACAGTATCATTAGTTTGTATGTGGCTACCACTGTATTGCCTTTAACAGGGTTCCAGAAATATTAAGCTAACAAAAAACATGTGTTACCAGTATAGGTAAATGCTATTCATGCATATTATCGGACCAGCATGATATTTTAAACAGCTTCGCCATTGAGTCTACTTTGATTGAGTCTACTTTTGAATTCAGAGGAGGTGAAAAAGTGGCTGCGATTTGCTGGGAAGCGGGATGGCGGGCGACGAGAGCGGCAAACGCAAGAATCAGGAATGAGTGGAAGCGACCGCATCTAGGAGCGACCACCTCTATGAGCGGCCATGCACCTGTATGAGCGGTCACGAGCAATTTTTTTCAGACATTACGCGTCATGTATACCTATTAAGAATTCATGTATTGCACTTTTTAAGGTTTTTGTCAATAAATTAGTGAACAACATTTGCAGTGGTTCAATAGTGGATTAATATCGGTAGAACGTCGGCGGCGCACATTGGCCCAAGGTTGGCAGATGGTTGGGCCATTGTTGGCAGACAACGTTGAAACAATCATTCCCCAATGAGCACCCACTCATTGCCGACAACGTTGTTTCACGGTTGGCAGATGGTTGCCATGCTGGCTGGGATATTCAGGACGCTTCAAACAATTATGGTCATATCGCGTCAATGGGAGAAGAAAGGGAAGATCGGAGCTAGCCCTGGTACATGCCTCTTTTACCACGCCCGTAAACGGAGCAAGGGTGAGAGCCATGCCGCTGACACGGCCGAAAACAAGAAATCGCGGACCGGTGGCTCAAGTTGAAGTTCATAACAGAATAAATATACAGTGCCTATCCGTCAAGTTGCTCCATTAGATTCCTGAAGCTTTCATGACTTTCGTCGGACAGTCATTTCTTTGGTCGGTAGTGTATTTTCTTGTAATCGGGGCGATTTTTGTCACCTCTCGCTTCGTTTTCAATGCTCCGCCATTTGCCGGACGTCAACAACGCAGCCTGGCAGCGAGTGCTCACGCTAAGTTTGTTTACTTCCGGCGAGCGGCGGAGCATTCAAAACGAAGCGAGAGAGGACACAAATCGCCCGGACACTGTATATTTATTCCGTTTACGGGCGTGGTAAGAGAGGCATGTACCAGGGCTAGAGCGGAGCCATATCCCCAGGGCAACTCCATACTCTTTGCGAAGAAGGAAATGGGATATTTATCCTGCGACCAGTGACATGGCCACAGCAGGGCTCACACCACCAATCCACATGCCGTTAGGCTCTCCGTGCATGTGGGAGGCTACATCGGGCAGAAACCTCTCGAAATAATGAAATGAGGTTGGATAACAGACTATAGCAGGTGCCAGGGTTAGAACCCACGAATTTGGATCTGCAGATCAGACCGCTTACCAACCTGGACCATGGAGGCTCCGTATAATACTGAGGTCAAGAAAGAAAATCCGTGGAAGCAACTGCATTGACCTTTGCTTATATATAGACCTATTTTCGTGTTTTTTCGTCAATTTCCCTTTTTTCTTAGGCTACCAACAGCGATATACACATGTAAATGGTCACCTCTTTTATGAGATACAAACGCTAATGAAAAAACAAGCGAAATCCGGTGCAAACATAGATGCGTAATGATATTTAACAGGCCCTGTATGTGTACCTCACGTTGTATGTATGATACACAAGTTTAAATAATTTAAATCAATATTAAATACAACTATATCTTGTCACTAACAGTCAATAGGATGGTCAGAACTTTCAATTCGGTGCCAAATGCCCTAGAAAAAACATGGAACAGTGGCGCCACCTAGCGAAAGAATCTCTCGTGCATAACAAGAACAAGAACGTGCCTTCCACATGGGTGACGTTAACTGGATCATCCAGTAGACAACAGGTAGAGGGCAGCATTGTATATTGCGGTAGAAGGAATTCGGTGGCGAAAGGAACATAAGCGAGATCCCCCAATTTGTGTAACCTTGAACTAAATGAAAGTTATCACTCGACGATAACTGATTTTATGCGGTGTTCCGCCAAGGGTGCATCTAGGGGCGGGTTAACAGGAACTTTGTAACCTGTTATCCCTGTATGTAGTAGCGATCGCTTGATGCTATGTCTTCTCTACCTGTTCTAATAAAACTTGTTTTTAGCAGGGTGCGTATATCGTTGGCTTTAACCTTTTTCTTAGTACACATCTACCGTGACATGTACATACAAGCGGTCGTCATGACGTGCGCGTTCTGCCTTTGCCACTTTAGGTCCCTAGCGAGTAACTACCTCCGGCGCATGCCTATTGTTTTTTCCCCCTTTCGCTAGATGTCGCTTCATCCGGACCGCCCTGATTCCGGGGTATAAAGTTATGTGGTAGCGGCCCTTTCGGCCTCTTTCTGACAAATCATGCGCCAGGGCCAGGCGAAAACTTCAGCCACCCATAATCCCCAGCCCGCTCCCTGATAGCTTTTGACTTTGGTTTTGTCACTAGTTATCATTATCTGTTTAAATTCTAGTGTGTGTTTTGTTTGATTTGTGTGGCGTTTTGTCCCCCACATTGTGGGACAGTTTACCGGCCGGTTATACGTAACTTGCGTAATTTGTATACATAATAAGTAGCTCTTATTATAAGAATTACTGATATATTTTATACGCAAGTCACTCTGCAAAGGCCGTATGTCCAAATTAATGACCTACTCCTTTCAAATTTTCGAAGGACAAACGTGCTTTCAAATGTGGCCTAAAACACCAGTCCCATTCATTTGTACGCGTCCCACATTTACACTTTAATCAAAGTAAAATGTTATTCCTAATAGGAACGCAAGCAGAATCGTATCGTTCTGGATCATGCGATGATCACATCTTGCGGCAATCTTGATCTCACCGTAGTTCCGAAAATCTCATTCGCCTTCATAGAAAGATTATCAGGCGAGAATTCTCAGGTTTCTAGTGAAAGACATGTTTCTAAAATCACTTCAGCGATGGTTAATTTCAGGATGTTCCTGGTGTACGTTACCCGTGTTTAGACTGGTCAGATATCTACCGGATAGATATAAGACTGATGATTCGGGAAGAGGGTCACTGCCACAGGGGCAGATACATCGTGTCCTCGGGTCCTGACCCCGCCACCCTCCCTGCCGTTTACTTTGACCCCTGTTTTCTTTAGTGCCACCCCCTGGCCTTTCCGCAACGCGGTGTTAACACATTTTTAATGGTCTCCCCCACTCCTCCGGTCAGTTTTCAGTGGACCCCCAGTTTTAAAATGAATTGGACTCATTTTTTCCATTTTCGCGTATGAAGGATAATTTAGAATATTAAATTTGACGTGGGACAGAGGGACTATAGCGTAAACAGAAGGTCATCTGCCGGGAGATGGTGAGCGTGGGGTCTGCTGTCGCGTCCCTGATCAGGGGTCTTCAATATCGCCGCATAGAAACTAGCCATTGCTTCGGGATCAATTCGTGAGTAATATATGGCATGTGTGAACTGGGTGTAGCAGTAAGTAACATTCGGTAAATGAATTTTTTTTTTTTTTGTGGGGGGGGGGTCTATTTTTTAACGATATGTCATGTCGGGAAAAGATGCGTGCCACGATGTAATGCAAAAAGATATAATTTTCTCGTTATTAATGTCATGGAAAGTTATCAAACTTGACGTTCCTTATTGAAGGTCATGGGCGACAACAGCGACAACTACGGATGTCGAGGAAAAACAACATGCGCTCGAGCCGGCGGGATCGAACGAATTAATCTTATGATTATCCAGACAATCTAACGAGAGTAGAATCCATTCGTTCCATGTTAAGCCGACAAATGGTTGCATATTTCCCGAACTCACCCCGGCCGGGAAGGGGACGTGCGTCTGATGGCGGTAATACTTCCAGAAACTACTTACTTACGATGTCATAATCACCGCATAGAAAATATCCGCTGAGAGGAATTGGTATACAGATCGGCACCAGACTATTCTGGTTAAGAACACATTGGATTGTATGAAATGGCCAGATTTTATTCCTTAAACGTCTATATTTCTGGTTTAGACACACTAATTGCGTGCCGGTCGCGTGTTCATCGTTCTGTTGCTCGTCTCCTATCCTACAAGCCCCAATCTCAGAACGTCTGGCGTAAGTGACGCACGAGTTATTAGAATGAGTTTGATCAGTTTAGGGATAAGCAAGCCCGACGTTGTTGGATCCTAAGGCTGTTACATGCAGAAATTCTGTAACATCATCACCCTCAACCCAACCCGTACTTTGCCCAGCACGAGTCACTACCTCGGTCACCAGGAGAGTGGCGATCTTAGAACCCAAGTTAACCCAACTGACCGTTGCACTTCAAACTTGTTGATGGTGTGGGGGAAGTTCGGTTAGATGGCTATATGGATCGCCTAATAGCGAGATTTAAAAAAAATCTGCTTTCGGTGTTTGCATGTTTTTTGCTGAGTTACGAGATGCATGATTAAGGTGATTATTGGGTCAGCTAGTCACCTTTACAGCAATGTTTCTAGTTATTAATATATGGACAAACTAATATCGCAAGTAATATAATTGCAGGTAAAACTATGCGCACTCTCATATTATCGAAATATGGATCTATTATCTTAGGCCACCAAAACAGTGTTAATTTAGATCAGAGTCTAGTTCAGAGTCGGTGGGGATATATGGGTGGAGGTGGGATCTGTAAGTGATTAGTTATGTTTGAATGCTGCATTTAAACATTGAAATTATAATCTATATCAGTACACTTTCCAAAGAATCGGCAGCCACGCAATGCATAAGTTAAACAAATAAAACCATGCTGAAGCCAGCAGCCATGCATTTATGTAAACAAATGATCACAATGGGATGGGGTGAAATTCTACTTACCTTTCCAATATAATTGTACGATTCCCGCTGATAGGCAAGCTGCGCGGGGGGGGGGGATACTTAATACACTGCTGGGTTGGGGGAGGCGGGATCATCGGTAAAGCCCCCCCTTTTCACCTCCAAATCTTCGGCTCGGTAGGGGCGTTTCACCTCCAAACCCGCTCGGTATACTCTATATTTCCGCTCCCCCCGCCGGTGGCAAGTTTTAAAATATCAGTTTTTATCTTATTTTATCACAAATGTCCGCTCTAGAGGGCTATATTCTCAATCACAAACGAGCGCTCTCTGTGCCCCTCCGCCTTCCTGGGGCCGCGACACTGCCTCCATCTCTTCATTTGTATATCGGATCACTTTCAACCGCCGGGTAACAAAATTACGCCCCTCTAACATCTTCTTGTAACAACTTAATTTGTAAAAAAGAAAAGAGTCCGCCATGCTAGCATCCATCAGCCCGGGCGTCTGCTCGTTTGTTTGCCCGGCACGCGTGTGCTAAAATAGATATGAGGTCACCGTTTTGTGACGCCGGCAGACCCCTAAGTCTGATAGAGGCTATCGGAACACGGTCATGTTTCCATTTTGTTTTTCAAGTTGAAATGTGTGTTTTACTTTGCATTAGTTCACACACATCCTTTTGCTTTCGTTAATCGCACAACAACACGATGATATTTCAAATCCTGAGGTTTACCACCTAGTGTTAGCATACAAACCCAAAATGTTCACATGTGATTGCGAACTACCCGAAGCATTGTACGTATTATTCCCCATATTGCATTACTAGCACGAAGTCTTAATACGTACTGACAGCGCTTGATGGACTGGGGATGACGTCAAATATAACGAGGAGCACCAGTAATATTGAAGCGTCACGCGCCATCCCAAAATGATTATTCTTCCTGGTGGAAAAGATAGAAATGACGTGTCAAATAAACATTAAATAAATACAATTGTGGCCTGTGCAAACAGATCATCCAGAGGCGACAATAAACGGATGAACGGATAATGGGTGTGGGTGGAGTAAAGGCCGGGACGAAACCGACCGCGTAAACCGCTCGTTGCATATGATCCCTGCCTGCCCCGTTACACTACCACAGTGGATCAACCCCCACCCCCCCCCCCCCCCCCCACCCACACACACACCCCAGCCACACCCCCATTCCATTCCGACAAGTTCCCCGCCCGGTCCGTTACACTACCACAGTGGATAAGCCCCATCTCCACCCCTACCTCAGCCACACACAAGTTCCGCTCCAACAAGATCCCCGCCGGCCCCGTTACACTACCACAGTGGATCACCCTCTCCACCCCCATCCCAGCCACACACCCATTCCAATCCGAGAAGGCGGAGCGCCGGGCGTGAAGAGACGCGTCACTGAAATGCGCACTGCCTTGCCAAGTATTGTTTACGTGGCGTCTACCTTTACCTATCGGCAGGTTGCTGCGCTCAGGCGTATCCTGGACCCCTTAACTGAAACCAAGGCCTTTTCATTAATTGGTGCGCGCATGTTAGCAAAGGCTAGCTTTCAATATAAGAAACTCATGCGCTTCGCCATGAATTTACGAGACAGATAATGGTAAATACTGTGCTCGCGGTTACCCATAATTTAAGTGTGTGACACTCACTGTCGGCTGATGCCCCTCACACTGATGTCCGTCAGTCCCTCTGGCGGTTGACGTATCCCACACTGATGTGTGTGACGCTCGCTGTGGGCTGACGTCCCTCACACTGATGCGTGTGACACTCACTGTCCGCTGTCGTCTTCCAAACTGATGTGTGTGACGTTCACTGTCGGTTGATTTTTCCCACACTGATGAGTGTGACACTCACTCTCAGCTGTCGTCTCCCAAACTGATGTGTGTGGTGTTCACTGTCGGTGACGTCCCTCACACTGATGTGTGTGACTCGCTCTGGCGGTTGACGTTCCCAACACTGATGTGTGTAGCTCTCTCTCCGATGGTTCACGCCCCCAGCCCCAGTCATATGTATGATATGATATCCCTCGCATTGTTTTGGACGAGGAAGTTTGCTCCGCTTCAATATATATATTGTAGGAGACCTCGGTGCGTGCGAGAGTGAAAACGCTTTTTACCGTCGTCAGCTTGAAAACATCCGAACTTAGTCAACGCTTTAATAGATATACCTCGGTGTACCTCGCTGGCATGCTTTAACCTACAACGTTACTGCCAGAGCCAAAAGCATCCTGGTATGACACACACCAAACGCGTATTTCTCAAGTGAACCTCGAGACATGTCATTCCAGAACACTTAGTATTATCTATGTTGAGTTGCTGAAAAATACAGCGATGCCACGCTGAATGTCTTTATGATATTTTAACGCCAATGGTGAGTGATTGATCTTGGGGAAATTGAGAATTGTGTTACGGGAGGGTAGACACCCTAAGCTACTGGAGAGGAGAAGCCGCAAATTAGGAGAGGGAAGACACCCAACACTGGGATAGTACCGTAAGTTATGGGAGGGTAGACACCCAAATTTATGGGTGCGGAGACAATATAAGTTAGGGGATGGGGGGGGGGTACCCCAGTTAGGGGAGGGGAGAAACCCCACGTTGGGGTTTAGCCAAAGTTCTGGGATGGGGACACACCATGATGGGGGTGGTGGCACCCTTCATTTATATAGAACGTTTCGCTTTGTAAACAGTGAAACGTTGCAGATTGAGATGAATCAAACCGGCATTGGCGGTAACGGTGAAATTATCAAAGACGTCTGTTAGCCCCCCACCCACGAAGTATAATTGTTTTTACCATGCCAATCCAGACCGCCATCGAGGTTTCATGGAAAAGGTAGAGTCTATCACACTTGTGACCCATCCGGCGCACTCTGCAAATATATGGTGGCGATCGAAAGCCGGAAAACCGGGAGAGGGGTCCCTTATTAAAAATTATGTAGAAACTTTAATATTACAGATTTTATTTTTGTTTGTTCTATTTGATAGACTATATACTACTCCAATGCATATAGTAGGCGATCAATAGATTTTGGTAGATTTTGAAAATTATATCCACAGATAGTCACAGGCTGCCCGGACTATTGGAGAAATTGTGAATTGCGGTGGATGTAGATGTCGTATGTATGCAACAGTCTCTAGCGAGTCGTGGCGATATGTGGACTGACATTGCGGTAAAACGACAAAATTTAGTGGTTTCCAGATTTCTGAACGAAATACACAAATACCGTAATAGCTTCTTAATAGACCGTGACGCGATGCACGTTATGGCGCAATTTGGCGCTCTAAAAAGTGAGCTGTCAAGCTCAACGAGTCTGTTGTTTGCCACCCCGCAACTGTTTAATCACTCCGCTGACATCGCAATGACAGGCTGCGGTGAGCAAATTATATGGTAATTTCGCCGCCAAGTATGGACGACCATTCATGCATAAATATGACATGTTACATAACGTTATTGGATAACACAGTGTGCATGATTCACAGTGATTTGCAAGGACACACAGAAAAGTTATATGCTAAACCTTGGTGGCACGTTTAATTCCCCAAAGTTATATCCTTGAGCGATACAAGGCAACTGAACATCACAGTTTGAAAGAAACGTATCCCGGTTAGTTTTAGGTCTAAATTTATATTCATAAATGGTGGAGTGAAGTGATGCTTCGGGACATATTTTCCGCTAGTTTGCCGCGATTGCTCCCAAAATCATTGATATGTTAACGCAACACGGGACCCTTTGACTTATACCAAAAACGATTTTATCGATTTTTATGAAACAAGCAATAATTCTTCATGCTAACGATTCATTGGCTCTAGACACACTGTCGCAAATACACTAAATACACTAAATCATAGACAATGGCAACTAGATCATTTCATGGCCTGTGTTTTAATGTGTTTACTACAGAACATCTGCTGCCAATAGGGCAAGCAATTGAATTTCGTTTTATGTGTGCGATACCTCACGAAATAATATTTTGGAGACAACGTTGCTATATGCAACCTTAATGTGTCACTGAGCAGCTAACTCGCTCCTTGCTTGACGAACCAGAAAGCTGTCATACTAGTCACGATTTGCGCTATTTTTAGATCACGATGTCAGCGCGCGATGTGCGTGCGGGGCTAAAACCAGACAGTATAGTTTTAGAGATCAAAAGATATTAACGACTGTTGAATCACGCTAAAGGAAGTGAACGCCCTGCAACCCATTCAATAGCCAACTTGCCATAGTGATATTGTGTAGAACAAAAAAGCATGACCTCACGAATGTCATGAAATACGTGAACACTGCACCTTGCTCAATCGTTTGGCATTTGGGGCCTGTGTGATTGAAGTTGACGTAAATACATTCATAATGCATGCTTAGTTCATGTTTAGTCACGTTTATTTGTTAGATGATATAATTGTCGAATAGTTTTTTACAATTTATATCAAGACGATGCAGTTATTGGCAACATCACGGCATATGGTCATATTTGACATGTTAATTTAATTGTTGAATGAATGCTTTCGCAAAACACGTCTGTGTTGATTGAAGTTGAAGTACTCATGGACTGGTAAGTTTCTGAATAATGCAGTACTTTTGTAGCTGCATTGCTGATTAAAACTACACATTTTGGCCTTGACGCTTGCCTAACAAAAGTAAGGTACGCACTTGTGATCCAGATCTTTTTAAATCTTATTTTAAGTGAAAAATCTAAGTAAGTAATCTATACATGTCGCAATGATTCACATCTCGGGCCACGGGTATGCATTACATATCGATATTCCATAAACAGATCACCCCCTCCCAAATCAATCGATGGTAGGAAGTCACGTGATCGATCAGCTTAAAAAAGTTTTAGTGCGTATCTGAAGTATATTGCTCAGACACTTGGACGTGATGAGAAGATGTCACTCCTTCATTTGATAATACCGAGGTGAGTCAGAACATACAACTTCTTTACTGATATTAAAACATGCAATGCGTCGGCTCAAACAATATCATATCACAGTAAATTGAACACATAACATGACCCTTGGGATCATGGAATTGAACTGATGCATGCAGACATACAATACTTTGTGGAAACATAAACTACCGAAAAGAAATAACTAACGTTGTATCCAACAAGTCCTTCGCCGAATTACTGTACCTCTGTAACAACACACCTTGCAACGTTTTGCACGTGTGAGTCTCGAGCAGTCATTATATATGTTTTATGACGACACACATTACACTCTTACACTGCTCACGACAGTTAAGGTACTGGGATATTATGTTCCCTCCAAGCGTTCTCTACGAATCGTTGCATTGTTCCATTGCTCAGGCCATAAACCGTGCCGTTAAGATAAAGCAGATCACCCAAGCGCGTCAGTCTGTAACGTTACGTGAGTCGTTAGTGGGCTCTTGTGTGTGCCAGAATGGCAACACTCGTTGCACACAAATGATTTATCCCCCGTGTGTCTCTTTGCGTGCTTCGTAAGAGTCCTCTTACGTGCGAAAGAAGCAGAACACAACGTACGAACAAATGGTCTTTCTCCAGTGTGGGCGACCATGTGATCCGTTAGATGGGCTTTAGCTGTAAATGACGCGGAACAAATGTTGCATACAAATGGTTTCACTCCCGTGTGGTGCATTAGGTGAACCGTTAGGGCGCTCTTTTGTGGGAAAGCAGCAGAACACAAAGTGCAAGTAAATGGCTTCTCTCCAGTGTGGAACCTCACATGCCTCGTTAGCGTGGTCTTGTGTGAATAAGACGCCGAACACAATGAACAAGCAAATGGCTTTTCGCCAGTGTAGGTTCTTACGTGAGACTTTAGATTCCATTTAAATGTGAAAGACGCAGAACACACTTCGCACACATATGGTTTCTCTCCCGTGTGGGTCCTCATGTGAGTCCTTAGGTTGCTGTTATGTGAGAAAGATGCAGCACACACGTTGCACATAAATGGTTTCTCCCCCGTGTGAGTCCTCATGTGATCCTTTAGGTGGTTCTGTGAGAAAGACGCAGCACATACTTTACACACAAATGGCTTCTCTCTCGTGTGAGTCCTCATGTGATTCGCTAGCGCGCTCTTATGTGCGAAAGAGGCAGCGCACACTTTGCACGCAAATGGTTTCTAGTCCCTTGAAAGATTGGAAGGGCCGCTAAAACGCAGCCAATCACAGACCTACATACAACGGAAGTGATGACCTCCTTAGAAGCTATTGGGTGACAGAACCGCTTGGGACCGTATCTGATCTCCGAGTGTTAATCGGCGGCAAAGCCCTTCTGGAATTTGAAAGAACATGACCGTTTCGCGGAGAAGTAACTGAATAAGGTGAGTAAACAATAATGGAGTAAGTTTTCCTATCGGGCCTCATAGCCATGGGTATGCGTGGGCAAGTAGGTCACATGCATGTAACTATGCATACCCTGGACCGCTAGAGCCGACCGTGCGCTGACACCTGGTGTCTCTCTGTCATCACTTCGCCTATACCGACGCCCCCTCCCACCCCTGCCCCGCCTGTTCCCTGCCCGTCGCTAGCTTTCGCATTTATTTCCTAAATCCCCCCCACTCCTCTGATGTATATACTCCCTCCCCCCACCCTCCCCTCGCACCCCCACCCCTCTGTCGCCTTTAGATGTATATACTCCCTCCCCCCCCCTCCTTCGCCTATAGATGTATACACTCCCTCCCCCCACTCTACCTCTTGCCCCCCTCCCCCAACCCGCGGTCGCTTATAGAATTATATACCCGATCCCCCCACCTCCCCTTGCCCCCACCCCTCTATCGCCTATAGAACTATATACTCCCTCCCCCCACCCTCCCCCTTGCCCCCCACCCCTCTGTCGCCAATAGATGTATATACTCCCCCCACCTCCCCCTTGCCCCCTCCCCCACCCCTCTGTCGCCTATAGAACTATATACTCCCTCCCCCCGCCCCCCCTACCCCTCTGCCGCCTACAGCACTATATACCCCCTCCCCCTACCCTCCCCTCATCCCTCCGTCGCCTATAGAACTACATACTCCCTCCCCCCACCTTCCCCCTTGCCCCCCTACCCCTCTGTCGCCTATAGATGTATATACTCCTGCCCCCCACTCTACCCCTTGCCCCCCTCCCTCACCCCTTTGTCGCCTATAGAACTATATACCCCCTCTGCCCATCCCTGTCCCCTATAATACTATATACTCCCCACCCCCCACCCCTCTGTCGCCTTTAGATGTATATACTCCCTCCCCCCCACCCTGCCCTCGCCCCACACCCCTCTTCCGCCTATAGAACTATGCACTCCCTCCCCCACCCTCCCCCTTGCCCCCCCACCCCACTGTCGCCTATAGATGTATATAGTCCCCCCCACCCTCCCCTTGCCCCCCACCTCTCTGTCGCCTAGAGAACTATATATTGTTGATGCATGGGGAAGGCGACTTGAATAGATATACATATATCATTTTATGTATTATAATTATATTTATATTCTGCTTCGACTTTGTTTTCAGGCCAAGGTGCCGCAGGCTCGGACAGCTCAGCCGCAGGTTGAGGAAGACTAACCATCTCTTCCTTCCCTGACTTGGGGTACTACCCCAACCATGGTTACTCCCCCCCTGCTGACTCAGGGCTACCTCCTCGTACTGTTCCTATCAGTACTGTGTGTATTGTTGTTTCGGTTTGCTAATAAAGGATGATTATATATAGTGACTATTGTTTTTCTGGATCATTTCGTGGACAATGTTTTCGTGGCGTGAGCAAAACGTTTTATCGATGTCGTTAATACGTTTTCCAAAACGTTTCGTCACTGTCGTTAAAACGTTGCCAAAACCTCTTGTTTATGACGTCATACCGTTTTTGAAATGTTGTGGCAAGTCATTTTTAAAACATTTAAAAAACTTTCCATATCGACGTTTTTAAGACATTTTCCAAAAATGTTTTCACAACTTAAAAATAACGTTTTTAAAACATTTTAAAAACCATTTTTTGTTAGCTGGGTAGCCTCCATTTATACGCGAAAGATGCAGCACGCACTTTGCACACAAATGGTTTCTCTCCGGTGTGGGTTCTCACGTTGGTGATTTTCTCCATGTTGCTCAGGTTTCCATATGGGCCGTTGTCCATACGTGAAGCCATACGTGAAGCAGATAATGTGCTGTTGTAGCTAATCAGATGTTTAGAAAGTCACGTGTGCATCCGACTGGTTGGCTGTGACGAACGCCGTGTGAAAATTGTTACATGCTTTCTACCGTGAAGTTGCCTGATCGACTTCATATTCTGCAACAAGCAAAACACACGCAGACAAATAAAGGAATGCAACGCGTCGAGTCTCCCGCGAAGTTAACTTAATCCTTACTTTTGATGAGCGGCCAAACGTAGGATGGCAATAGTTTATTATGCAGCTCATGTATTAATACACCCACCACATTTCGCTAGATCTGGGATTCTGTTCTTCCCTCAAACACCCTTACCCCTTAGCAGTGCATGCACAACAGTCACGTAAGCCCCAACCAATGTTGGTCCCAATTGTTTTAGACTTATGACACCGGTACATGTGAAACCATTTCATGCTTTCTCTACGAGGCATCTGTCGTCACCCTCCCGTTCTCTGACTTGACCAAGCTTTAACGGCTGCTCTTGAACTCAATAAGCTAGACACCCCCGACCCACTTTTGGTGGGGGTGGTGTATGTTTGGGCACACCCGGGTTTGTAACTATTTTCCTGGTGTACCAAAACATATTTCAATGGGAGTAAACCGCCAGTGAGTTCCGCTGCAGTTTAAGAGTCAAAATAGCCAAGTCATGGATAGATCCCGTTATCTTCACATCGAGGGAATATAGAAATAGTATTATCATATGTACGTTTCTTTAGTAAATTTCATGTACAATGGTTTATCGAATGAACAGTTGCTATAGATCTATGGCTGAGTTTGAAACTTGATTTAACGTATATTTAAAAAATGTTCTGGAAACATCATCATGATCATACAAGTTGTCAAATGCTTCTTGTACAAGTATTTGGGTTGATAGCACATATATCTATATTCTTTTTAGCGTTGATGTGACATGTGTGAAGTATTGGATTAAAATGAACTATGCCAGGCTCCCAAGCACGGCTTACAATATGTCATATACCAAGGATCTATGCGGCAACAATTGTCTGGGTTAGCAGAGCAAAGGAGTTTATGTATAAATGCGGCTTTGAGATGGTCTTAATTAGCCAAGACGTTAGAGATGGTAGTACGTTTTTTAACGAAAAAAAATGGTCGATCAATGACAGATTGTGCTCCACAAGATTGGAGCCGTGATGACAGTATATGGATGCAGCGCATGCGTATTCCACATTTAAAACTTCTAGAACCAGAGAAGTATCACTGTTGCATAATACTGAACAGTTAGTGCTACGCCAAACCAATTTTAGGTTATATTATGCCCCTGTGTTTACCTTATGTTTATTCACGATCTCAAGATATAAAGCGCAAATAGTATGGGACCGTACTATGTTGTGTGAATCCCATATCGCTCGCCTCATTTCCAGTGAAGAGGAGAAAACCCAAATGCTTTCATACCCTTGGATGTTTATTAGTGTTTATATTATTGTCTTGAACTGAACAAGAAGCACTCAGTCATGAAAACAATAAATCTCCCAAGGTTGCTTAGAGGTTACTTACAGTGGTGGCGAAAACGTCAAACCACACGGTCTGGGCCATCTAGGAGCAAATGCACAGCTCTACACTGTGCCTTGATCGCTGTACCGTGTCTCTTTGCGCCAGGATTGAATATATGAGGCAGTAATTTTGCAGTTTAAGATATATACATAGGCTCCTTCAGCTATCCCTTGGAAACATTTCGTTGTGGTTAATTTCAGACTGAGCAAAACTGTTTATTTCATTATACCAATGTCTTAAGTTTGTAAGGCACTAAACTCATATGTCGATTTTGTGTCATCAGACAGTAATAGCCAAATACCAGCCAGATGCAATGCTCCCAGATATTACCAGACCACCTGAGTTTGTACTGCTTTGGAGAATGCCTTTTTGGACCATTCCATGGACTTAAAGCCGTAAATTGTCAATGGGCCACCTCCTTATTTGTTTATCTTCCATTGATAAAGTTAACTTAATTTGAACTGAAAACGCAACATAGCACCAACACTTTCAAAGCATATAGATGTATGGATCACCGATCGGCTATTGGAACGGGCATGATACTAAGTACGCCCAGTGATTTAAGATGCAGCCGTAAAGTATATTGTTCATCGACGATTAAATCAATTTTATCTTTGTATGTATGAGATATTTAAGGAGATCGAAAAAATTTCGAACGAAAAATTTACCTCGGGTGCAGAAGTATTGTCTAAGACTATGTATTCCTCTTGCATAAAAAACATGATGATATACTTTACCAGATGGAAGCAAGTTATGGGTTAGGCAGGGTCAAGAAAGAAACAAACCAGAAAATAGCGATTGTATATATGACTTTGTACCTTCAGTGCGATACACTTATTATATATATGCATAATTAGGTTGAAGTCGTCCATATGCTAATGTACTGCCTATTTATAGTGCACTTTGCATCAGGTTGTTTTACCTTCTCATATTTGTCCCTGTCTGCCTGGTTCTATGTCGCCTTCCCAATGGGTTGAAGCAGGGATATTGCATAGCAGTGTCAGAGTGACGACCTTGGTAGAATGGAATATACAGTTTTAAGTCCCATAAGGAAATCTAATTCTAATTCGAGTTCAGACCTTGGTAGAATGAAATATACAGTTTTAAGTTCCATAAGGAAATCTACATTTTCTTGGAGACTAAATGGCACAGGCCGTGTGGTCGGACGTTTACCCCAATATGACGTTATGGGCTATAACAAACCTGATCTACCACACGGCTTCGCCTCACACTGTAAACATGGTATGTGCCGCCTCGCCCTCGTACATGGCAGTCAGTACACTGGCGAATACATGTGGCCGACCGACACGACACTTCTCACTATGCAAGTGTGTTACCGTTTTTTCATTCAAATAGTAAACACTTACCATTTAAACCCGTGGACAGAAATTCAAGTCTCGAACTCGAGACGCCAGTTCGGTTCGTCTCACAGTTATTCTCGCCGATCAAAACTGACTAAAATGGCGGGGCATTTGCATGTATGCTAGGTGCTACCAACATACGACCATACCAGTCGCAGCCGAGAGGCTGTCTGCGCTGGGACCAGTGTTAGCGGCCGTCACGCTTGCTTGCGTCACGAACGGCGGCCAGGCCAGCGTCGCTATTGGGTGTACGGAGGGGGCCGTTACAGACTGCGACCCAGCCAGCGTCTCGATGGGGTGTGCGGAGGGGACGGGTAATGGGAGGCCACCGTTGGGGAATAAGCGTGAGGGAGAGAGTGGTACCGTAGATAGTCATCTGGGCGAGCACCTGTTCTACGTTAAAATACTCCTGGTGAGCCCAGGCAAATGTTTGTTCCCCTCTGCATGGTGCGCTTATTTACATCAAGACCACATAACGTTACACATGTTACACGTAATGTCCAGTCTAACGGTTTGCCACGCAGGTTCGGGGCCACGAACGAGTTTCGTAAGGTTGATTTTCTCGATGCCGATTACAAATAATTTAAATAGGATTATGCGTGTATGTTAAGCGTTAAGAACTATCGCAATTAATCCACGCCACGGGTCGCAGTGGGGACCCAGTAGGTGAGAGTCCGCGACAGTTGTATGATGTGTCTAAAACGTATGTCATTAATGACTGCCTCTGTTTTATTTGTATTTGTTCCGACCGACCGACCCGATTATGGATGAACGGGATCATGAGAAACATACAGTTTAATAACAACACTCTCATCAAACAAGTAGTTACACCTGAGCATTTTTGTTTTACTTTTTTTTATGTATTGAAATTGGTGTCGTGCAAGTACAACACCTGTTTGTGCCGTATGATTCATACCGCGGGCCATGGGACCGATACTGCAGAAAATAAATCTAGATATTTCCTAAACTTTACAAATCAACCGATGAGAGACAGTTTCGTCGTCCATCAGTTGAAATAAGTTTTACTGTGCCTGAAGGATATTGGTGAGACAGTGCATGCACATACAAGCTGAGGGAACATTTATTTGATAATACCAAACTCGGTCACAACTGGTTTACCGATATCAAAAAAATGTATACAATTTGCGAAAGTAAGAAAATATCCTGCTTATGACAGAGTATACGTACCACTGACAGCCTCGTTCTCGATCTCATTCTCAAAATGACAAAGGTGATTACCATAAACATTGCATGGGGACGCTATGACAACGGGCGCGTAATGACACGCAATATTTCACAAACAGCATGAACTGTCCAGCTATATTGGGAAGTAGCATGATTCGAACGATTTCTTTATTAGGGCCTATTTTCCCAGCGCAGTTGACCGCCGTGTACAATGGTTGTGACTCTGAACTCGCTACGGAACGACAGTGGTCACAGCAGACTCTTTTCTTTCGGAAAGTAAAAAGCACAATCTTAATAGTGTAAAATATTAATCAATGAAAGATAATTATTAAGCATCAATACTTACGGGTTATCTCCACGTGGTTCGGAAGAATCGTCGTTCAGATTTTAATATTGTGATGTGGGACTGCTCTCGGTCGTGGCGAACTATAACCAACTTCCAGTTTAAAATTGCTTGCGTCGATCCTTCCCAAATCCGCAAAATTCAAATCCCTATATGGCGCACCGTATGGCCTTCGATACGATACGCACCTGAGATCCTGGCAACGCAGCATATAAAAATAGATCTATATACAGGTGGACAAAATGAGAAATATTCCATTTGAGATTTGGGAGTCTATCAAATAATAACTTTTTTCCAATCTATATGCGCAGCTTGCACGTCGTGTAATACTCATTTAATTCAATTAAATCATTTATATCATTTCGTAAACTATCATAGAGAGTGCAGACTAGGCCCTTAACTGTGAAAAAGGTTATCACATAATGCACAGAATGTTAGTAAATATCTTACATCAGGTGAGTGAAACTTATGCTATTCACTATGGTGGTTCCTAAAATTGTTGAGCATCGTCATTAAGCAGCAGGGACTAATAACATTAGTTAGTATTCACCACATAATGTGGTGAATACTAACTTATTTCCATCTACATTGCTTGAAATACAACTGGTGTTTTCACAAAAAATGGCTTTCTTAAACAGATTTGTATTTGCAAAAGTTTGAACATGGTATATAATTTAATACGGCAACCTTGGCCTTGAAATGTTGAATGTCATGTTAGCTACAAAGGACGGGCTGGGAATTTATATCCAACAACTTTTAACAATGGCCGTTAACACCGGAATTACAAGGGGACTCCCAAGCAATACTTAATCATAGCATACTATATATTTGATAAGAACTCAAATACATTATTCGGGTGCATTGAATTATTACTATTGAATATATCTTGGGAAAAAATGCTGCATGTAAAGTTTGAATTTTGGATGTCCGGACTTCAATCGCTATTTAGGTGACACCGATACAAGATCAAGACACCAGATTACACATTCGTTAGGCCTTAGCAGTCACATAGATCTTGTTGTCATCTGCTAATTGGCAACGACAGATTTTGGACTTGTTTTACTCACATTGGTCAGCCTCTTGCTTCGCCTTTCCTTTGCTTTTCCCTTGAGAATCTGAAGACATTTCTTTCATTAATTCGGGCAATTTATGGCAGAACAAACTTGAAATTCATGCCTGTTGACGACGGCACTGTGCAATACTACGCGCCCACCACTTGGCGGCGCCACATGAGAACGTTTACAAGGATATCGCCGCATGACCCTTCTTGGTGTACTACAGTCTTTGACATAACCTTCAAGGCGTCTTTTTCGGGCCCAATCTTGAGCAGTTTTCATCTGGAAGATTCGGGATTACTCCCCCTAAGTGTTGGGCGATAATATTAGTATTATTCCGCCAAAACTGTCCAAATTGTTAACATTCGCTGTGACTATATGACGGCCCGGTGCTCATGCATAGTGTATGTACCACTTATCATGACAGCATGTCTGCCAAATCGCATCGATTTTGAAAAAGTTGATTGACAGCCAATAATTTATACAATTTGAACATCTCCATGGCAAAGCGTCCACGTCCGCATCCGCGTCTGCGCCCGTCGTTCGTCGTCCTTCTTTTGCGTCTTCGTCTTGTCCGTCGCCCGGTCCACTTTTCTATGCGAAAATTGTTGTTTTATGCACACAAAAAACAGACCGTGTGTTAGCTGGTTAACTCGATATTGCGCGAAGAGAGTCTTGGTTGGTCTTGATGTTTGAGTTGCTCCCATTTCTCTCTTTGTCTTCTCTCTCCATCTGGTGGCTTTAATTTGATCCAACATGATATCCCGGTGTTTGGTCTTGACCATTACTCAAGAGTTTATGCCATAGGCTTAGTGCCACGTGGAATATTTGTCGTGCGAATATAAGGTTCCAAATGCGTGAGTAGTCACATAAGAGGTGGATTTTCTGAAATAAAAAGGTGCAACAATTATATTGCATATGATTTCCTGAACATGAACAAAAGCACAACGAGCTGGTGAGCCGAAAGACGACTATGCACTTTTCATCCGTAACTTACTAGGGGATTATGAATACGGCCCCATAAATCATCGTGGTGTACCGATCGATCTCGCACCATGGCCCAGGGTGCTCACCCTCAATTACGGAGTGTCTAGTACTCCATATGTAAGAAACCCTTATCGAAGCTCAAATTAAGCATTCATGTCGCGCCTGCAAACGTCATTGAACATCAGCTTTGGCCCATCCAGTTGGCCTTTTGCCGGCAGCAAGCTCGCCATAGAGCATATCCTTTGAAATGCGTTCACCCTGCATGCGACGAAAGTGCTCAAACCAGCGAAGATATGTCTTGGCTTGATAAGAGCACGAATGCTTGGTAGGCTGACCTTGGTTGGCCTAAAAGGCTTCGTCATTTGTTACCTTTGCCACTTCTTCGTGCATTATAGCATATCTATCACACATTTCCATCGAATAATTATTGCACAAGGAGAATCTTCGTGCTTATGATCTGTTCTGTGTATAGCATTAATATTCTTGGGATTTGGAAAAGTTGAGGGCGGCATTCACACTTCCGGGTGCCGAGAAGTTGTCATATTGTGTATAGAAACGATGCCTTTAGGCCCATTTTGCACCAGGCTGAAACAGATAAAAACCATATGATCTCGCCAAAGAATAATACATTAACAGTTTAGTTCACGAAAGCACCAAACCTGTTACTTAATATTGGTATAGTACATGTTTAGTCATATATGCTGTTACATTATGGCGAAAAAATATATACATTTGAATAACTCTGTACATGAAACCCAGTCTGTTTATTTCCGTGATTGTGAAATGCCACCAGTCTCATTTCATGATGCAGGAAGTAGTAATTTTATTTTTGAGCTACTCCGAGATGCGATACCCCTCTTAAATCGCGGTCATATTAGAGACCGTAGCATTGGGAAGGTACTCTTGCATATATATCTTTATCATGACTTTTCTAAGTAGCTGTAACGCTTGGGAGTATTATTTGCCATTTTCCACAAGGCCTGCAATGAGACACTGTGTATCCGTGTGGCTCCAGCGTGTACGCTTTTCCGCTCACAACTTGGTCAGCTGGGTTGAGGCCGAGGATGGTACCAAAGAGACCCCACTATGTGGCAACACTTCACTCATCAGCGTTGATGCTACTTTCAATCCAGGCATCGGTAAAACCGGAATCTTTCATGCACTGTACTAGAACTTGTCGGAAGTTCATGGCGGCATGAATCCCACCATGACGGGGGATAAAGAATCCCTCCCATTGATCGATAAACCATTTCGGCTCCATAAATTACAGAAGCGAGCGTAATCCGCTGTCAAAAATGCTTCTTGACGTAGGCAATCAGTGATTTGCTTGATTCTTTGCACAATTGTATCTAAGAATATTAAAGTCATGAGCTAGAGACTGGCAGAAGTCATAGTGCCCCCCCCCCCCACCCGGGGGGGGGACTCTTTCAATAGCCAAATGTCGGGGATCATGGGTTCAGCGCATGCACACCGCATGAACACGCAACAACGGTTCTAGGGCAGTCAGATCGCCGGACTCCAGAGGCATGCAACTGCACACCACATAATCTCGGCGGTTCTACGGTTCTATACTTCTAGCGGTTGAAAGGATGTAAGTAAACATAGGAATACGAATACAGACTTAACACCTGATATGTAACTTGCCATAAAATGAAGGTGTGTTATATGACATACATCAACTTGCATTCTTAAATATTTTTTGGCTGTTGATGTTTAATATTCATTTATAGTGTGTCTTGGCAGAGACAACAATGATCAAGACGTATATTTATCGAAATGTACAAGGTTACGATGTATGTAATTTTTAGATATGCGCTAATTTATTGTTCAAGTTTCACCACTAACATACGCGGGGAGAATGACATAAATATATATGACCTTGATTGTTGATACAATATATTGTTTGATGATAATTAAACGCGAATAATTTTTTCTGCTTTTAATATAAAAAGAAGAAACAAGACGAATGTAATGCACATGTAAATATTTATTTTGCAAATTACCTTTTGTATACGTAGAGTTGGTGTTGGCGCTTAAAGTTAGCACATTAATAAGTCATACTATATGTCTAATACATTTTCCAAAAAGTATTTTGTGAGTTGAAAATTACGAGAACAACGTGAAGTAAATCAGATGGGATACATTTCATAGCGTGCGCATTCTACTTTCTTATAAATATATGTGCTAGTTACAATTCAGTCAGGCAACAGTTTGGTTGCTCATATCTATTTATATTGTTTCGGATGGAAGTGGGGCACTTATCGCATCAATGTTCATATTTAAGATGTAATTAAATAAATTGCTTGTAAGATATTATTCGACATACCGATCCATTTCTCGCGAGAGAGTAAGACTATAAAAAAGCTTCACAGTGACAAGATCGTTTGAACAATGCAATGTTTTCATCAAGGAACATGTATTTGATCGGCAACAAATCGTTGTATGCTGAACTACAAAGCTAGAGAATAAGGTGCAAGGTCTATTGACGGTTATTATACCTTTAGGCAAAACTAGATATATGCTATGGGCGTCAAGTAGTTCATAAGTTTTCAATGTCAAGAAATCGTCCAATGCATTTATATACGTACAGTATTTACGATTGGCATGGACCTACGCTGCATATATACAAGAACAGCATACGCGCCAATTGCAATACACGGAAAATATATAAAGTTGACTTATATGATGATATATATTACTGGATAATTATTTTATTCGATTTTGGTCTCAATCGATATACTACTCCCTTCGATAAGGCAAGAACGTTTGTGTATATACAAGTTAAATGATATAAAATAATTCTTCTGCTTTTCTATTGATGTTCATATAGTTGAAGTATTTATAAAATATGTACAAAGTGTCGCTATGTACCGAAATATTATGTTTTTTGTATTAACAGCTTGCAAAATATTTAAATTCCATGAAGCATTCACGAAGGGAATGCATGGACCTTGGATACACTGCCAAATGACATTTTCCCTCCTCTAGATAGGTGTCACTCCACTGTGTACACATACAACATTTTTGCCGTTCTTATTGACAAGCGAGTAACTATTCCATCGTGTGATTACGCCGTGAGAACTGCGGCACACTTAAGTAAACAGCAGGGCACCACGTGTTGACATACCCTGACCATGCCCTTTGGTCGATGTCCAGGAGGCAAAGATAATGACGCGAAAAGACACAATTTACACTGGCTTTCACGATATCTCTAGCGAACATATAGAATGGCTTCTTGCACCGGCTTAGTGATATATAACTCTATCATGAGATTTTAAGTGAGGACGTTGTTTTGGTGTAACATATCATATCATATTTACATATTGAAGCTATATATCTAATGCAAGTGCGTTCTTCGAAGTAATGTTACATAGGCAACACCGCGCAACCGAACACTTCCAGGACCGTAACACCAACACCAGGCAACTACATGCCACATCATTTAAAATTTGTTCGTGATTTGCTTAATGTAACAAGTAAAGTATGACATTTCATAAGCCATGAAAGACTATGCGAATTACTGCTCCCGTTTTCGCATTAAGATTAATTATACCAAGAAGCACAACCAGGCATTTGTATATATACCTTGTACATGCATCGGTACGCTGGATTTGCATAACAATGATAGGTCAGATAAGTTAGATTACCTCCTAATAATTGCTAAGAAAGCATGGCTTTGCGTGGCGTAGCAATGTAATTGGCTTCGTAAACCATATACATTAAGCCATATACATTAGGATGAAGTGCTTTTTAATGCCGGGGTGGGCTTAATATATTGTGTCAGGTTCAATATTCATTTTCGTTGTCATTTAGAACAGTCATTCTGTGTCAATGCTCTACCATTTCTCTGTTTTCAGACGACAGCTTCGTAAGCATGCTCATCGCTAGCCATGGCGCTGACGTGTGTCATCAAACATTTCCCGACATATTCGAAGCCGGGACGTCTTTTAGTGTTGGGTGTCCAACACTTGATCATTAAGTCATAGCTGTGAAGAGGAAAACACAACATAAAGATTGCTATCGGAGTTCTCTCAAAACTTAGAAGTGCGATGTGATATCACGCATTACTGCCTTGCACTACCGAGTTCTGTTTATCTGTCATTGCATGCGTAGAAATCTGTCAAGTTCTGAACAAAACCAAATGACATTATACATCCGATAACCAAGGTCATTATACACGTACTACACAAACCAACCCCATATTCATTCAAACACGTTTGAACAAAAAGCAAAGTATAGGCAAGCAAAACGTTCCCTGGCACACACACGAATAAATGTATTACGGTTACCAACGATGATCTTCGCTCGATGGCTGAGGAGTCCTAGATTGATGTGCGTTAATAGTACATCTAACTCCTTCGGGGATACGTATTATTGGCTGCAATACAGCTTGACGTGTCTCCTTCGACTGCTGATTACACCAACACCAGCTCGTGTAGACATGCGTTGTAGAAGATTGTAGAAGAGGGCGAGAAAACAACGAGTTTATAGGTGGCATGAGGGTGAGTTAGGGGAACTGTAAAAGTCGGGGTTTCCGAGCATCCCCCTGTTGCGAGTTTTCGGATCGCACCTCATCCCCCCCACCCCACCCCTCCCCCCCATTGCAAATTTTCTAGATTTGCCTCAGGTGTATTAATTTATTAATTGACGCATCGCCCTTCGCCATTATCAAGGTATTAACACGTACATCTTCATGTCATGCGCTGACATACTTACATGATGGAGTCGCAGTTATTAGGCTTCTCAAGGCGAAGTCGGTCCTGGATGGCTGCTTGCACTTCGTCCTCCTCAAGTCCCGGATATGGCTTCTCTCCTTGATAAGAAATGGATGATTTGTGACCAATTTATGAGTCATATTTTGCGGCACCTCCGCTGCGACGTAGACCGTTGATCGCCGCCGTCAGAGCATCAGATGCTGATCGCAGGCCCGCGCGTGTGATTTCCCGTTTTCCTTATACAAATGACAACAATTATGTTCTCTACAATCTAATGCTTTGGCAAGAAAACATAATTACAAATATTCTAATACCCAGAGAGAAGAGTTCCCAGAGGAAGATGGCAAAGCTCCAGACGTCGGATTTGGTAGTGTGTTCCAGATGATCCAGAGTCTCAGCTGACATCCATCTGACGGGACGCTCCAACTGAAACCAATAGCGGTCGTACATACATACATAAACATACAGGCATATGGCCCTGACTGTCTAAATACGGCTCTGGTGCAGACAGGGGTCCTGACGGCATCCGATTTGAAGAAATCTGTCAACTCACCTTTTGTATCGCCTCCCACGATTCTCTGGCCCTGACGACATACAGTGTGGATAACCCCGTCAGCATTCCTCCCAGGCTTCCCTGGCCCTGGCGGCCTGCGCCCGTGGAGAATCCTGTCAGCCCTACCGTGTGCATCGCCTCCCAAACTTACTAGGCCCTGAGGGCCACCGCCGTGAAGAACCCCGTCAGCTTACCTTGTATATTGCTTCCCAATCCTCCCTGGCCCTGACGGCCTCCGCCGTGGAGCACCCCGTGGGCTTACATTGTGTATCGCCTCCCACTCCTCCCTGGCCCTGACGGCCTCCGCCGTGGAGAATCCGGTCAGCTTGCATAGCCCTCGGTCGCCCATTAACACATGCTTGGTGCATATATAGTGGTGCAATACGGCGGGCTAAAGAGAAAAAACGACCACAAGGATATCATACGTTAGTAATAAGTTGGCCCACTAATATGACATAATCACACAAACATACAGACAAGGTAAGCATACGGGATAAAACATGCATGATTGATAAATAACCTGACATATTCCACTGAATAACGTAATCCAGTGGCCTAATACTTACACGGCTCCGTTTTTCGTGGTTAACATATTTAATAACATGGGTCTTATTCGACAAGAGTTTCATCTGTGCATTATCCGCAAATAACTCCGGAAATTCCGGTTAACGTAGGAATATGGACTAACTTATTATATGAATACATGTTAAGCCAAACCTTGACTTTAGACAGCGCGATCGCTCCCATCGCGACCCCAAGCGCCATGCCCATCATGGTTTCCATGGTAACCGTTTTCTGGTAGACGCCTGCTCCGTGTCCCGTCAGAAAGGTGTGAAGATCTCCCTGTGCGGCGGGTTCTAACACCAGACTGATGGACGACATGCTGGCCACATTCTCGTACTCTGCACCAGAACCTACGGGTAGGGTGCAACCAAAGTAATTGTCAAGTGACATCGTAAGCGAGATATACTTTTCATCACGCATATGCTGTGTTCTCGCAGAAATTGGATCGATATGTCTTATATGAGACTAATAGGATATAATATTGTTCTTGGGGTTACGGAGAGAAGGCGACAGGGGCGGGGTGTATTTCCTTCGGAAGAGAGCAACGTATGTCCCAGTGTACAGATCTTCTCGTATGTAACGTCGGATTTTAATTTAGCTCGGACGACCGCACGCAACAGCAACGAAAAATACATCACAACAATACATCTTGTTCTGCATCCCCCTGCCCGCTATTCACAAACTTCAACCCTTGAAATATATGGTCCGATCGTAACGCTTTGAGCAAAATAGTAATAAACAACTAATGACTGTCTGTGACTCCCAGACGAATCTTAATATTTAGCACTGATGACAATCAGACCAGTAATGCTCTCTGTCCCACCTGTCTGGAATCCAAGCAGTTTGACGATATTGAGGTGCTTCAGACTGAGCAGCACGGACATCTGATCGGCCAAGTAACGTCTGTACACCTCATGGGACGCAGCATCTGGTAAAAAAGATGCATTCATTGATCAAATATGCTTGACGAGCGCTCCAATGTAAATAGTTACAGGCGATGAGCTGATCACAAGCGTGATGGCCTCTCCCGTGATGTCCGTTTAATAATCAGCTCCGCGGTACACGATGAAGCTAATTGTGGAAGACGAATTGCATTTAACAATGGTGTGTCTTTAAGACAGCATAAGGACTCGGTAATTGAATTTGTCAAGCTGTCCAACGGGACAGGAATTTGTAGATTTAATGTCAAGTCAGGAGAAAACCGCCTAATTAAGCAGTCTTGCTGCATATGTTTACACCGCAATGAATGTACGTTCCACCAGCGTTTGAAGAGCGTTTTTTTTTCGTTCTTTTACTGTACTATGGGCCGGAAGCCTGAAGTAATAAAGCTAGAATTTATCAAAATTCATCAGTGAAGCTCACAATAGTTGCACATTTATGTGAATTTAGATATGCCGTTGATCAAATGATATACAACATAGTTACATACATCACACGTGGCATGTGTTGTATTGCTACCCGCCTTTGACTTTTTTGATGACCGCTGTACATTGCGAGTGGCCGATCTGGACCTGAGCCGAATACACTTGGAACCCTATCCCGTCACTCAGCAGATTTTGAATCTCCACTTGGCTTTCTTCAAACTCCGTTGTTGCCCCTGGCTCTGTCGACTGGAGTTGGACTGCATCCTTGAACAATATTCCATATCACCAGCAATATAGTTTGAGTACATTAAACGATAACAAACACATGACACGCGGTTTCTTTGGAACCGTGCTCATCGTGTTATGTTAGTACGTAAATGATTTTGGTTAATTCTGAGCGCATTAAGATCAACGCAAGGAGAACAGTTACGGTAATTACAGAAATATTGTTCTGGTTAAGATTGAGTGAATCTCTATTGAGACTCACCGCCGCTGATATGTCATTCTGATAGGCGGTGTTTTCATACAATGACGTCGAATCTGAAACATAATCAACGCGAATGTCAGTAAATAGTGATCAAAGTTATCAGAGCAAAGTGATCAAAGCAAAGTAAGGAATTAAAATCGTCACTCGTTCTAAGCGTCATCCACCTTTCTTGCTGACACGACGTTTACGTTATCCACATCTCTTGCTGACGCGACGTTTACGTCACCCACCTCTCTCGCTGACGCGACGTTTTCGTCACTAATTTTTTTTGATGAAGCGGCGTTTCCGTCACTAACTTATCTTGCTGACGCGACGTTTCCGTCACTCACTTCTCTTGCTAACGCAACGATTACGTCACCCACCTCGGTTGCTGACGCGACGCTTCCGTCGAAGCACGATGACAACAATGACGACAACGATGACGATGATAACGACGATGACTGTCACCGTAACGGATGCGATTGTTGCAGCGTTGTTCCCTGATAATGAGTTGATATATTAATTGCAGATAAAAACAAGGGTGTAATTGTTCATGAAAATGAAGTTACGTGTGGCCAGGCACGGAGTACAAGGTAGATGTCAGTTGACATTTTATTCAACTAAATAAGTGTCCCTACTTCATTCTGGTGGTTTTCCATTTTGTGTACCACATACAATGTAAAAAACCACAGGCCAACATTCGCGGTATGGCAATAAAGGGTCACACTTCTACAGAACATATATCACGGATAACCTTAGCCGTCAGGGTGGTTAGGTTGAACATTGTTATTTCGGCATTGATATTTTAATATAAATTGTCTATAATTTGGAACTTGAAAAATTAATTAAAAGACAACAAAGCTTGCACTACGTTGATGATAATTCAGCATTTTCCTTCGCCTTCCGTAAGCAATACAAGTTTTATACTTTACAAGTCAGAATGTTAAACATTGTACTGCAATGACCTCCCAGGACCAAGATAACGGTGCGAATCGTTTCATACCTGGGTCGTGTTTGAATTCATTTGAGGAGACCAAATCGCCATCCTGGAATAATTTGAAAGTGAAGATGTAATCCTGTCTCCCTGGAGGTACCTCCATCGTGATCGGTTGTTGCGCTGTTGGTTGGTGAACCGTACCTTCCGTACATACACCAAGATCAGTACAACACTTCACGTCCATTCGATCCACCCTCTGTGTGAACTCATAGGATATCGTGGCGATCTTATCTTCTATAGATATCACCAGTGAATTCGCCACGAACGTGGGGCAGGCTGAAATAAAAGTATAAGGTATGCATCATACAAGTAAATTTACGGGAAAAACGCCAGTATGAATATGAAAGGAATTTTTTTTCAATCTATTTAACGAGGTTACCGATAACCAATACACATAACAACAGCAACGTCAACATTTTTTTGTGTGATACTTTGGAACACATGAAGGTTAAGTCGCGCAACGAACTTCCCCGGGGCAATGATATGGGCTTGGGTGAAACATGTCCCAGATCCAGAACCAGGGCGCGAACCCACGACCTGCTAATATGCCGCTCAGCCTGCTTTCCAACTGAGCCAGGGAGGCTGCGAAGGTCACGTGTCAAGCTCGATTCCTATTGGTGAATTTAATTGACTAATTCATTACTTATTCCTTTGTTTCTATAATATGATTCTGAGTCTAAACTACTTCAGCTGATACAGCCAAAAGTTCGCCGAACTCGCAATTTACGTTATGCCTATCCGAATTCGACACATATTGCATTTGCTCATATAACTGAAATAATCAGCAACAAGGGTGAGATGGTGCGGTAAAAATATTCATCACTTCAAATGGTAGAACGAGAGAAAGATCGATAATGTGGTGGTTTCGAAATGAATTTTTATATGGTACAGGTCATGTTCATCAGACAATCTTTCTAGGGTGTGCCAACAACTAATATATGATGAAAACACAGGTGTCGCCATTTGTAGTTATAAGACAGCTCGGTGTTCACTAACTGGGAGTGCAATAAAGTTGGATCAATTTAATCACAAAGGACATAGTCTGATAAATGTAAGCTCTTCAATAGAAATGATATATTTATTATTAATTGCATAAAAACCAATATAACAATAGCGCGAGTTAGCGGGGCGTTAGGCAATTTTTTTGGCCCGACATCAAGCTGTAGCAGCCCGCCAATTTTGATTATCGGCCCGAGGCCGCGTAGAGGCCGAGGGCGGATAATGAAAATGAAGGGGTGCTACAGCTTGATGAAGGGCCAATAAAATGCCTAACGCCATGCAAAACTCGCGCTATTACTATTATTACGAGTTGAATCTAAATTTAAGACGTTGACTTGTCTCTGTTTCTTTGGTTTAATTTCCGCATGCAACGATCAAAGTAAAACATTTTGGGGCTGACAGTCCGCAAATCGCAAGCCTTTCCACATATAGTTGGCCAGTCGCCTCTTTGTTACCATATATCGTTGCCAAGAAACGTGGCACGTGCAACTAGGCAACTGGGCAGGTAAGCGGGCCATTTAAAGCTATAACTACAGTTTTTTTGTGCGTGACGTCAGGTTTCATTGTTTTATGCAACGTCGCTATGGCAACGATTGTCGATTGCATGGGCAGCAGGGCGGTTTTGGTCAGAATACAGCATTTATCGGCCTTCAGATTTAATGCTATTGTACTAGTTAACATGCCCACCAACTCGTAATAATATGTAATGTGCAATAAATAAAAAGACATGTTGTAAGAGCTCGTTTTCGTTTTCTTATGTATCTTGCGCACTATGTCATCAGTTGGGCATTCTTGCCTTGTTTTACCCTATAATTTGAATATAAAATTTATCATGCAAACACTTCTAAGCTGGTCCCGACAAATCCAGAAAGTTTTGAACGTCATGATATGGCAAACTTAACACGCTTAGCCCTAAGGTTTGAACACGCTAATGATGGGTAGACTGGACCAAGGAACCTCCCGGGATAATGAGGTGGGTTTGGGTGACCCATTTCGCATTTGCCTTTTCATTACAGTAAGAGGTGAAGGGATGTTTAAAACGAAGTACAACTTGATCTTTGCCAATGTCTGAACATGATTGGACGTCGGAAACGAGCGACGAATGAATATGGCGGATAAATCAAATGAAAAGATAGTTTCGCCATTCGTAGTTAAACGATATATTGGTCAAGAATAAGCATTGTGTGGACAACGTTCTAATAAGATCAGGTTTAAGCCTACGATCCCCATGGATTGTCTTACCGGTGGTTTCCGCAGTAAGCCCTTTATCTTCAGTTCTGCCCTCATCATTCTGCGCAAACAACTTGAATTCGTAGCTCGTTACTTCCTGTATGTTCTCATTTATTTTATGGTGGATGATGTCCTGTCGTGAGTCATCCACCGTCTCATTCCACCACTCCGCCGTACCAGACCTCCTGTAGCTGAAGTGGAAGGTCTGCGGGGAGCCGCCACTGAAACCAGCCTTCCACTGTAACGTCACTCTTACACACGTGACGTCACGCACTCCAAACTCGTCGGGTGATTCTGGTGGTCCTGGAAGATGGAAATCATTGTGACCTCATCTGCAGTACGATTGAGAAACATACATGTTTAAATATATGTATGTATAAATGATATTTACGATCTCCCCTACTGCGCTATATTAATAAAATCAATTATGACGTTTAGTGGACTTTGGAAGGCTATCTCCTCCCAGGACACTACAATGGGGTTGGATGAAGAATGCTAGAGATGCAGGTGCCAGGGTGCGAACCCGTGGCATGTGTATCCGAACCTCAGTCGGACATGCATGCCCAAAGACACCTCCCGGGACGATGCGAGATGAAGGGATGATACACGATTAGGTGTCCGCGCCCGGAGAGCTGCGGCCTAATAGCTAGGCCCCGGATAACATTGGAACCAAATGTACAAAACGTGAGCCATTCGAATTCATAAATGACGGATAAGGGATCGGTGTTTTAGACCATTTTTGTGCACACATGAGTTAAACCTAAGGCCAAGGAACCTCATTGGGGCAATGAGATGAAAGGAGCAAACAACTCACGACTGACAGGGGTCAGTCACGGGTGGATGGTGGGTTCGGCGTTTTAGGCCAGCTTTATGCACACATTGGGGTACTCCGGGCCAAAAATTAAAGAGATAATAGTGAGAATAAAGGAGACATACGTTGCGTAAGAACATGTGACATTCTCAAGACCCAATTAATTTTTTTGTAAATTAAGTTTGACTGGGCAAAATCATTTAAATAAAGAACTAAATCATATGGCGCCAGTCAAAAAAAGTGAAAAACAAGTGGTTCTCTAAGCAGGTGTTAATTTACGACAGCAATATGAACCAAGAACACAGAACAGGACTTCAGAACGACAGAATTAGAAACAAATAATCTATACTTGATTCGCTGCTATACTTCAAGCACTAAATCTTAAATGGTGGTATACGGGTGTGACGCGATTCCTAAGACATATATGGAGGCTGCTTTGTTAGATTAGACTTGCCTGTCTTATCCAGAGACAGTTGAATGACCAGCGGTTGACCCTTGTTATTAGTCACAGTGACGTCATAGTCTCCATAGTGATGGGGCTGCACGCTCGCAATCGTCAAGGTCCCAGGGTTACCACTGGGGCTCAGCGTGACGCCATTGACATTGTTATCGTGGGTAGATCCGCTTTCCGTTGTCAGTGTGTAGGTCCAGCTCACTGAGGCGGGGTTTGCTATGACATACACCAGGAAGGCAACATTTCCCCTGAGACGAACACCATGTCTGTCGATCAGTTGTCTTGCGGAATCCAACCGCGGAGGACCTAGGTTAAACAAACGAGGGCAAACAATTATTCTAGTGAGCAATGCAACTTGATAAATTGGGGGTTTAGGCCGCTTTTGTGTCCACACTAAACGGGGCCAAGGAACCTTCCGTGACGATGAATGATGAATGGATGGATGACAACTTGAAACAAACAATGCAGCGAAAACTGGTTTTGGTCAGAGTGCATGTCCCAAACATGTCACCTGTGACTGTCCGGGGTCGTAAGAACACAGTGAAACAATACAAATTGAATCAAATGATAAGGTAACATGCGACAGAAAAATAAAAAAACAGCACAAAACAGTTTTAACCAATCCAAGTACTTTCTGTACATATGGGAAAGTTGGGTTCAGTAGGACGTTTTGACCAATGTACGTCAATTGGCGACAGCGAGAAGGGTCCCCCTGGGGTAGCTAGAGGCAAAAATGTATAAGGAAATGCCTCTAGGAGCCCCAAAATCTGGCCCATTCCAGTGTCAAAAACTACGTAAAATTACGGCCCATCCAGGTGCCAGCTGAGAAAGTTCGACTTTAGCAAAACATACTGTGACGAAAATCTTTAGGGTCGGTCACTTGCTAGCTTGCAGATTGAGCGGACCGAGTGGCGTACCGACTGCTCCCCAAAGTAGACCCATGCAGGTACCAAAAGCGCATAATTTAGGACTCATTGGCGTAGCACAATGCACGAGAAAGACATCCTTTCCAGTGGCACGTCCCAAGCACTTCGTTACGTTGAGATACTCCTTCGGTGAAGGGTCGAGGTGTAGAAAGAAGCCATATCTCCCCTGTGTAACCCCCCTATCCCCTACACATGGTATCTTGATGCTGCACAAACATAGACGTTAGCCTAGTAAAACACACGCGATTGTAGCCGAACGCCATACCCACAAACCACAATGTGACCCCACACAGACATTTGCACAGATGGGGTTGGCATAACCCACCCGCTTGTACTGAACCAGCCGAGTACACTCGACTGCAGCCGAACGCGCTACCCATTAGGCCACGGCGTGAAAATGCAACTCACAGAAGACGTTGAGGTCCCTCTGCTTGCTGGCCGTCGGCGTGATGCCGTTGTCTGCCGTGCACCGGATGGTGCCAGAGTCCAGACAGTCGGCAGGGTCCAGGGCGAGAGTGTGTTGTCTCTGTCCAGCGCTCACTGTCCCACGTGGAATACCGGAGCCGGTCAGGTTTGTCCACGTGACTTGGGATAGCGGTCTGCTGTCGACGTCACACAGGATCTCCACTCGTGCACCTCGTACTCCGTCCTCAGGGTCGATCGTCATGGTGATGGTGGGAGGATCTGAAGACAAACAGCGCACATGATTCACACAACTAGTAACTTTGACGTAACGAGACGATTATCAAGAGGAAAGGAAATAATAAGTTGGATATAAGCTAGGCGATAACCGCTTTGAAAAACCATGTAGAGAAACAAAATGTACCATTACAAAAAAATGCGAACCGGCTGAAATAGTCTTCATATTAATCTGAGAATCATCGACTAGGATCGAGGATTTGTTTTCAACACCAGACGCCCGATGGAAAGATCACATTTGTCAGAAAAAAGGCTGTTGCTATCGGTAAATACCAAACAAAAATGCCGCCATTGAGAATTGACTGCATAACCTTTGAAAACACAATAGCAAGTTTATGTTCTATCGACCGAGCTACCAGGGCTTTCACACCGACTGGATGCCGTTGAATGCCTCTAGTTCGGAATTCACGAACAGAATTAATACAGCCCACCGGTTCTCTGGTTTACCTGTTGTTGTAATAGTAACTGTAATTGCATAACAGTTATATATATCAAAGACTTAAATGACACTATATCTACGGTAGATTTGCCCTTACTTCTTGCATTTACTTTTGCTGTTAGGACCCAAAACGTCATAGTGACGAGAACGTCACATCACACGGCTTGCGCCATCTAGGAGCAACTGCACAGTTTTAAACTGTGCCTGGATTACCGTGACTATTGATGGAGGCAATGAATATGTGAGGCACTAAATCTTATGTTTCAGATACATTGAAGTACTTTCATAAACGATGGCATATGGGGTACCCCCCCCCACCCCCCGGGTCCAATTCTTGGAACCTTCTACCCCACGGAGATTGAGGTCACTAATTGTCAATCAATCGCTTCTTTAGCTCCAAGTGGCCCTGCTCCGCCTTCTTTAAAAACGACACGCATGGTTGTATTGAGGTCACTAACCGGGATGATTGCAGTCAAACTTAAAACTGTATACCGGTATGTCATTCTAAAAAGATCGGACGTTTTCGCCACTATGACGTTTTTGGGTTCTAACATATGTGTATGTATCTTTCTTTTTATCGACGTATGTGTTTTGTAAACCAAAGCTAATACGCAATAAAAACTACATTAAATGATAAAGTAAAGGAACCTTGCGCTTGTGAAATAGGTTAAAGCAACTACTATAACTACCACCCGTCGGTATAAAGCCCGGGTAGCTCAGTCGGTAGAGCGGCGGACGTCTGATCGTAGGGTTAGGCAATCAATGCCTGATGGAGTGAAGGATTTGCTTCTGCATTTATGAGATATACTGACGGCAGGAATCAATAGTTTAGCGGGATAATGTAGCCATCCCCATGGGCGTCAATTTGGAAAGCAAACTCCTCGATCATAATCAGTCATTCCAAGACTAAGCAGCATATTAATTCTCGCCAATCACTTGGCTGTGGCCCAATGTGACACCAGTGGCGGATTTCACGAGCGCACTTTAACCGGCTACAGGGCTTAGTCGACTAAAGTTACCAAGTAAACGATGGGCGATTTTAGTCGATTAAGCACGGTAGCCGACTAAACTATGTAGGTGAAGTAGGCCACAGGCCTGGGATAAACCAATCCCACACTCGACAAAAGTTTCATTGTCGCCTCCCAGGGTGAAATTTCACAAAGGTTTGTGTGAGGATAAGCATATGACGTGGTTTCTCGTGCGAGATGGGTTACCTCAGCACACATATCTATATGGAATATGGGATATTTGTGCTGAGATAAATCCATTTAGCATTAGCCCCAATGCCATATAATAACAATTGCGTTATTTATATTGTATGTCTATTCTCTTTGTGCCAGAGCCAATGGCCGAGAGTACCAAATAAACAAGAAGTCAGTGAGGACACTGATGATGACGAAAATCTACTTTTGGTCAAAGAGCGTTTTTTTTGCAACCAGTCCCGACTCTCTATCGTCGCTATTAAGCGAACGGCGGCCATCGACGAGTAAGGAGTGCCGGTCGATATCGCCGTTCCCTCATAATGGGAACCTCGGCAAAGGGGGGTGCAACTCTTGCGAGCGCTCTAGCGGTCAAACTAAACGTCCTAGAGCAATTATATCGCGATTTTCGCTGGTCAACCTGCCATCTCTCTCTCGCTTCATGCCAAATCTGGGCTCCCTAGCTCAATTATTAACCGAGTTATGGCCCTTTGAACGTCGAAACGCCACAAAAGTCCCATTGAGAAATGCCGTCGGCCCTGGAACCGCAAGTAAGATAGGAACGTATCGTTTTTATTTTGCAGCTATACGAGGAACCACTTTCCCCCACAAAATGACGCTACTCCCGTATTTTTATGATTTTTTTATGATTTTTGACGATTTTTTCAAGATGGACACAATCTCTATTCACTCATCATTGGCGACCCCGCGAAGGTGTCGTCCCACTTCGGAGCGCTCTAGTGCCATAACTAGACAACCTCCGCCTAATTAAAGCACTAGGTGATCTGAAGATGCTTATTGGCAACTAGTTGGCGAAAAGAATGCAATTTTAGCATTTTTATCCGATTTTTGACGATTTTTCTTTCAATGGCAAGAATCTGTATGTTTATCATGAGGCCAGTGGCTTCGTTGCCATGGAAAGAAAAATTAATACAGAGATCGCCGTGTTTTTCTTATAACTTGCTTTAAGGTGATATTATCTCACTGTGTGACGAAGGAGACTGAAATAGCTTGAGCGGAAGTAGGTCATATTCGATCAAGTTCATTTTTCCCCATAGGATCCCATGTTAAACGATTTCGACTATATACCGAAAAGTAATGTGGCTATGGAACCATGTTGACAGATTATCACTCAGCTAAGTATTATCCATTCACAGCTGCAAGCATTGAGTGATGGCTTGAATAAGACACCCGTGAGAGCCTCTGCTAACACCAAAAAGACGTATCTTTCACCATTGGCCAAATTTCAAAAAAATCTTGTGACGTCACTATTTGCTCTAATTGCATATGGTAACGAAACGAAAAAATGACGGTGTTGTTTGCTGGAGGCACTTGTGAAATACGCGACAAAACATTTTTCCCAGCCTAAAGATACAGCGCTTTAACATGGGAAGTCCCATAGAGAAATGTCGTCGGCCCTGGAACCGGAAGTAAGATAGGAACGTATTGTTTTTAGTTTGTACCTATACGAGGAACTACTTTTCCTACAATATAATGCGACTCTCGCATTTTTGGGATTTTTTCCTGATTTTTGAAGATTTTTTGTAAGTACCAAAAATGACGTCATCGTGACGTCACGTAACGTATCAAAAAGGTCTAAAATTCGAAACAAGTCATCTCAATTCATATTTCTATGACATATTAGAATAACATAGCGATAGCTTGATGCTAAATGTGTCAAAAAGCGTGATAACTGACAGTTGTCATTTAGTGCGTTTTCGGAAAAACGTATGACTTTATTTTGCTCGAACATGAGTATTACGCATCAAAAAATGATCAACAGCCGAAAACTACACCTCAAAGAGCCGCACATTCTGAAACTTACTCGAGATCGCTAGGTTCAATATTAACGGAGATATATGCGTTTTAAATTATTTTTTCAAGAAATCGCTGTGACCTTGACTTTTGCCCTTTTGATCTGGGCGACGAGTATGTTGTAGCCCTACTGCGTGGCTATGTGATTGAAAAGACCGCAAATCCATGTATGCATCCGTTACAAATCAATGAGACTTCAATTTTTTTGTGAAAACATACATACATACATACATACATGCAAACACACAAGCAAACAAACAAACACGACCGACTGACATATGACGAAAATTGAAAATTTTCGTCATAACAAGAGATATTCGACCATAGGTCGAGGAGGAAAATACATAAGTACATTTGGAAGCTGTATTAATGGCGACGTTACGAGTCGTAAGGGCCAATTTTGGTTAAAGGGCCTTATAGGGGCAATTTGGGCTAAATGCTGCCTTCGACAGGCAGTGTGGCACTGTAGGCGGAGCTCAATTGGACATCCAGTTTGAAGCCAAGGCGCTTCTCTTGAAGCAATAGTAACGGTACTTTGGTATCTTTTTTTTATTATGTCTTCGTGACTTCACGAACTTCATTTGACGATCACGACAATATTCGCGATGGCTTCTATTTTGTTAAGTATACCTACTTACGAAATCATGGGTGAACTCATGAACTTGTGGGTGACGGTAGCTATTGCCAAATTAGCTGAACATCAAGCAGGCACAAAATTTCGTAGGAGCACGTAAGCTATCACGTTGACGCACACTTAGCCCCCTCGCCATAGGTGTCTCTGAAGACGACGCGTTTAAGTGAACATGAAATTTTGTTCTTAAGAGCGATTATGAATGGCGCTACGAATTTTACTTTTTATCTAATAATACGTCATCGTGACGTGACATGACGTCATTTGACGCTCGCGCAAATGCTCAAGATGGCTTCTATTTCTTTAGTATGTCTACTTATCAACTCGGGTTATGACAGCTATTGCCAAAGGGGCTAAAAGTAAAGCAAACCCAACAATTCGTAGGTGCACGTTAGCTATGACGTCATTTTTGATGCATACTTATCCCCTGCGCCAAAACAGTTACACTCGGCACAAACTGTCCCTGAACACGACCTGCAACGTAAAGCGACCTGAAAGTCACCATACCTTATAATAGCTGAGTAATAGCTTACGTACGATGTGTGACGTCATGACGCCATAGTGACGTTATGACGTGACGCACGACAACGTTTAAGTGGCAATACGCCAAGGTTTACTGCCACAACTTATTCGATTGAAGAGCTAGGCGATAGAAAGAATAGTCCTTCAGCTATGGCTTGACGAAATGGCCAAAAGTTGCATTAGTTCATCATTGCGGAGACACGGAGACCTAGGACAAGAACAAAGAACACTGCATGCGAAGTGATATAGCAACTCATTTGTTTCTTTTACTAGTTTTCTGCCGATCAATGGTCCCTACCATTTGGCGTAAAGATCACAGCTCTGGCATGTTTTTCTAAATTTCGACGTGGTTTTAAAGATGGACACAATCTCCATTCACTCATCATTGGTGGCCCCGCAAAGGTGTCGTCCCACTTTGAAGCGCTCTAGCGCCATAACTAAGCAACATCCGCCTGATTGAAGCATTAAGTAATCTGTAGATGCTTAATGGCAACTAGTTGGCGAAAAGAATGCAATTTTAGCATTTTTATCCGATTTTTGACGATTTATCTTTCAATGGCAAGAAACTGTATGTTTATGATTAGGCCCGTGGCTTCGTTGCCATGGAAAGAAAAAGTAATACAGATATCGCCGTGTTTTTCTTATAACTTGCTTTAAGGTGATATTACCTCACTGTGTGGCGAAGGAGACTGAAATAGCTTGAGCGAAAGTAGGTCATATTCGATCAAGTTCATTTTTCCCCATAGGATCCTATGTTGAACGATTTCGACTATATACCGAAAAGTAATGTGGCTATAGAACCATGTTGACAGATTATGACTTAGCTTAGTATTATCCATCCACAGGTGCAAGCATTAAGTGATGGCTTGAATAGGACACCCGTGGGAGCCAAAAAGCCGTATCTTTCACCATTGGCCAAATTTCAAAAAAATCCTGTGACGTCACTATTTGCTCCAATCGCATGCGATAAGCACGGAGGCTACTATGTATCATGTTTAACTAAGAAATAAATGCCAGTGTCGCTTGATGGAGGCACTTGTGAAATACACGACAAAACATTTTTCCTAGCCTAAAGATACAGCGCTTTAACTTGGGAAGTCCCATAGAGAACTGCCGTCGGCCCTGGAACCGGAAGTAAGATAGGAACATATTGTTTTTAGTTTGCAGCTATACGAGGAACTATGTGTCCAACAATATGATGCTATTCACTCATTTTTGGGATTTTTTTCCTGATTGTTGACGATATTTTTCAAGTACCAAAAGTGACGTCATCGTGACGTCACGTGACGCATCAGAGAACTCTAAAATTCAACACAACTGATCTCAATTCATATTTCTATGGCATATTAGAACATCATAGCGATAGCTTGATGGCAAATGTGCCCAAAAGCGAGAAAACTGACAGAGGTCATTTAGTGCGTTTTCCGCAAAACGTACGACCTCATTTTACTCGAAATGATTATTACGCATCAAAAAGTGAACAATACCCGAAAACTGCGCCTTAAAGTGTAGCACATTTTGCAACTCATATGGGATCTCTAGCTTTAATATTAACGGAGATATATGCATTCTTAGTTTTTTTCCAAAAAATCGCTGTGACCTTGACCTTTGACCTTTTGACCTGGGTGACGAGTATGTTCTAGTCCTACTGCGTGGCTATAAGGTACTGAAGACTGCAAACCGATGCATGCAGTTGTTAGGCCATAAGAAGACTTCCCGTTTTTGCGTGAAACAGACATACACACATATATATATATATATATATATATATATAGAAACAGACAAACAAACACCGACCGACATATGACGAAAATTGGAAATTTTCGTCATACACGACCGACTGACATATGACGAAAATTAAAAATTTTCGCCATAACAACGATGACATGCCATATGCGTATCTACAGGCGGTGTTTCAGGCGGCCCCACCGGTTCGCTTTTTGATGTTTTGTGGAAATAATAATTTCAGCGCCGTTGTCACCGACCCATCTTCATCACTCCATATTATACCGAATTTGGTTCCGTTTGTGGCCACGTGGCGCGCTGGCAACACTCACAGTATACGGTGACCTCCACAGTCTGGGTCAATGATCCTAATACGTTGTAATACCGCAGTGAATACGTCCCGTGCTGGTCTCGTCTGATCCTGCGAATCTGGAGACGTCCCGATGTGTCTTGTGCCAGCGAGTCACCGTTCAGCGTCCAGCGGTACTGACAGGAAGGGTTACAGTCGGCGCCTCCCTCCAGCACGAGAGGCTCGCCCTCCACAGTCGTCACCCGAAGGCTGGGAGTCACCGTCACACTGTACGGGGCGTCTGGAAACAAGATGGAGGAGAGGGGGTGCGGTTAGCACATAGCGGGCTACCCACTAGTAAGGAATGTTTCGCGTGATAAAACACGGCAAGGGCGAATTCATTTCATGCTAATTTAACTTCATTTTAATAATTTAATCAATTTAATCAATTTACGCCAGTTTATCGTCCTTTATCGTGGTCCGCCATATTGCCGCCATCGGTTAGCTGCTTCTACAGGAAAGAGATTGGCTTCATGTCAGGTCAGGCCGGGTCAACGAGGGAGTTCAACTGTAGAATGGAGATATCGTTGCCCTAGCTCAAACTATTGACTCTAACTCCACCCCGCTCTCCACATCGCTACTCCACCTTCGGCTCCATCCTTAATTATATCCCCTTCCTATCTAATAATATACCTTCAACTCCACCCGATCTCAACTCCGTAAATACTTTAAACGGATTTCTCTATATTTGTCACAAATGGTAAGGAAATGATCTTAATCTTTTACAGCTATATAGCTATAAGTCTGATATATATATGTAAATATTATATATTTTAATACATTAGAATCATGGCGTTTTGGTCGGTATTATATATATCCCATGTAGAGGGGGTTAGTTTACTGTAAATGGACGTGGCCTAGGAGAACATAATAATCCTGTCGAATAGGACTACATGTATTAACGAACCTGCACGGGCGTGAACATTGGCACAGGTGGGAAGGGGATGGGAGTGGTGTTTTAAGCACCTTTGTGCACACATGGGTTAAGTAAACAGTGGGTGGGAGGGGGGCACCTGCCGGGACAATGACATGTAAGAGATGTACCACCATATCTGGAGGTCAACCACCGGGTCTTGAGGTCAACTCGCTGCCATTCGGCCGAGGAGAGGCTTCTACCAGGGTGGTCTGGGGGATGTGTGCAGACGTCATGCACACGGCTTAACACGCACCGAGCTCACCAGCATAACAAATACAGAACATATACTTACATTGCGCCTCCAGCGTCATATGTCGTGACGTCACAGTGCCGGCCGTGTTGGTCGCGGTACACCAGTACACGCCGCCCGCCAGACGGCGCTGTGCGTCAGTAGATGACGCATTCCACCGCAGACTGGACGATGACGTCACCAGTTTGTCCTCCGTGCTCGCCGAACCGGGGACCGTCTCCACGGCGTCAGGCAGCACGGCTGACACTCCATACGTCCACTGTATAGCTGGCTGTGGACGGCCCTCAAAGCTACACGACACAGACAGCGTCTGTGCGATGTCGATGGTCTTTGTGGCCGGAAGGTCCTGGTCAACTCTGGGTGGTACTGAATAAAATGCGGGAAGAGGTGATTACTACAGAGAACAGCTGTTATTGATATAAGCAGGCCGCTTTCTGCAGGTGATATCGCGACGCTGGGAAGGGCGATGGAATAGAACCACGGCTCCGCGGGTGACCACTTACGTTTTGGAAGAAATTCATATTTAGTTTGTTGTCCTGCGCGACAATAGGCATCGCATATAAATGGTATGAGCAATCCCAGCATGTATTATTACGAGGTAGAACGTTTCAAAGTAAAACATAATTTGTGTGAATAAATTGTTCAGCAAAAATGGCGAGTATTACCCTGTGTACAGACGGATTGTCAGGGGTCATAACGTGCGCATTGGTGCACTGTCAGGTTCATACCAGGTGTACCGATTGACTGGCAGGGAACGTAACATGTGTACTGATTGACTGTCAGGGGTCAAACACGGCGTACTGATTTACTGTCAGGGTCATACTCTGTGTACTGATTGACTACCAGGGTCACCACCTGTGTACTGATTGTCTGTCAGTGGAAAACTATGTACACTGATTGACTGTCTCGGATTATGCATGCACATGTATATAAAGTTATCGTTATCATAACCAGTAGTAATAATATCCCAAATATTATAAGATATATATCTTAAAATTGGGCTAGTTGTACTCACCGTACACAATGACGTCAAATGTTGCCCCACTTCCTGCACCCGACGAGTTTTCACCATGGCACTCCCACGTGCCGTCGTCACGGTCCAGTGTGACGGCACTGATGACCAAGCTGTTGTTTGTTGGCGTTGGAAATAGTCCTTTCGGAGACCTGTACACAACACTGGTCTCTGGGTTACCCGGATCAGGCAGTGTGCACGTGACCGTCAGGGAGGCACCCTGAACCACGGGCGATGGTGGCGGGTTGGGGGCCGAGGCGGCACCAGGAGGGTCTGGTAGACAAACACAGACACATCGTGAGATAAGTAATGTTTTTATTATGAAGCAAACGTGTGACAAAAACAATAATTTGTTATTAATAATTTGACGGATCAAATATGTCATGGCTAAAAAATAGGCACGAGGGGAGGGAGAGCGGGAGGGGGGATGGGTGCTTAATTTATCTTTATAAATGGACTTCTTTGTTTGAATTGTTATATCTTGCATTAACTCGTGCTGCCTTGTGGAGTGTTTCGATAGGCCTGTACGGGTTGGTGGTAGGATTATTAGGACACTTAACCTCTGCCAGGAGTAAAGCCCTGTTCAATGCAAAGAAAGACATCGAATCTGTATCCTGCACACACACACAGATTTTCACACAGACACGATTCTAACACAGGTGGGATTCGAACCACCCACAGGCCGCTTGCGGGGCTGGGCCGCCGGGAAAAAAAACAGTAGCCTAATACGCTACCTACTGGACCACGAGGGGGCTCCTGTTGCTCGATAAGGGAGAGAATTGACATATGTCACCCCGACGGTCACCAAGGCAACGTATAACGGCCAAGCGACATTAAAGTGCACTGCGGAAAGAAAAACATTTTCCACCCTTCTCCTTTCAGTGGCCAGTCTTGTAAAAACAAATTACCACGAGGTCGGTCCCTGTTTCACTAGTAAGACCTGATAATTGGTACACACACACTTTACTTGCGATCTGGTGATCACACACAGAAAGTTCCCACCACGCACCTACCGCTTGGGCTAGCCCAGCATAGCACACGTGATAATAGCCGAACGCGCTACCAACTAGACCACCGGGTGACCGCAATCAATATGGAAAAAGGGGGCAATATAGATCTTATCCAACACTGTATGTGGTTCATTGATAATGAAAATGTCTATTGCACGCCATAAGTTAGGTGCCAAATATACTACTTGGAGTAGCGGTTGTAACTTGTGAACTTTGAGTGAGTGCCGCAGACTACGACTACCGGTGTACGTCTAGCAGTGGCGGAATGCGAGACTGCACACTACATATAGTAATACTCCGCAATGGATTAATGTGAACAAAAGTCTCTCTATATACTCATAACTCTCTATCACGGTGTATAATGAATATATGAAGCGTTGGAGAGTTTTAAGCCGCTTTCGTGCATATTGTGGGTTGTATCCCAGCCAGCATGGCATTATCGGCCCAACGTTGTTTTTAGGTAGGCAACGCAACCGTTTGCTAGTATACATAGGCGCAACGTAATACCGACCGTCGTCTGCGCTCTGCACCCAACCGTTGGCAATGGAATGTTGGCCCAACATTGCGCCTACGTACCAGCGTAGTGCCGTTAGCGCAAAACACAGCGCCATCTAGCGAGTTTTTGAAGCGACACTTCCATGCGGCAATTTTTCAAGTGACTGTAAGTTATCGTGAATTTTGAGATTTTGATTCATTTGGCGCATTATTATTGTCTTGTCGGTCTGTTTATAGTATCGGATTATGTAATTTATGCACTGACTTAATTAGAACTGTAATATAATGGTACAGCGGAAGAAAACGGTCACTGAGTATGCAGTTTCTGACCTTTCCTGTATTATCGCTCACACGAGGGCCTAGCTCTTTTGGAGCTCTTTTCTTAAAATCAAACACTGTCAAACCAGTGCAAAACCTTTAGCCATGGGCAGGTGAAGGCTTGAACAGCACTTCAAACGATTTACATTAATCTTATCACAGTGTTTGACTAGCTAGTCTGCCCCTGGCTGAAGGTTTTGATGTCATTAAACTTATTAGGGATGGGGGAAGGGGTATTTCCGTTCCTCGGGAATGGGCTTTTCATTTCACTGTGAACTGGGAATGAGGAAAATAATTCTTCGTGAACTGGGAATGGGATATTAGCCGACAGCAGTGATCGAGTATTTTCATTAATCGTGAACTGGGAATTTTAATATTTAATAATTCTGAATTGGGAAATGGCCAATTTATATCATGTATCCGCCCTATTAAACAAGGCACATAATTATGGAAAATATCAATGGATTATTCCTATTGGTCCAAAAGAAGAAGGGTGTAGATAAATATAGAGAACACGTATCTGGGTGGGTGGTCAGAACCATATATCTGCCGATGCATTCTGAACTTCTATGCTGATATAAATTATATTCTCGTGGAACTAAGAAGTCATTTTATTTAGTTAAGCCAAGTGGTTATAGTGTTACCTATAACAATATGCTGTTCACATTTTGTTTTACAGTCTGTTTAAATTTCATTGACAGTGACAGAGTATGATTTTGCCATCCTGCACGCTTTGGAGTGTGTGCAACAGCAGCAGGAGCACAATGGTATGATGCTTGGCAAAATTTGCCAGCATCTCAACATGACTTGCACGCCAACCCCTCCGCCAGATGGAATGCCCTTCCCCATCCTGACCGTAGACGCCCTACACACATTGGACGAGGTCCTCGCTAATGACGAGACCGTGTGGAAAACGGTATGCTGTAATATTTAATGATTAATGTTTTTTGCTGTTAAAGCCTGACCACACAAAACACAGCTATATATAAGTCTCAGAGAAACACTTAGTCTATTGGGCAGTGTACTGGACTAGAGATCAAGGCATCCATGGTTTAGTGGACGGTCCCCATATGGGGCATATTTCATTCATCATCATTTTGTTGCCCCAAAAGCTTCCACTGGCCCAATTTTAGTCAAGTATGCACGAATAAGAGATCAGCATTTTCAGTTCTCATAGGTTTGTCCATGTTTTTGTATTGCTTTGTGTAATTTAATTTATGTCTATTTTATCTTCAGTTTGTCTCTTTATTTTGCATATGTCCAATTAGGTCAGCAGCATCACCTTGATGGGCGTATCCACTTTCGGCAAGACAGTGCAGCGTTTGATGGACTAAGTGCTGTCAAACAGTGTGGCAAAGCAAATACATTGGCAATGGAAGAGTGGGAAAGTGCCATTCCCTCGCTTAAACTTACGCCAGGTGGTGTATGGTAAGTGTGGCTGTATTCTTCTGATAAGATAAGGAGTTCCACTTTTCCCACTGTCTACTTAACTCATTTGCGTTACCTATTCAACGTGATATGACAGATCTGTCAAAGAATCCTGCCAACTGCAAATTATGAACAGTATCATTAGTTTGTATGTGGCTACCACTGTATTGCCTTTAACAGGGTTCCAGAAATATTAAGCTAACAAAAAACATGTGTTACCAGTATAGGTAAATGCTATTCATGCATATTATCGGACCAGCATGATATTTTAAACAGCTTCGCCATTGAGTCTACTTTGATTTAATTCAGGGGGTACTCGCAGCAACCCGACTGCCAGTTGCGCCACAAATTCAGAGGAGGTGAAAAAGTGGCTGCGATTTGCTGGGAAGCGGGATGGCGGGCGACGAGAGCGGCAAACGCAAGAATCAGGAATGAGTGGAAGCGACCGCATCTAGGAGCGACCACCTCTATGAGCGGCCATGCACCTGTATGAGCGGTCACGAGCAATTTTTTTCAGACATTACGCGTCATGTATACCTATTAAGAATTCATGTATTGCACTTTTTAAGGTTTTTGTCAATAAATTAGTGAACAACATTTGCAGTGGTTCAATAGTGGATTAATATCGGTAGAACGTCGGCGGCGCACATTGGCCCAAGGTTGGCAGATGGTTGGGCCATTGTTGGCAGACAACGTTGAAACAATCATTCCCCAATGAGCACCCACTCATTGCCGACAACGTTGTTTCACGGTTGGCAGATGGTTGCCATGCTGGCTGGGATATTCAGGACGCTTCAAACAATTATGGTCATATCGCGTCAATGGGAGAAGAAAGGGAAGATCGGAGCTAGCCCTGGTACATGCCTCTTTTACCACGCCCGTAAACGGAGCAAGGGTGAGAGCCATGCCGCTGACACGGCCGAAAACAAGAAATCGCGGACCGGTGGCTCAAGTTGAAGTTCATAACAGAATAAATATACAGTGCCTACCCGTCAAGTTGCTCCATTAGATTCCTGAAGCTTTCATGACTTTCGTCGGACAGTCATTTCTTTGGTCGGTAGTGTATTTTCTTGTAATCGGGGCGATTTTTGTCACCTCTCGCTTCGTTTTCAATGCTCCGCCATTTGCCGGACGTCAACAACGCCGCCTGGCAGCGAGTGCTCACGCTAAGTTTGTTTACTTCCGGCGAGCGGCGGAGCATTCAAAACGAAGCGAGAGAGGACACAAATCGCCCGGACACTGTATATTTATTCCGTTTACGGGCGTGGTAAGAGAGGCATGTACCAGGGCTAGAGCGGAGCCATATCCCCAGGGCAACTCCATACTCTTTGCGAAGAAGGAAATGGGATATTTATCCTGCGACCAGTGACATGGCCACAGCAGGGCTCACACCACCAATCCACATGCCGTTAGGCTCTCCGTGCATATGGGAGGCTACATCGGGCAGAAACCTCTCGAAATAATGAAATGAGGTTGGATAACAGACTATAGCAGGTGCCAGGGTTAGAACCCACGAATTTGGATCTGCAGATCAGACCGCTTACCAACCTGGACCATGGAGGCTCCGTATAATACTGAGGTCAAGAAAGAAAATCCGTGGAAGCAACTGCATTGACCTTTGCTTATATATAGACCTATTTTCGTGTTTTTTCGTCAATTTCCCTTTTTTCTTAGGCTACCAACAGCGATATACACATGTAAATGGTCACCTCTTTTATGAGATACAAACGCTAATGAAAAAACAAGCGAAATCCGGTGCAAACATAGATGCGTAACGATATTTAACAGGCCCTGTATGTGTACCTCACGTTGTATGTATGATACACAAGTTTCAATAATTTAAATCAATAATAAATACAACTATATCTTGTCACTAACAGTCAATAGGATGGTCAGAACTTTCAATTCGGTGCCAAATGCCCTAGAAAAAACATGGAACAGTGGCGCCACCTAGCGAAAGAATCTCTCGTGCATAACAAGAACAAGAACGTGCCTTCCACATGGGTGACGTTAACTGGATCATCCAGTAGACAACAGGTAGAGGGCAGCATTGTATATTGCGGTAGAAGGAATTCGGTGGCGAAAGGAACATAAGCGAGATCCCCCAATTTGTGTAACCTTGAACTAAATGAAAGTTATCACTCGACGATAACTGATTTTATGCGGTGTTCCGCCAAGGGTGCATCTAGGGGCGGGTTAACAGGAACTGTTGCAACCTGTTATCCCCGTATGTAGTAGCGATCGCTTGATGCTATGTCTTCTCTACCTGTTCTAATAAAACTTGTTTTTAGCAGGGTGCGTATATCGTTGGCTTTAACCTTTTTCTTAGTACACATCTACCGTGACATGTACATACAAGCGGTCGTCATGACGTGCGCGTTCTGCCTTTGCCACTTTAGGTCCCTAGCGAGTAACTACCTCCGGCGCATGCCTTTTGTTTTTTCCCCCTTTCGCTAGATGTCGCTTCATCCGGACCGCCCTGATTCCGGGGTAAAAAGTTATGTGGTAGCGGCCCTTTCGGCCTCTTTCTGACAAATCATGCGCCAGGGCCAGGCGAAAACTTCAGCCACCCCTAATCCCCAGCCCGCTCCCTGATAGCTTTTGACTTTGGTTTTGTCACTAGTTATCATTATCCGTTTAAATTCTAGTGTGTGTTTTGTTTGATTTGTGTGGCGTTTTGTCCCCCACATTGTGGGACAGTTTACCGGCCGGTTATACGTAACTTGCGTAATTTGTATACATATTAAGTAGCTCTTATTATAAGAATTACTGATATATTTTATGCGCAAGTCACTCTGCAAAGGCCATATGTTCAAATTAATGACCTACTCCTTTCAAATTTTCGAAGGACAAACGTGCTTTCAAATGTGGCCTAAAACACCAGTCCCATTCATTTGTACGCGTCCCACATTTACACTTTAATCAAAGTAAAATGTTATTCCTAATAGGAACGCAAGCAGAATCGTATCGTTCTGGATCATGCGATGATCACATCTTGCGGCAATCTGGATCTCACCGTAGTTCCGAAAATCTCATTCGCCTTCATAGAAAGATTATCAGGCGAGAATTCTCAGGTTTCTAGTGAAAGACATGTTTCTAAAATCACTTCAGCGATGGTTAATTTCAGGATGTTCCTGGTGTACGTTACCCGTGTTTAGACTGGTCAGATATCTACCGGATAGATATAAGACTAATGATTCGGGAAGGGGGTCACTGCCACAGGGGCAGATACATCGTGTCCTCGGGTCCTGACCCCGCCACCCTCCCTGCCGTTTACTTTGACCCCTGTTTTCTTTAGTGCCACCCCCTGGCCTTTCCGCAACGCGGTGTTAACACATTTTTAATGGTCTCCCCCACTCCTCCGGTCAGTTTTCAGTGGACCCCCAGTTTTAAAATGAATTGGACTCATTTTTTCCATTTTCGCGTATGAAGGATAATTTAGAATATTAAATTTGACGTGGGACAGAGGGACTATAGCGTAAACAGAAGGTCATTTGCCGGGAGATGGTGAGCGTGGGGTCTGCTGTCGCGTCCCTGGTCAGGGGTCTTCAATATCGCCGCATAGAAACTAGCCATTGCTTCGGGATCAATTCGTGAGTAATATATGGCATGTGTGAACTGGGTGTAGCAGTAAGTAACATTCGGTAAATGAAATTTTTTTTTTTTTTTGGGGGGGGGTCTATTGTCTAACGATATGTCATGTCGGGAAAAGATGCGTGCCACGATGTAATGCAAAAAGATATAATTTTTTCGTTATTAATGTCATGGAAAGTTATCAAACTTGACGTTCCTTATTGAAGGTCATGGGCGACAACAGCGACAACTACGGATGTCGAGGAAAAACAACATGCGCTCGAGCCGGCGGGATCGAACGAATTAATCTTATGATTATTCAGACAATCTAACGAGAGTAGAATCCATTCGTTCCATGTTAAGCCGACAAATGGTTGCATATTTCCCGAACTCACCCCGGCCGGGAAGGGGACGTGCGTCTGATGGCGGTAATACTTCCAGAAACTACTTACTTACGATGTCATAATCACCGCATAGAAAATATCCGCTGAGAGGAATTGGTATACAGATCGGCACCAGACTATTCTGGTTAAGAACACATTGGATTGTATGAAATGGCCAGATTTTATTCCTTAAACGTCTATATTTCTGGTTTAGACACTCTAATTGCGTGCCGGTCGCGTGTTCATCGTTCTGTTGCTCGTCTCCTATCCTACAAGCCCCAATCTCAGAACGTCTGGCGTAAGTGACGCACGAGTTATTAGAATGAGTTTGATCAGTTTAGGGATAAGCAAGCCCGACGTTGTTGGATCCTAAGGCTGTTACATGCAGAAATTCTGTAACATCATCACCCTCAACCCAACCCGTACTTTGCCCAGCACGAGTCACTACCTCGGTCACCAGGAGAGTGGCGATCTTAGAACCCAAGTTAACCCAACTGACCGTTGCACTTCAAACTTGTTGATGGTGTGGGGGAAGTTCGGTTAGATGGCTATATGGATCGCCTAATAGCGAGATTTAAAAAAAATCTGCTTTCGGTGTTTGCATGTTTTTTGCTGAGTTACGAGATGCATGATTAAGGTGATTATTGGGTCAGCTAGTCACCTTTACAGCAATGTTTCTAGTTATTAATATATGGACAAACTAATATCGCAAGTAATATAATTGCAGGTAAAACTATGCGCACTCTCATATTATCGAAATATGGATCTATTATCTTAGGCCACCAAAACAGTGTTAATTTAGATCAGAGTCTAGTTCAGAGTCGGTGGGGATATATGGGTGGAGGTGGGATCTGTAAGTGATTAGTTATGTTTGAATGCTGCATTTAAACATTGAAATTATAATCTATATCAGTACACTTTCCAAAGAATCGGCAGCCGCGCAATGCATAAGTTAAACAAATAAAACCATGCTGAAGCCAGCAGCCATGCATTTATGTAAACAAATGATCACAATGGGATGGGGTGAAATTCTACTTACCTTTCCAATATAATTGTACGATTCCCGCTGATAGGCAAGCTGCGCGGGGGGGGGGGGATACTTAATACACTGCTGGGTTGGGGGAGGCGGGATCATCGGTAAAGCCCCCCTTTTTCACCTCCAAATCTTCGGCTCGGTAGGGGCGTTTCACCTCCAAACCCGCTCGGTATACTCTATATTTCCGCTCCCCCCGCCGGTGGCAAGTTTTAAAATATCAGTTTTTATCTTATTTTATCACAAATGTCCGCTCTAGAGGGCTATATTCTCAATCACAAACGAGCGCTCTCTGTGCCCCTCCGCCTTCCTGGGGCCGCGACACTGCCTCCATCTCTTCATTTGTATATCGGATCACTTTCAACCGCCGGGTAACAAAATTACGCCCCTCTAACATCTTCTTGTAACAACTTAATTTGTAAAAAAGAAAAGAGTCCGCCATGCTAGCATCCATCAGCCCGGGCGTCTGCTCGTTTGTTTGCCCGGCACGCGTGTGCTAAAATAGATATGAGGTCACCGTTTTGTGACGCCGGCAGACCCCTAAGTCTGATAGAGGCTATCGGAACACGGTCATGTTTCCACTTTGTTTTTCAAGTTGAAATGTGTGTTTTACTTTGCATTAGTTCACACACATCCTTTTGCTTTCGTTAATCGCACAACAACACGATGATATTTCAAATCCTGAGGTTTACCACCTAGTGTTAGCATACAAACCCAAAATGTTCACATGTGATTGCGAACTACCCGAAGCATTGTACGTATTATTCCCCATATTGCATTACTAGCACGAAGTCTTAATACGTACTGACAGCGCTTGATGGACTGGGGATGACGTCAAATATAACGAGGAGCACCAGTAATATTGAAGCGTCACGCGCCATCCCAAAATGATTATTCTTCCTGGTGGAAAAGATAGAAATGACGTGTCAAATAAACATTAAATAAATACAATTGTGGCCTGTGCAAACAGATCATCCAGAGGCGACAATAAACGGATGAACGGATAATGGGTGTGGGTGGAGTAAAGGCCGGGACGAAACCGACCGCGTAAACCGCTCGCTGCATATGATCCCTGCCTGCCCCGTTACACTACCACAGTGGATCAACCCCCCCCCCCCCCCACACACACACACCCCAGCCACACCCCCATTCCATTCCGACAAGTTCCCCGCCCGGTCCGTTACACTACCACAGTGGATAAGCCCCATCTCCACCCCTAACTCAGCCACACACAAGTTCCGCTCCAACAAGATCCCCGCCGGCCCCGTTACACTACCACAGTGGATCACCCTATCTCCACCCCCATCCCAGCCACACACCCATTCCAATCCGAGAAGGCGGAGCGCCGGGCGTGAAGAGACGCGTCACTGAAATGCGCACTGCCTTGCCAAGTATTGTTTACGTGGCGTCTACTTTACCTATCGGCAGGTTGCTGCGCTCAGGCGTATCCTGGACCCCTTAACTGCAACCAATGCCTTTTCATTCATTGGTGCGCGCATGTTAGCAAAGGCTAGCTTTCAATATAAGAAACTCATGCGCTTCGCCATGAATTTACGAGACAGATAATGGTAAATACTTTGCTCATGGTTACCTATAATTTCAGCCTCAGGATCTGCTCTGCGTTGAGTGTGTGACGCTCACTGTTGGCTGGCGTCCCTCACACGGATGTCTGTCAGTCCCTCTGGCGGTTGACGTCCCCCACACTGATGTGTGTGACACTCACTGTCGACTGTCGTCTCCCACACTGATGTGTTTGGCGCTCACTTGTGGTTGACGTCCCCCGCACTGATATGTGTGACGCTCACTGTCGGTTGACGTCCCCAGCACTGATGTGTGTAGCTCTCTCTCGCCGATGGTTCACGTCCCCAGCCCCAGTCGTGTGTGTGATATTATGTCCCACACTTTGTTTTGGACGAGGAAGTTTACTTCACTTCAACGCCTTAATATAGATTCCTGGGTTTACCTCGCTGGCATGTTTACCAACGTTATTGTGAGAGCCGAAAGGATCCTGTTATGACACACAGCAAACGCGTATTCCTCAAGTGGGCCTCAAGTCACGTCATTCTAGAACACTTAGTATTATCCATGTTGAGCTGCTGAAAGATACAGCGATGCCACGCTGAATGTCTATATGATATTTTAACGCCAATGGTGAGTGATTGATCTTGGAGAAATTGTGAATTGTGTTACGGGAGGGTGGACACCCTAAGTTAGTGGAGGGGAGAAACCGCAAATTAAGGAAGGGAAGACACCCAACGCTGGGGTGGTACCGTCAGTTACGGGAGTGTAGACACCCACAGTTATGGGTGCGGAGACAATATAAGTTAGGGGAAGGGGGGGGGGGGGGTTAGGGGAGGGGAGAAACCCCACGTTGGGGTTGTAGCCAAAGTTCTGGGATGGGGACACACCATGATGGGGTTGGGGGCACCCTTCATTTATATAGAACGTTTCGCTTATTAAACAGTGAAACGTTGCAGATTAAGATGAATCAAACCGGCATTGGCGGTGACGGTGAAAATATCAAAGACGTTTGTTAGCCCCCCACCCACAAAGTATAATTGTTTTTACCATGCCAATCCAGACCGCCATCGAGGTTTCATGGAAAAGGTAGAGTCTATCACACTTGTGACCCATCCGGCGCACTCTGCAAATATATGGTGGCGATCGAAAGCCGGAAAACCGGGAGAGGGGTCCCTTATTAAAAATTATGTAGAAACTTTAATATTACAGATTTTATTTTTGTTTGTTCTATTTGATAGACTATATACTACTCCAATGCATATAGTAAGCGATCAATAGATTTTGGTAGATTTTGAAAATTATATCCACAGATAGTCACAGGCTGCCCGGACTATTGGAGAAATTGTGAATTGCGGTGGATGTGGATGTCGTATGTATGCAACAGTCTCTAGCGAGTCGTGGCGATATGTGGACTGACATTGCGGTAAAACGACAAAATTTAGTGGTTTCCAGATTTCTGAACGAAATACACAAATACCGTAATAGCTTCTTAATAGACCGTGACGCGATGCACGTTATGGCGCAACTTGGCGCTCTAAAAAGTGAGCTGTTAAGCTCAACGAGTCTGTTGTTTGCCACCCCGCAACTGTTTAATCACTCCGCTGACATCGCAATGGCAGGCTGCGGTGAGCAAATTATATGGTAATTTCGCCGCCAAGTATGGACGACCATTCATGCATAAATATGACATGTTACATAACGTTATTGGATAACACAGTGTGCATGATTCACAGTGATTTGCAAGGACACACAGAAAAGTTATATGCTAAACCTTGGTGGCACGTTTAATTCCCCAAAGTTATATCCTTGAGCGATACAAGGCAACTGAACATCACAGTTTGAAAGAAACGTATCCCGGTTAGTTTTAGGTCTAAATTTATATTCATAAATGGTGGAGTGAAGTGATGCTTCGGGACATATTTTCCGCTAGTTTGCCGCGATTGCTCCCAAAATCATTGATATGTTAACGCAACACGGGACCCTTTGACTTATACCAAAAACGATTTTATCGATTTTTATGAAACAAGCAATAATTCTTCATGCTAACGATTCATTGGCTCTAGACACACTGTCGCAAATACACTAAATACACTAAATCATAGACAATGGCAACTAGATCATTTCATGGCCTGTGTTTTAATGTGTTTGCTACAGAACATCTGCTGCCAATAGGGCAAGCAATTGAATTTCGTTTTATGTGTGCGATACCTCACGAAATAATATTTTGGAGACAACGTCGCTATATGCAACCTTAATGTGTCACTGAGCAGCTAACTCGCTCCTTGCTTGACGAACCAGAAAGCTGTCATACTAGTCACGATTTGCGCTATTTTTAGATCTCGATGTCAGCGCGCGATGTGCGTGCGGGGCTAAAACCAAACAGTATAGTTTTAGAGATCAAAAGATATTAACGACTGTTGAATCACGCTAAAGGAAGTGAACGCCCTGCAACCCATTCAATAGCCAACTTGCCATAGTGATATTGTGTAGAACAAAAAAGCATGACCTCACGAATGTCATGAAATACGTGAACACTGCACCTTGCTCAATCGTTTGGCATTTGAGGCCTGTGTGATTGAAGTTGACGTAAATACATTCATAATGCATGGTTAGTTCATGTTTAGTCACGTTTATTTGTTAGATGATATAATTGTCGAATAGTTTTTTACAATTTATATCAAGACGATGCAGTTATTGGCAACATCACGGCATATGGTCATATTTGACATGTTAATTTAATTGTTGAATGAATGCTTTCGCAAAACACGTCTGTGTTGATTGAAGTTGAAGTACTCATGGACTGGAAAGTTTCTGAATAATGCAGTACTTTTGTAGCTGCATTGATGATTAAAACTACACATTTTGGCCTTGACGCTTGCCTAACAAAAGTAAGGTACGAACCTGTGAACCAGATCTTTTTAAATCTTATTTTAAGTGAAAAATCTAAGTAAGTAATCTATACATGTCGCAATGATTCACATCTCGGGCCACGGGTATGCATTACATATCGATATTCCATAAACAGATCACCCCCTCCCAAATCAATCGATGGTAGGAAGTTACGTGATCGATCAGCTTAAAAAAGTTTTAGTGCGTATCTGAAGTATATTGCTCAGACACTTGGACGTGATGAGAAGATGTCACTCCTTCATTTGATAATACCGAGGTGAGTCAGAACATACAACTTCTTCTGTAATTGAACGATGTCACCGTGTTGGGGCCCGTTATAATGATTCAACGCGGGCCAGGCCCATTGTGGCAAAGTTTCTTTCATACAAGGACGTTGAGGAGTTACTGGCGTTTGGTAAAAATAAACTGCCAAGAGGAAAAGACAACATCAGGATAACTCCACATAACCCGCCTGAAATCTATGAAAGGAGAAAGGATTTCGCCGAACAAGCCTATGCAGCAAGACAACGCGCCGACCCGCATACGGTAAAGACAAAAATTACGAACGATGCATTGTTCGTAAACAATGAAAGACAACGTGAACGCCTACCTGTTGTCACTGCAAAGGACTTGCTAACAATCAGCCCAGTGGAACGAGACAGGATAATCCAAGAATCACCATTCATTATCCATGGAGAAAAAGTATCCGATAATGGATTATCCGTGTTTGCTACTGTGGCTTCAGTGCGAAATCTGAACGACGTGCGCTCGGCATACAGACGGCTACACCTTGATATCAACAGCAACGGTGCCACGCACATCTCTGCAGCCTTCCGGATCACAGATGCCACGGATACCACCACTGACGGCTGGCAGGATGATGGCAGCTACGGAACGGGTAGACATTTGCGCTTTCTCCTCCAAAGGAATAATTTATCAGGGATCAAGAAAATTCAAGCTCCACGAGCGCGCAGCTACCAGCGCCCTAGCGAGACATGAGGATATTCGACTACAGTCATAAACAAACGAGATGAGTGTCTGTATATTCCTCGCCTACACTCAAGGTCGGCAGTGGTGGCTGTATTGGAAAATGACTCGTAAATTAAGTTATCTGAGTGATTATAGGTGTCATCTATATATTTGTATGTTTAGAGCTTGCTTTAATTACTTATTTACTACCATTCCATGTATTCTGGTTTCTCTTAATTTAAAATGCTCATCGCGAAGTAAATTACTGTTTTTTTTAATGTTTTTCTTTTATTATCAACTGGGCAAGGTTGAAACCTACATTTTGTTGGTTGTGTTGCCATACATCAGTGTCAAGGTCTCGGATTCGTTTGTCTCATGCATGTTCTATAGCTTAATATGTGTTTACTCTGGCATGACGAGGTGGTTAGTTACCTTGGTTGGGCCGTAAACGGACCTGGCTCGAATGAGCTGTTCATGTTCTAGCAACAACAGTGAAAACTATGCACGAATCTCCGCCGTGCCAAACCATTATTAACTCAAGCTGCTCTATACCGGGTGGCTACCAAGGTCTTAAAGCTAAAGATCGACTCGTTAAATGAGCTTACCTAGGCTCTTTATGCCGGACATGCCCCCATTGACATGCCCAAACACTGAATGCCAGGCAATGTACTGGTACGATAAGGGTGATACGCTGTCTAGATTGTGTACAACTTCACGCATGCGCGTGGACTGCGTTGTTTCTTGGCGTCGCCACCAAGACAGGCGACCAAATGTGAATCTGATAATATGAATTTTTGCTATGAATGTTTTCATAGGTTTGTGTTGGGGTATAATGTGTTTGAACTACTTGATTTGTTTGACGTTGTCGCGGTTTGTTGTAGGGACACACTGGTAGGGGAAAATATGAAAGGTAGTCCACTATTGAATATGCTACAAGCTATCTTGTAGGTTATCTCTATGGTACGGAGATATGTCACATATCATGGTCTAATGATACATTAAGGTTTATTGCTACATTTATTATGGCTGGATTGTTAGATGAATTTATTTTAAATCAGTACGGAGGTCTGAGTTCAAATTCTTTAACTAATATTCTTGACAACTGTCCCGATCGTGAGGAAACCGAGGTTGATGACCCTGAGCCGTGTATTCTAAGGCACTCGCCCTACTTTGAAGTAGACTCTGTAGAAAGTACCATGAGCAACAAAAGTCATTTCAACATCCTGAGTATCAATATTTGCTCATTATCAGCTAAGATAGATGAATTAAGAATCCTCATCGATGAATTAAGAGAACGAAAAGTTATATTACATGCTATCTGTATACAAGAGAGTTGGCTGTCAGATGACGATGATCTTAGCCATTTACATCTTGAAGGGTATCACACAATATCTCAAACCAAAATGTGTAGTGCACATGGTGGATTAGTCATATATTTGGATAGTGCATTTGGATATGAACTGTTATCTGTACCTGGTGAAAAAACGAAATGGGAAGGTCAATTTATTGAGGTGAAAACTGCTTCTGTGAGTAAGAATATTGTAATTGGAAATATCTACAGGCCCCCGCTAGAATTAGTGGAGAGCTATAAAACTTTCTCTGAACAAATGTCTAACACGCTTACATATTTTAATCGTACAAATAAGCTTGTTGTTATCTCTGGTGATTATAACATAGATCTTCTTAGAATTAATGAAAAACAATCTGTGGCGAAATTTTTTGACGCCGTGTCAGCATGTGGGTTCTTTCCCAAAATTACATTGCCAACCAGACTGTCCAGATTACGTGCTACTTTGATTGATAATTTTTATTGCAATATCTGTGACAACTTAACAGAGTCACCGGCGGCTGTCATTATAAACTCCATGTCGGATCACCTGCCCTACTTCTTGTGTGTAAAATATGAACACTCCCGTCCAGTTGGCAGGAAAATGGTCAAATTTGTTTGCCAAGACCCGGTTTCAGTTTCAAACTTCAAAAAAGAAGTAGAATCTATGGAAATCGAAAACATGCTAAATAATGACATTTCATCTGACCCAAATGTGAATTACGAAATACTAGAAAAGTCCGTCCTTCGTGCTAGAGAAAAACATATTCCTTCTAAGCTAGTTAAGTTCAGAAAATTCAAGCACAAATCAAATCCTTGGATAACTAAGGGTATTATGAAATCGATCAAGTTCCGAGATAAACAGTATAAAATACTAAGAGGAACGCCGCCAGATTCTCCATTATATGAGACTCATAGAACTAATCTAAAAACGTATAATCGTATCCTAAAACGAAATATTTATTTAGCAAAGCGCGATTATTATAATGGTCGATTCCTTAGCTGCAAAAATGATATAAAGAGGACCTGGGGTACCCTGAAAGATTTACTCAAACTTTCAAACGATAAAAGGACCTTCCCTAAGTCTATACAATTTGATGGTTATGAAATCACTGATCGCTTAACAATTTGTGAGAAATTTAATTCATTTTTTGCTACGGCTGGTCAAGAGCTTGCAAAGGCAAATTTAAAAACAACTTCTCGTCGATTTGAAGACTATCTTAAAGGCAAGCCTAATACCGAGTTTAACTTTACATTCGTTTCCACAAACACTGTGATCGATGTTATAAATAATCTTAAGCCTAAGCACAGTAAAGGCGTCGATTCTCTTTCTGTTAACCTTCGAAAATTGATTAAAGATGAAATCTCTGTAGCCCTGACCTTTATTGTGAATCAATCACTGGCAACAGGCATCTTTCCGTCTAAACTGAAAATTGCCAAAGTTGTACCAGTTTATAAGAAGGGTAATGAAAATGATATTAGCAACTATCGTCCAATATCAATTTTGCCGGCCATGTCTAAGGTTTTTGAGAAAATAATTGCTAACCAACTCTACAGTTACTTTGACATGAATAAACTGTTTAGAAATAGTCAATACGGATTTCGCTCCAAACATTCGACTGACCTAGCTGTATTAGAGGTTGTAGATCGTGTCCTTATATCAATGGATCAAACCCAACTTCCCGTTAGTATTTTCCTTGATCTTTCTAAGGCTTTCGACACTATGGATCATGACATATTAATCAAAAAAATTAATCATTACGGAATCCGCGGAATGGCCCTGAGTTTGCTGGAGAATTATTTAACAAATAGATCGCAATGTGTTTGTCTGGATGACGTCACATCAAACATGACGAACATAACGACAGGTGTACCACAAGGTTCCATTCTAGGACCATTATTATTCATAATTTATATTAATGACATAGAACAGTGTAGTAAATTCTTTAAATATATAATATATGCGGATGATACCACGCTTTTCTTTTCACTTAACTTATCTACAACTGGAACATCCTCTATTATTATGAATGCAGAACTTAGAAAAATAAATGAGTGGTTGTCTGCAAATCGGCTAGTTCTTAACATAGAAAAATCCAAATATATGCTTTTTTATACGCCACAAAGAAAAGTAAACCCAATAGAGTTGTCAATTAACAATACGCATTTGGAGTGTGTTGATGAATTCAATCTGTTGGGTATCACCATAAATAAACATCTTAAGTGGCATAATCATGTAAGAAAAATTGCAAACAAAATAAACAAATCCATTGGCATTATGCATAGACTGAAACATATCCTTCCCCAACACGTTTTACTAAGCCTGTATAATTCATTGATTCTGCCTCATATAACAACAGGGGTCTGCTATGGGGTTATGACAACACCAGTTTGTTTAGATTACAGAAAAAGGCGATGAGGGCTATTACGCTAGGTAAATGGAATGCGCACTCCGATCCTCTGTTTAAACAACTGCGATGCCTAAAGATAACAGACATACATAAACTACAGCTGCTAAAATTTTATTACAAACAAAAGAAGGGAATTCTTCCAGAATACTTTTTGAATCTACCGCTTACTTCGCTTTGTGATATACTCCATCATAATACCAGACGTAAATCGTATGTCTTTACCAGTAGAGCCAGACATTCCTTTGCCCTTAAGTGTATCAGACATAGTCTTGTTGATCTAATTAATAATGAGCCCACCAGTGTTCTCTCTAAAATAGACACGCACAGCATACATGGATTCGCAAACTACAACAAAATCATTATTCTAGATAATTACTCCTACGACTTTACCATTGAAAACTGCTACATATGCCAGTATTAACATTTATTTATGGAGGGGTAAGTGTTTGTTTTGGAGAGGGGGGGGGTCTAAGGATGGGGGGTGATTCGTTAAAATTTAGTCCAAACGTTTACCCTCTGTATGATACGTTTTGTTTGTTTTTATGTTCTATTTGCGTGTTCCGCCATCTAAGCATTTTTTGTGTGTGAACTGATATGATAAGGTGGCCAGGCGTTAGCGATTAATTAATCTTAGCCTGTGTCTCCTAACCTGCAATACCTCTGTAATGCGTATGTATTCATGTAACAACAGATTTATTTGTGTTGGTTAAATAAATGAAAATGAACTCTGAACTCTGAACTCTTTGGTGATATTAAAACATGCAATGCGTCGGCTCAAGCAATATCATATCGCAGTACATAGAACACATAACATGGACCTTGGGATCATGGAATTGAACTGATGCATGCAGACATACAAGACTTTGTGGAAACATAAACTACCGAAAAGAAATAACTAACGTTATATCCAACAAGTCCTTCGCCGAATTACTGTACCTCTGTAACAACACACCTTGCAACGTGTTGCACGTGTGAGTCTCGAGCAGTCATTACCTATGTTTTATGACGACACACATAACACTCTTACACTGCTCACGACAGTTAAGGTACTGGGACATTATGTTCCCTCCAAGCATTCTCTACGAATCGTTGCATTGTTCCATTGCTCAGGCCATAAACCGTGCCGTTAGGATAAAGCAGATCACCCAAGCGCGTCAGTCTGTAACGTTACGTGAGTCGTTAGTGGGCTCTTGTGTGTGCCAGAATGACAACACTCGTTGCACACAAATGATTTATCCCCCGTGTGTCTCTTTGCGTGCTTCTTAAGCGTCCTCTTACGTGCGAAAGAAGCAGAACACAACGTACGAACAAATGGTCTTTCTCCTGTGCGGGCCACCATGTGATCCTTTAGCTTTAGCTGTAAATGACTCGGACCAAACGTTGCATACAAATGGTTTCACTCCCGTGTGGTGCATTAGGTGAACCGTTAGGGCGCTCTTTTGTGTGAAAGCAGCAGAACACAAAGTGCAAGTAAATGGCTTCTCTCCTGTGTGGATCCTCACATGCCTCGTTAGCGTTCCGCTGCTTGAATAAGACGCCGAACACAATGAACAAGCAAATGACTTTTCGCCAGTGTGGGTTCTTATGTGAGACTTTAGATTGCATTTAAATGTGAAAGACGCAGAACACACTTTGCAAACATACGGTTTCTCTCCCGTGTGGGTTCGCAAGTGAGACCTTAGCGTGCTTCGGCATGCGAAAGACACAGAACACAATGTACAAGGAAATGGTTTCTCTCCCGTGTGGGTCCTTGTATGGTATGTTAGCCCACGCTTTAGCGTGAAGGACGCAGAACATAATTTGCAAGCATATTGTTTCTCCCCTGTATGGGTCCTCTCGTGGGTCGTTAGCCCCGCCTTTTGTGCGTAAGACGCAAGACACAAAGTGCAAATATATGGCTTCTCCCCCGTATGTGTCCTCACATGAGTCGTTAGAGTACTTCTTTGCGCGAAAGACGCAGAGCACATGGTGCATGCAAATGGTTTCTCGCCCGTGTGGATCCTCACATGAGTCACTAGCACGCTCTTCAGGGCGAAAGACGCAGAACACACTTCACAAGCAAATGGTTTCTCTACGGTGCACGACATCGTGTGAATCGATAGTGTTTTTTTGTTTGCGAAAGACAAAAGGCGTGTTTTGCAAACCAGCGGTGTCTCGGCGCGAACGCAATTCTTAGTTCTTGGTTTCCTATATTTGCGACAAGCGCCGTTGAAGTGAACTGGTGATTTCTATGATCCAATATGACCAGTTTAGACGTATCTCCCAGCCTGGAGAGTTTGTGTGGTGGCATTCGCCATGTGGGTCAGAGCTCTCGGGTGACCAGGAAGGCAACGCTGCGTGGCTGGATTGCAGACTGCGATGTCACTTCTCTTTGTGTCCGCGAGGTTTCCCATGGTCTAGTTGATATCCTGTAATACGCAAGAAGAACACATCAAGCACATGGAAAATTGTCATTGATCCAGAGAAAACGATTAGCATTAAACGACAACAAATTAATTTGCACACAAAAAGAAAGTTAGCAGGGAATTAAGCACCGAAATCGGGAGAGTGAATTGCCCCACGATGCAATAGGTCATTTGCCCACTTAGTGGCATTGCATATTACATGTCTGGTTGGTCGGTTAATAAATATGGCCCTCTAATGACCTATATTATCTGAGGTGCACTTAATTTGGCCTTGTATATTATTATAATGTCATCATATGCAATGTGAAGAAAAACACATGCCTTTTTCGGACGGTCAAATAAATGACTGGACCAAGTAGTATACATTAAAATATTATTTCACATATCGCATGGTTACAGTTGTAATCACTGTTACACTTGTCACCCCACTACATGTTACAATGTTACACCTGTATTAATTAATACCGGCCCATTATTTCAACTGATTAATTTTTTGTCCCTGAATGTGTCTGAAAAACATTGGTTTCAATGGTGGGGTAAAGTTGTCTTGTTGATGTGTAGGTGCATTACTGATTCGACAACTGTCGTTGCGAACGTCTCAGATCTATGCCCATAGGCCAACTGATGGGCAATTGGTAGGTCACGGGTGAGTGACCCTGCTGCTTTTTGTTACTTAAAATAGCCAACACACGGACACATCCAGCTGTACACGCTGTATACGATAAACTCACCTAACCCGGTTATTATCCTTACTGAAGGTCAATGATGTGGTCGCATATTATAGGCTTATATTGGATTTATCAAACTGGGTTGGATGAAAAGTATATGTTTGGAAGCAAGTCTGTTGTTCTTATTTGGTAAGTGGCATAATCATTTGTCCAAACATTGCTGGTCTCTCTGGCATAATTTATAGTTGTGTGGATTGAAATAGGGTGGGTAAGTATACTTTTTTCGTGTATATACGCAACAGCCAAACTTCACGTGTGCATGTCAAGAACTTCAGGAGCAAATTAACCTCATGCGTAAGTATATAGGTATTATAAGACCGCAGTGAGGAAAATAAATCACGAAAAGACCGAATTAATGGTGATTAAGAATGGTGGTATTGTAAAACAAGATAAAACATAGCAGGGACATTACATAGCAATGTACGCGTGTTAGAACCTAGCCATGAATCCATGGCTATGGTTGACGATTCATAGCCATGTTGCATTCTATAGTAAAACATCAACTACATCTGACTAATTGAATTGTTGAAATATAGCTTTCATAATTAGTTTCATTAAGTTAGCAGTACTTTCTTATGCAGAGTTTGAGCTCTTCCAAAGTTGTCAAAATCTTTAAAAGGAGCCATAATTGCCCACTAGAACAAAGCTGGACAACATGCCACCATTTTTTATTATAGGAAGTTGATCAATGCACATGTGTAAGGTCATCACATGATCACATAGGCCATACTTATTGGTTTATTGATTACTTCCTGTTCAGGGAGGGTCAATGAATGCACATGCTTCCATGTACATTTCTGGCGACAGACTGGATTATTTGTGCCATCCAAGACAATTTACTTTTGTGATTAGTCATTACTAGTATTACTAGAAAAAAGAAAATAGTCAAACAAGCCTGAAATGGGGTTATTCCAAACCTAATTGTTATTATAGAAGGCGACTAGGCTGGGTCTCACACACAGCCTAGGGTTCTGAGTTGGTTAGAACCCAAAGCGTCAGAGTTACGAAAAATTAAAACAGTTTTACTAAGTCTGAATTCAACCACAAAGAAATCTATGGTTCCAAGGGATAGTCCACATATTGCATCTTTTATGAACGCCCCTATATATATCTTAAATTGAAGAGTTACTGCCTCATATATTCAATGCCGGCGCCAATGAACACGGCACGGCGATCAAGGCACAATGTCGAACTGTGCATTTGCTCCTAGATGGCGCAGACCGTGTGGTCTGACGTTTTCGCCACCACTGTAAACATGGTAAGTGTCGTCTGGCCCTGGTACATGGCGGTCAGTACACTGGCGAATATATGTGCCCGACCGACACGACACTTCTGTCTACGCAAGTGTGTTGCCGCCTTTTCATTCAATTAGTAGACACCTACCATTTAAAGCAGTGAACATAAATTCCATTTGTACTTATACTGCTGGCGACCACAATTGATCGACTGTAATAACCATGGCGCTCACAATCCCGTTACTAACTCGAGACGCCAGTCCTGTTCGTCTCACAGGCCGCCATGCTCGCTGATCAACACTGAGTAAAGTGGCGGGGCATTTGAATATGCGCATGTGTTACCAACATACGGCCGAGAGGCTGTCTGCCCTGGGACCAGTGTTAGCGGCCGTCACGCTTGCTTGCGTCACGAGCTGCGGCTCGGCCAGCGTCTCTATGGGGTGCGCGGAGGGGGTCGTTACAGAGCTGCGACCCAGCCAGCGTTTCGATGGGGTGCGCGGAGGGGACGGGTAAGGGGAAGCCACTGTTGCGGACTAAGCGTGAGGGAGGGAGTGGTACTGTAGATAGTCATCTGAGAGAGCACCTGTTTGACGTTAAAATACTACTGGTGAGCCCAGACAAACGGTTTTCCCGCTCTTTCTGCATGGTGCGCTCATTTATATCCTGATCCAGACGTTATGCTCAGTCTAACGGTTGGCCTCGCAGGTTCGGGGCCACGAACGGGTTTCGTAAGGTTGACTTAATAACAAATACCAAACTAGGTCACAGCTGGTTTACCGATATGAAAAAAAAATGCATACAATTTGCGAGATTAAGAAAATATCTTGCTTATGACAGAGCACACGTAGCACTGAAGCCTCGTTCTCGATCTCATTCTCAAAATGATAACGGTGATTACGATATGTAATATACTGGTCATTATGACTAGAGTATAGGGTTTGGACGTTATGATTAATGTGTTTTAATAGTAATACACCAGGTGGATTTTGTATTGTATGCCTTCACTGGCCACCAGGTGTACTGCCTATAAAAGAGGGTGTGACTTTCTAACCATGTGTACTTCATTAGGCACGTCTGTCAAGTCTTTTAATTGTTGCCGTGAGGTTTCATTAGCACGACAAATGTCCATTGCTCGCTTGAGATTCAAATCACTATCTCGCAATAATCGCTCTCGCAGAGAATTATCAGACACACCACACACTATTTGGTCCTTTATCAGAGACTCAGAAAGTCCCCCAAATTCACATGACTTGGACTTTGTCTTCAAATCTGTTAGGAACTGGTCGAAAGGTTCTCCATTATTCTGCTTCCTTGTGAAGAATTTGTGACGCTCATAAGTTACATTCTTCTTTGGAATCCAAAATTCCTCAAATTTGTCCTTTAAGTTCTTCAGAACTTTTCTATCATCTTCTGTTGCGAAGTCAAAATTGTTATACACTTCTAATGCCTCTTCTCCAATTACGTGAAGAAAGGTTGCACATTGCAGAGCTGCTGACTTATTGTCCTTTTCTGTTCTTTCCAATTCAGATTTAACCTTGTCTCTTAGTGCAAGTGGCACCTTTCTTGGTGGATGCACCACAGGAGTGACAGTTTTATCAATTTGAATATGGTGTTTGCCCTCTAAACATCCTATACCAGCGAACAAGTCCTGGTTATTCTCTACTACACTGTTCTGTTCTACTTTATAGAGCCTTTGCACTAATCCCATTTTTTCGCTTGAGTTGCTACCTAAAACATTTGGCACCTGTTCTTCCACCACTTGGAACACAGTATCAAAGACTCTGTCTTTATGTTTATCATCTTCTGTTGCGAAGGTTTCAAACCATCAGCTGTCAAAGTATGTCCTACATAGTCAAGCTGAGACATTGAGAATTCACACCCTCTTTTATCTTTTATAGAGAGGCAAATGTGAAATTTTACTTGAAGAAATGTAAATTCTCAATGTCTCAGCTTGACTATGTAGGACATACTTTGACAGCTGATGGTTTGAAACCAGATCAAAAGAAAATCAAAGCGGTGTCTGAAATGAAAGAGCCTATCAGCAAAGATGAAGTCCGTACATTCATTGGTTTTGTAAACTACCTCGCCAAGTTTCTACCAAACTTATCTGCGGTTAGTGCTCCTATCAGAGAACTGCTCAAACAAGAGGTACAATGGTGCTGGGAAGAGACCCACAAACGGAGCTTTCAAGAAATTGTCAAATTAGATACACAAGCTCCAGTACTCAAGTATTATGATGTCAACAAACCAGTTGTTCTCTCAGTCGATGCTAGTAGCAAGGGTGTAGGTGCAGTAATCATGCAGGATGGCAGACCAATTGCCTATGCCTCACAAGCGTTATCTGCAGCACAAAGTCAATATGCACAGATAGAGAAGGAGCTCTTGGCTATAGTGTTTGGTTGCGAGAGATTCCATCAATATCTATATGGAAGGAAATTTGTTGTTGAATCTGACCACAAGCCATTAGAGTCCATTTGCAGAAAGCCATTGACAAATGCTCCCTTGAGATTGCAGAGAATGCTGTTGAAGTTGCTGCCATATGATATGACTGTGTCATACATATGTGGTAAAGAAATGTTTGTGGCTGATCTATTGAGTCGGTCATATCTTCCAGAAGTGTATAAAGTTGAATTGCCTCAAATCAATGTAATCAAATACTTACCTGTTTCTACTGAGAAACTGAGTGAGTTCAAAGCTGACACACTCAGTGACAGCACGTTGCAAGATCTAAAACACATGGTTATTGGAGGGTGGCCAGAGGTAAAGTCGATGGTTCCACTCAATCTAAAGCCATAGTGGGACTTCAGAGATGACATAACCTGTGTTGAAGACTTGATCTTTGAAGGAAACAAACTAGTTGTACCCGATCGTCAAAGAAAACAAATGTTAGCAAAGATTCACGAGTCTCATCTGGGAGTTGTCAAATGTAAGCAGCGCGCACGTGATGTTTTGTTTTGGCCAGGCATGTCGTCTGACATTGAAGAGATTGTATTAAAATGTCCCACATGTTGCAAATTCCGAAGTCAGAATGCAAAGCAGCCGTTAATGGTTCATGATGTCCCAGAACGTCCTTGGCAAAAGGTGGCTACCGATTTGTTTGAATACAACGGAAAGTCGTATCTGTTAGTTGTGGATTATTATTCAAAGTTTGTGGAAATTGCAATGTTACAATCATGTCGGTCAAAAGATGTAATTTTGCACATGAAGTCAATCTTCGCTAGACACGGTATACCAGAAGAGTTGATGTCAGATAATGGACCGTGCTATGCAAGTGGAGAATTTGCCGAGTTTGTCAAATTATGGGATATTAAACATGTAACATAAAGCCCACTGTATCCCAGGTCCAATGGTTTGGCTGAACGCAATGTACAAACGATCAAACAGATGTTGAAGAAAGCCGATCACAGCGGTTGCGATCCTTACATCGCATTGCTAGAATTGAGGAATATTCCAGTGGTTGATGGACACCATTCTCCGGCTCAACTGCTTATGGGTAGAAGGTTGAATTCAAAACTACTCACCCATGATCGCCTTCTGCACCCGATGTCGGTAACTTGTGATGCCATGAACACCAAACTAAGGAGAGCACAGGAGGTGCAGAAACATTATTATGACAGAAGTTCCGTTTTACTGTCAGCTCTGCATCCGAAGGATTCGGTAGGAATTCGGAGAGGAAGTGTATGGGAACCAGCGACAGTGGATGCTGAGTACCAACCCAGGTCTTATCTGGTATCAACGCCAGAGGGTGCTCAGTATCGTCGCAATCGTCAGGATCTACTGAGTGATTTCCCTCAGTCTTCGCCGCGCGTCATAGATTCACGCGTCATCGAGTCGTCGAGTGTCGCCGAGGTACAGCCTGTTCAGATGGAGTCTGCTATGTCACCGTCTGAACAGGCTGTACCTCGGACGCTATGGCAATGGGCGCGTGATGACAGGCAATATCGCACATCGCGGTTGATCGCCGTGCACACTATATTTGGTCACTATGAACTCGCTATGGAACGACATTGGTCACAGCAAACGATTTTCATTTGGAAATAGTCCATTCTAAGCGACAGGCAAAATCTTGGCCCAGGTATTTGCAATAAAATACAAGTTCAACGTGTTTACCGTCCATGCACCATTCTTTCTTAACTTTAACAGCCCCTCCTTTTCTGAAAACCAGGACTTGTCTTCGCAAGATAACAGTTTGATAAACCATCAACAACGTGTTTATATTATAAAGAAGTATGCAGGCTACACCTTTGCAATAAAGGAGGCCAATATCCGCCGTTTTGGTAAAAAACATTGTAGGTGTAAATAGTTCTGTGGGATATCTTGGTGTTATCTGAAATTTTCTTCGAATATAAATGAGATTAATTACATGTCATGCGCACAATTACGTAAAGAAAAATGACCGTTTGTTTATTTGTGAACTGAATATGAACCAACACATCTTGCGAGTACTCATTGAAACATAAATACTTTAACATACATGGTCTGGTGGTTCGTATTTAACAGATAGCGCCAACCAATCTGCTTTACGCAGAGTTTCTGTACTCAAAATGATTTTCTCCTGTGTGCACCCTCGAGTGATCCTTTAAATTGGTTTTCCATTCGCAAGAAACCAACTATACTTTACTGTCTTCATGACACGTACAGTAGATATGCAGACGTGTCGGTGCGTGCGCGTTCTCAGACAATCACTGTACTTGTATCGCGTTGTAGACACAGTTCGAAAACAAATCGTTTCTCTCCCGATGAGGTATTAGGCCGTTACCTTGCGTAGTTACCTGTGGGATCGTTAGGTTTGTTTGCACACAAACAATTGCAATGCCGTGTGAGTCCTAATATGAGTCGTTAGGTTGGTATTATGTGCAAAAGATGTCGAACACACTTTGCATACATATGGGACCGTGTGAGTCCTCATGTGAGTCCTTAGCTGACACACTTGTGTAGCATATGCAACACACGCTCTGCACACAAAGGGTTTCTTTCATGTGTGAATCCTCATGTGTCCCTTTAGGCTGCCCGTTGGTGCGAAAGACGTAGCACATACTTTACACAGAAATGGTTTATCACCCGTGTGATTCCTCAAGTCAGTCGTTAACGCTGCCTGTTGTGTGAGAGAGGCAGGACATACTTTGCACACATATAGTTTCTTTTAAGTATGGGTCCTCACATGAATCGTCAGCTTGCCCTTTTGTGCAAAAGACGCGGAACACACTTTGCACACAAATGGTTTCTCTCCCGTATGGGTCCTCACATGAATCGTCAGCGCGCTCTTTAGTGCAAAACAGGCCGAACACACTTTGCATACATATGGTTTCTCTCCCGTGTGAATCATCATGTGACGCTTTAGGCTGCCCATGCGAAAGATGCAGCACAGACTGTACACGCAAATGGTTTCTCTCCGGTGTGCGTCCTCATGTGATTGCTTATGGTGCACTTGTATGCGAAAGATGCACCACACACTTTGCACACAAACGGTTTCTCCCCCGTGTGAGTCTTCATGTGAAACCTTAGGGTGCTCTTTCGAGCAAAAGATGCAGCACATACTTGGCAAACAAATAGTGTCTCTCCGGTTTTGGTCCTCACCTGTGTGATTTTCTTCATGTTAAGCAGGTTCCCATGTGGTTCATACGTGAAGTCATACGTGAAGCAGACCACGTGCTGCTATGCCATTCATATTCTGAAACAAGTAAAAGACACACATACAAATAAACAAAATGCACCCATCGAATCTTCTGCGAAGACTTTTGTTAATTTACAGCACTAAGTACACGCAGTAGGAAGATAAGACACGTTACGGAAGTGGAGACACACTACGTTAGGGAGAGACATCGGTGCCCTAAGTCATAGGGGGGAGATACCCGAAATGACGGGAGGGGAGACCCCCTAAGTTAGGGATGGAAGACAACCAAATTAGGGAAAGGGCGACGCCCCAAGTTTGGGGAAGGGAGACACAACGCTGGACCAAGCTAGGGAGGGAAGACCCCAAATACCGCTAGGAGGCGACCCCCCTAACTTGGGGAGGGAAGACAACCAAAGTTGGTGAAGGGAGGCACCCCAGGTTTGGGTGATACCCTAAGTTAGAGGATGAGGGGACTCCAAGTTAGTTAGGGAGGGGGGACACCTCATGTTAGGGAGGGGAGACACCCCAAGTAAGGAAAGGGGAGACATAACAAGTTATGAGACGTGAGACGCCCCACGTTGAGGTGGTATACAAAAGAATACGAGGGAGAACACCCCAAGTTTCAGGAGGGTTCGGGTGGCACCTCACGTTAGAGAAGGGGATACACCCTAAATTCGGGGAGGGAGACACACCACGTCGGGGGTGGATGGGGAGTAGGTGAGTATTATAATAGGAAATTATTAGAGGTGACACGTTGCAGCTGCGAGTTGCTACAAGCATCGGGCATCAAACAGACACTTGTGGCTTGATCCTGATGTACCCGATCTTATTAAAACAATGGATGCCGCTTTTAGGGACAAAACTAAAAGTAAGGACAGCCTGTAGAAGTAGGTAGGAATCACAGGCCTGCTATTGAGGCCCATTTCAATGTTATATGTCTTAGGGTGCATCAAATATCAGATACACAAATTACCCACCATCTGTGTTGTGCCAGAACATACAGGCCCCCGTCACCGATTTTTTTTCTCCAAAATTGTGGGTGTACCAACACGAGAGGCAAAACCGAAGGGCTGTTAATGTCGTCCTCAGCGTTCACTCTAATATTGGTTGGCGCGATAGGTTTTTTAGCTAATGCGGTCAAAATCAAAGCCATTGTCTAAAAACGAAAAGGTCCACAGTTTCCGTATATATTAGGCCAAGTGACTTTTGTCACAAGGTTCTACTCTTCAGGGGGGCACGCTTTTACAATGAATCATTGGTATCATATTCGTTTTCGCGCAAAATGAGGTCCTACTGTTTTCGCGTCAAAAGTTGACACAGATGGATTTCCCACTTTGGCGTCATCGGTAATCTTCCAACTTTAAATTAGTTGTCAAGGACATCAAACGGGGGGCTTTCTGTTCATAAAGGTCACCATCAATAATGTCACGTGACGTCAAAAAATGAAGCATTGGAAGGCGAATTAAATTTCTAACGACATTAATATTAGCCGTACAACGATAATTTTGACACGCATGATCATGCCTCCCGTCCCGGTGTCCTGTGTTGATTCAAGGATCAACCCGAAACATTGCATCGGTAACCAAACCTCTTTTTACTCATTCCTCAGTCGCCTGGAGATATCATTTCAAAAATCGGCCAAAATCTATTGAGTGAAACATATTTTTTATTTTTTATTTTTTACGCTATCCCCTTATTTTGTGGCACAAACAGCCTTACTTTATCCTTATTTTGTTGTTTATTATACAGATTATGTAATAATCCGTTCACCATATTCACTAGCTCCGTGATTCTGTACTCGGCTCAAACACCCCTACCCCTTACCACCGCAAGCACGGCAGCCACGTAAGCCCCAAACCCTATAGATCCCGTTATCTGCATATCCGGGGAATATGCAAATAGTGTAATCATATGTACGTTTCTTTAGTAAATGGTATGTGCCCAACAAAATTGGAGCAATGATGACAGCGTATGTATGCATTGCGTATGCTACATTTATGACTCCTGGAACAAGCGAGGTATCACTGTTTCGTAACATTGATCAGTTGGCGCCACGTCAAAGCAATTTCAGCTCATATTATGATCCCGTGTTCACCCTATGTTAACTCACGATCTCCAGTTATAACGCACAAATAGTATGGGCGGTATTATTGTTTGTGAATTCCATATTCCTCGCCTCATTTCCAGTGAAGAGAGGGACAGCTACCTTATGGAGAAACATAAACCCACATGCTTTCTCACTCTTAGATTATTATTGTCTATATTCATTGGCTTGAACTGAACGAGAATTACTCAGTCATGAAAACAATACACCCCCAACAATGTAAGGCACTAAAGCTCATATGTTAATTTTGTGACATCATAGAGCAATTTCCAAATACCGCTCCGATGCAATGATCAGAACAATGAACAGATCACCTCAGTTTTGGTTAAAAGGTGTTTGATCATTCAATGGAATAAAAGCCGTAACTTGTCAATGGGCCACCTCCTTATTTGTTTATATTCAATTGACAACGTTTAAACTCGAAACGCAACATAGCCCAATCTTTCAAACAAAACATTTATCCCCGGTGCATACTTATTGTCTCAGGCTATATATTTCTATTGAAATAAAAACACACAATGAAAAACTTTACCAGATGGAAGCAACTTATGTGTTAGGCAGGGTCAAGAAAGAAAACCCCCAGAATAGCAATTGTATATATGAGTTTGTACCTCAGTGCGATAAACTTATTATATATATGGATACTTAGGTTGAAATCATCCATGTGCTATTGTATTGCCTATTTATAGTGCATTCTGCATCAGGTTTGTCTAGCTTTTCATATGTTTCCCTGGCTGTCTGGTTCTATGTTCCCTTCCCAATGGGTAGGTAGGTAGGTAGATAGGTAGTTTATTTGCCAAAAAGGCCTTAAGGCCCATGGGACATAACAATGAACATAACTACATTTGTCACAAAATAATAACATTTTCCGTGTTCTTGAATTTACGGCTGCGCACAGACAGGTTTTTCTAAAGTGTGCACAAACATCGCTAATTTTCTTAGGGTAAACATATCTCCCCTTGAAGCAGAGATATTGCATAGCAGTGTGCTCATATGTTTCCCTGGCTGCCTGGCTCCATGTTCCTTTCCCAGTGGGGTGAAGTAGGGATATTGCATAGCAGTGTGCGCGTGATAAAACCCAAAACGTCAGAGTGAAGGAAACTACAGACCTTGGTAGAATGGAATATACAGTGTTAAGTTTGACTTCTGAGGTTTGTTGCAGTACAAAGTTCTATGTGATATATTCCATCGTTCATGAAAGGACGTATATATATCTCAAACTGAAGAGTTACTGCCTCATATGGTCATTGCCGCCGTCAATAGACACGGCGATCGAGGCACAGTGTGAAAGATGGCACAGGCCGTGTGGTCTGACGTGTACCTCAATATGACGTTTTCGGCTCTAACATACCTGATCTACCTCACGGCTTCACCTCACACTGTAAACATGGAAAGTCCGGCCGGACCCTTGTATACGGAGAACCGTACACCAACAAATACATATGCTGGGGCGACACGACACTTGTGGCCATGCAGGTGTGTTGCCGTCTTTTCATTTAAATAGTAAACACCTACCATTGAAAGCAGTGAACAGGAAGGGATTCCAGTAGCCAAACGTGTTATGTTGCAACCGTAGCTTTGTACTGTTGGCGATCACAATTGGTTGCTTGTAATAACCATGGCGCACACAATCCCGTGACCAACTCCAGACGCCAGATCAGTTCGTCCTACAGGCCGCCATGCTCGCTGATCAACACTGACTAAAATGGTGGGGCATTTGAATGTGTGTGTGCAGGTGTTACCGACATACAGCTATACTAGACGGTCAAGCAGAGCTTGAGAAGGGACGAAAATGGGAGTTTGGCGACTATTTCGACCATTTTAAGACCCATGGCCGCTCGCTCATTGGTTGTTCGGCCTGGCGTTCGAGACCATATCACCCACTGAAAGCTGTAGCCAGGCCAAATTGCCGGCTGAAAGCGCAAATTAGCCCAAATTGGACCCCAAATATCGTGATGTGCTGGACGAGCGCCATCTAACGGCTGCTGTTGAACGCGGGCTATTTTGCCAGGTCGGGGGCGTCGTTTGGAGTGAATACGTTCGAATCCCGACTTTCTACGCGTCCTTGGTCACGCCCTAATCGCTCTTCTCGGACTCGTCATCGCTGAATTACGAAGTCCCCTAGCGGCGGAACTAAGCGTAATAGGCAAAAAACGAAGGCGGATTGCATACCCAAGTCGACGTTTGCCCGTCTTTTGCAACCGGTCCCGACTCTCTAGCGTCGCTATTAAGCGAACGGCGGCCGTCGCAACCCCGAAAGAGTGCCGGTCCATATCGCCGTTGACTCATAATGGGAGCGTCGGCATGGAGGGGGGTGCACCTCTTGCGAGCGCTCTAGCGGCCAAACTAAGCGTCCTAGAGCAATTCTGATGTGGTTTCGATTTCTCTCTCCATTCATGCCAAATCTGGGCTCCCTAGCTCAAATATTGACCGAGTTATGGCCTTGCAAAGTTCAAAACGCCACTTGACACGTACGCTGAATATTGATTGGCCGATTACTCGAAAATCGTTCAGTATCCGGAAAAATCTGAGCGAGTACTGCGTCACCGCCTCTCCCTGACGAATACTCTCAAACAAACAGCGAATCTCTGGACCCGATATTAACGGAGTACCGCGGGAAAATCTGTTTCGTGACCTTGACCTTGCTGTGACCTTGACCTTGGAAGCGTGACCTTGACCAATATAGTTATTCGTGCCCAATTACTGATGTCATGTATAACGCCCGGTGACGTGTGTCTCACTTGTAACCTTCACGCAGAAATTGAGACCATGTTCCCGCCAAAAGGCTGCCGTGGGATCCCATGTTAAACTTTGGGAATTTTTTGCAGAAGAACTATTCGGAGGATTTTCAAAATTGAAACACCGTATACAAGGTACCTGAGAACCCAATACGTGAATTAATTTTGAGCGTCATTAAGTAAAAACTAGGAACGCTATAGCGATTTTGCCGATTTTTGGTCCTATCTTTCAATGGTTAAGCGAATTTCGAAAAATTCCTGTGACCTTGACCTTTGACCTACATGGCCCATCTACGAACTTTGGAACATTTTCGTCTTAACGAGTCGCAGCCGAGAGGCTGTCTGCCCTGGGACCAGTGTTAGCGGCCGTCACGCTTGCTTGCTTCGCGGGCTGCGGCTCGGCCATCGTATCGATGGGGTGCGCGGAGGGGACGGGAACGGGCAGGCCGCTTTGGGGGAATAGGAGGGCGGAAGGGGGGAGTAGAGCGGTAGATAGCCATCTGGGCGAGCCACGGTTTTACGTTAAAATACACTTGGTGAGCCTCAGTCTTACCACCCTCCCGGGAGGGTGCGCTCATTTACATCAAGATCACATCACGTCACACGTAATGTCCAGTTTACCTACCGGTTGGCCTCGCAGGTTCGGGGCCACGAACGAATCATTTCGCGAGGTGAATTTGCTCGATGCCGATTAGAAACAATTTCAATAGGATTATGCCTGCAAGTTAAGCGTTAAGATTAATCCACGCTACGGTTCGCAGTGAGAATCCGTTAGGAGTCCGCGACAGTGGACAGACAGACCGACCGACCCGATTATGGATGAACACGGTCATGAGTAACATACAGTTTAATAACAACGCTCTCACGAAGCAAGTAGTTAAACCTGAGCGTCTTTGATTCATCTATTTCATGAATTGAAATTGATGCCATGCAAGTAAAACACCTGTTTGGGCCGTATGATTCACACCGCGGGCCATGGGACGGGTACTGCAGACAATAAATGTAGATACAAATTTCTTAAGCGACAACCTCCCAATCAATTAATCGTTGAGAGACAGTTCCGTCGTCCATCAATGGAAAAAGTTTAACTTTGCTGAGACAGTACATTCACAAGCTGAGAGAACATGCTGCACCCCTTTATTTGATAATACCAAACTGGGTCACAGCTTGTTTACCAGGATCAAGCAAATGCATACAAGTTGCGAAATTAAAGCAATATCCTGCTAATTACAGCGCACACGTACCACTGACAGCCTCGTTCTTGTTCTCATTCTCAGAATTACCACGGTGATTGCCATTCACATTGCATGGGGACGCTATAGCAACGAGCGCGTAATGACACACAATAGATCACAAACCGCATGGATTGTCCAACTACATTGGGAAGTGGCATGTGTTGTGCCGTAAATGATTGCTGTCAATGGAACAACTCCAACTTTTATTTTTTCCGTTTCCCGAAGGACTATTAAAGTAAGCAGAAGAAATAGTGTAACTATAAAAGTAGTTTAAATGGCAATGCCCTGAACTCGAGATACCGATTAAGTGATTAGAGAATTGGTTCCACATAAGCATACTGGCATGTGTTATGTCAGTCCCACGTGGCGTTTTCTAAGGTAAACAGTCACGTTCCGGACCTGGGAAATTTTAAGTATGTTTTGGGAAGAGAATGGGTGCTGATTGTTCTTATAATCTGTAGCCTTGATATTTATTACATTGATTTGCAAGAACTAACTTCATATAATGCATGGGCTCAAGCCATACGCCATGTTGATATGCCCTCCGAGTTTTCCCCTTTTAGGCTGTTCCCACTCTCTTATGAATTACCTAACGCCGATTATATTGGAGTGATTGCACCCTCTTAATGAAATCCCTGGTCCGAAAAAAAAAAAAAATTCACGCTTTTGTAAAATTGTTGAGACCCCTCATTTCTATTATCATGTTTCCCAGTGGCCGTTGAGCCCCTCAGTGAACGTCGGGGGCTGATGTAACTTTTTTTTATTTTTTAGAATCTCTTATACCTAATGTGGATATGGCTTCCGATTAGCTAGAAGAATGGCCTGTTTCTACTCCTTTAGTTCATAAATATAGTTACTAGACAATGAGGTCATGGGCTATTATATCATGCTATATATCCATGTGTACAATTCCAGCAATCCCAAATTGACCAAAATATAAAGAATGCAGTATCAATATTGTTTATCTGGTTCAGTCTTTGAGTACGGAATACAGATACATGTGTCATTGATGAGTTGGTATATTCCAATGTGGGGAAAGCCACGCCTACAGCTTCTTCATCCAAGGTTGGAACTTGTCTTTCACGCGCTGATGAATTCTTCAGTTGAAATTGAATATATGTTTCACCATTATACGGAACAAGTCAAGTATGCTAGTCTTGTCAGTCTTAGCGCGGTAGAAGAAACATGAAAGACTTGACACAACGATGTGAAATTTAATAGTTTTGAGTGACGTTTATATGACGTTAATACGAAAACCAAATTTATGATATTTTGTATGCCGCGCAAAGCAGTTACAATTCCGCACTGCAAAATTTTATTGCAAGTATCTCCACGATGATGTGCCAGATTATTTTTTAAACTGATTTGTCTATCTCCAAATTGTCGAATCTGCATAATTACAACACAAGACACAAGGATGTGTTAGTTATACGTGTAAAGCAGAAGTTTGCCGAACAATGTTGGATATATCGCGTTGCTAGATGTAGAACCCAAATGCCAGATATTATATTAAATAAGATTGAGACACATGTACTGGATGGATTTTCGAAATATATCAAAAAAATCTTAGCGGAGAGGTATTCACTGGAATGTCACTTAGTTAATTGTTATATTTGCAAAAATTATTAGGTTATTAGAGGTCTTCCGCTCTTTTATATATCTCTAGAAATGTGTAAATCTTTTATTGATTTCTCGCAAGATTCCTACATTTACATACATATAAATGATTGTTTTGTTATTGTGACTCCTAGACTAGCGACCTTCGTGGTCTTAATAGGAGTCTCCAAATTAAGAATTTGTTAAGTTATCACGTTGTTTTGTATTTTACGTTTGTATGCATTCGATCTTGCTCAAATAAATGATATTAAATTGAATTATATTGAATTGATGAGGAAGAAAGTTCGACTGCTGGTGGGTGTATGCTATGTCATTGATATTATTCTATCACCCAAGATACTGGGGTTAATATGTGGTAAAGATCATGAGATGCTGCAGCAGCAAAACATAGGTAGTGCCACCATATACCCTTTGTAGACTGTATATTTACCCAGACATATATGCATTCTAGCAAAAATATTTGTTTGTAAATATATTCAAATTTATACATGACCTTTGGATTACATACATTATCATTGTTACCAACCCGATGGAGTTCATGTTGGTATGTCAATCTGCATTTCATATATTGTACAAATGTGTTGTCTACCATACAGCTCAATATTGGATAGATTATGTCGATGACATGACATCAGAAAATCACAGTATATTATATAGATGCAGAATTATAAAAAGGAAAAAAAGCAATTATATGAAAACTAAAATTTAAATGAATATGAAGAAAAGATGCATTTGCTTATGGTTGTATCTTCCCACTATAATGTGATTTACAGCTGACAGGGATTTACATGTCAGCTGAGCACAATGAAAAGACGTATAATAATGGAAATAGTAATAATGTAAATAATAAATAAATGGAGCAACAAGACAGGGCAATTATACCTGAGTACACAAATGAAATGTCTTAATGTATTAAGTAATGTATTAAGATATTTCCAGGAGGAAAATTGTCGCGCTTATCTTTTAGTTAAAGGCACAAAAATAACAATTTGGTTGCAAATAATAAAAACAGTTTCAAATTGGTCCTGCATTATTTGTATCCCGCATGTCCTTGTCTATGGATCATGCACCAGCCAACACATTTCCCTGATGGAGGGGGAATCACATGTCAGAAAATAACCATAACTACTTACAGTGGGTTAAATATATTAATATTGTATTATCTCTTCCAACCGCAATTTGCCATTCTGTGTTATCTACTGCCACTCCTTCATCTAATATCTAATAATTTGTACAAAAACCCACTGTGTACAAATAAATATCATGACTATCATATTACCACTTTAAGAACGAGATGGAGGCCGAGAAACCCCCTGATATGAATTTCAAACGGCGAATGTAATGACTGTCACTACGCTGCGCGTGGCAGGAAAGCAGCCATATTCACGGTTGGCTGTGGTTCTTCGGTGCTAAAATAATGATAGTTTTGTCGCCTAAATTGTCAAGATATATTGCACATCTGATTCAGGTATATATCCTGTGCAGAATACATAATTGTTACCAGATGTGTACCGATTATAACTTGTTAAAAAGCAATGATATGAAGCGGTATACACTGTCTTTTCCATAAGAATCTGAATGCACTCAAGTGGCCTTGTCGCGTAGCAACCACGAATGTCGAATTGGGAGCCTAACAGATCGGACTGTTAAACTGTTGAATAATGATCGCTACAAATTGAAAGAGGCTTAGCATCTGGGTCAGAACACTATCAACAACACGTACATGTACTATGCTAAATAGACAACAATATAATATTAATCGATTTTAGGACTATGGCATGATTAAAGATATCAGCCGGAAATGTCGATATTAAGCCGTCCATGGATAGACTTCTGTTAACTCTTAGTTGTTCACTTGCTTTTTCACATGCGAAAAGAGTAATTTCACCTTCAAAGTGAGTCCTCAATTCATTGCTTAGCGCATTATTTGTCGTAGTTTTTTTCCAAATATACCTTGATACCGTTATCATCAATACCCTTAGTACTATACAATTTTTCAGAAACGAGTGGCCTCCTCTATGATGGTATCATCATTATCATATTCACACCCTTTATCATCGGAAAACTTATCGATTCGTTTACATTCCTGTCGCTGCTTTTCCTAGGAAGAAAAGAATTGTGTGTTGATCTCTCTCCCTCTTCTACCCACTGAATTCGTGAATGAATCCGGGAGGACATATTGCAACGAAAATCTTGGGTGGACATTTTGCAACGGGATTGAATCTTTAAAAGACGCAGATTGTCACTCTCTCGTGTGAATCAGCAAGTGAGTAATTAGTGTGTTCCTTTGTGCAAAAGACGCGTCACACACTCTGCACACCATACGGGTTCTCTCCCCGTGTGAGTCCTCCTGGGATTCGTTTGGGCTTTCTTTTCAGCGAAAGAGATAGAAGACGATGTGCAGACAAACGATTTTTTATCTCGTGTGATTTGTCGCGTTCGTTGGCGAATATTTTGCTGCCATAGTCGTAGAATACACTTTGCGCAAATATGGTTTCTCTATTGTCCGTAGGCTGCCCATCCGTGCGAACGACGCATCACACACTTTGCACACAAATGGTTTCTCTCCCGTGTGAGTGACCAAGGCTGCGCTTCTCTGCGAACGATGCAGCACACAATGTTCACACGAATGGTTTCTCTCCCGTGTGAGTCCTCATGTGAGTCCTTAGGTTGTTGCTCTGTGCAAAAGATGCAGCACACACGTTGCACACAAATGGTTTCTCTCCAGTGTGAGTCCTCGTGTGAGTCCTTAAGTTGCTGTTCTGTGCGAAAGACGCAGCACACACTTTGCACACAAATGGCTTCTCTCCCGTGTGAGTTCTCGTGTGACCTATTAGGTGGCCCTTCTGTGAGAAAGACGCAGCACATACTTTGCACACAAATGGTTTCTCCCCCGTGTGAGTCCTCATGTGTGTCATTAGCGCGCACTTCTGTGCGAAACACGCAGCACACATTTTGCATACAAATGGTTTCTCTCCCGTGTGAGTCCTCATGTGAGTCTTTAGGTAGCTCTTCAGTGCAAAATATGCAGAACACACTCGGCACACAAATGGTTTCTCTCCCGTGTGATTTCTCATGTGAGTTTTTAGCGTCCCCCTTTGTGCGAAAGATGTATCACACATTTTGCACAAAAATGGTTTCTCTCCCGAGTGAGTCCTCAGGTGATTTTTTAGCTGGTATTTATGCGCGAAAGATGCAGCACACACTTTGCACATAAATGGTTTCTCTCCCGTGTGAGTTCTCATGTGCGTCATTAGCACGCTCTTACGTGCGAAAGACGTAGCACACATTTTGCACACAAACGGTGTCTCTCCCGTGTGAGTCCTCATGTGATATGTTAGCTGGTATTTATACAGGAAAGATGCAGCACACACTTTGCACACAAATGGTTTCTCTCCCGTGTGAGTCCTCATGTGATCTGTTAGCGCGTTCTGATGTGCAAAAGAGGCAGCGCACACTTTGCACACAAATGGTTTCTCTCCCGTGTGAGTCCTCGTGTGAGTCCTTAAGTTGCCCTTGTGTGCGAAATGCGCAGCACACACTTTGCACATAAATGGTTTCTCTCCCGTGTGAGTCCTCAGGTGATTCGTTAGCGCGTTCTTTTGTGCAAAAGATGCAGCACAAACTTTGCACACAAATGGTTTCTCTCCCGTGTGAGTCCTCATGTGCGTCATTAACGCGCATTTCCGTGAGAAAGACGCAGCACACATTTTGCATACAAATGGTTTCTCTCCCGTGTGAGTCCTCATGTGAGTCCTTAGGTTGTTGTTCTGTGCAAAAGATGCAGCACACACTTTGCACACAAATGGTTTCTCCCCCGTGTGAGTCCTCATGTGAGTTTTTAGCGTCCCTTTTCGTGCGAAAGATGCAGCACACACTTTGCACACAAATGGTTTCTCTCCGGTGTGGGTTCTCACGTTGGTGATTTTCTCCATGTTGCTCAGGTTTCCATATGGGCCATTGTCCATACGTGAAGCCATACGTGAAGCAGATAATGTGATGTTGTAACTAATCAGATGTTTAGAAAGTCATGTGTGTATCCGACTGGTAGGCTGTGACGAGCGCCGGGCGAAAATTGCTACATGCTTTCCACCGTGAAGTTTCCTGATCGACTTCATATTCTGCAACAAGCAAAACACACGCAGACAAATACAGGAATGCAACGCGTCGAATCTACCGCGAAGTTAACTTAATCCTTACTTTGAGGGGTCAAACGTAGGATGACAATAGTTTATTATGCAGCTTATGTATCACTACACCCAATAGATCTGGGATTCTGTTCTTCCCTCAAACACCCTTACCCCTTAGTGGTGCATGCACAAAAGCCAAGTAAGCCCCAAACAATGTTGGTCCCAATTGTTTTCGACTTATGACACTGGTACATGTGAAACCATTTCATGCTTTCTCTACGAGGCATCTGTCGTCACCCTCCCGTTCTCTGACTTGACCAAGCTTTGACGGCTGCTCTTTGAACTCAATAAGCTACACACCTCCGACCCACTTTTGGTGGGGGGGGTGTATGTTTTGGCACACCCTGGTTTGTAACTATTTTCCGGATGTACCAAAACATATTTCAGTGGGAGTAAACCGTCAGTGAGTACCGCTGCAGTTGATGAGTCAGAATAGCCAAGTCATGGATAGATCCCGTTATCTGAACATCGAGGGAATATAGAAATAGTATTATCATATGTACGTTTGCTTAGTAAATTTCATGTACAATGCTTTATCGAATGAACAATTGCTCTAGATCTATGGCTGAGTTTAAAACTTGATTTAAAGTATATTTCAAAGAATGTTCTGGGAACATCATCATGATCATACAAGTTGTCAAATGCTTCTTGTAAAAGTATTTGGGTCGATGGCACATATATCTACATCTTTTTAGCGTTGATGTGACATGTGTGAAGTATTGGATTAAAATGAACTATACGAGGCTCCCAAGCACTGCTTACAATATGTCATATACCAAGGATCTATACGGGCAACAATTGTCTGGGTTAGCAAAGCAAAGGAGTTTATGTATAAATGCGGCTTTGAGATTGTCTTAACTAGCCAAGAAGTTAGAGATGGTAGTACATTTTTGAACCAAAAAATGGCCAAAGAATGAAAGATTGTGCCCCACAAGATTGGAGCCGTGATGACAGTATATGGATGCAGCGTATGCATATTTAAAACTTCTAGAACCAGAGAAGTATCCCTGTTGCATAATATTGAAAAGTTGGTGGCACGCCAAAGCAATTTTAGGTTATAGTATGTTCCTGTGTTTAAGTTATCTTAACTCACGATCTCCTGTTATAAAGCATAAATATAGTGGCCTAAATATATGCGTATTCCACATTTAAAACTGCTAGAACCAGAGAGGTATCACTGTTGCATAGCATTGAAGAGTAGGCGCCACGCCCAAGCAATTTCCGCTCGTATTATGCTGAAATTATATTATCTTACTCATATTATCTTAATTAACGATCTCCAGATATGAGGCACAAATAGTATGGGGCCGTACTATGTTGTGTTAATCCCATATGGCTCGCCTCATTTCCAGTGAAGAGGAGAAAACCCATATGCTTTCATACCCTTGGATTCTAAGTGTTTATATTCAATGGCTTGAACTGAACGAGGAGCACTCAGTCATGAAAACAATACACCCCCTACAATGTAAGGCACTAAAGCTCATATGTCAATTTTGTGTCATCAGACAGTAATGTGCAAATACCGCTCAGATGCAATGCTCCCAGATATTACCAGACCATCTCAGTTTTTACTGCTTTGGATTCCATTCCATGGAATAAAAGCCGTAAATTGTCAATGGGCCACCTCCTTATTTGTTTATCTTCCATTGACAAGGTTAACTTAATTTGAACTGAAAGCGTAACATAGCACCAACACTTTCAAAACATATAGATGTATGGATCACCGATTGTCTATTGGAACGGGCATGATACTAAGTACGCCCAGTGATTTAAGATGCAGTCGTCAAGTATATTGTTCATCGACGATTAAATCAATTTTATGTATGTATGAGATATTGAAGGAGATCTTCGAACGAAAAATAGACATACATACCTTACCCATTGCTACCTCCTCAAAGGAGAACCACCTCCCGAATGTGTTCCCTGTCAGAAACCCCTGACTGTGGAGCACATTCTGTTGAGGTGTGTTGACTTTCAACAAACAAGGGATCAATATTACCGAGCAGAAACTATGAAAGAACTATTCAATAATATGCCACAGCAAAAGATTTTAGATTATTTGTCTGCAATAAATCTAGTCAAATGCATATGATATCTAGTCAACGTTTACGGCCATACAGTGCAAACAATTTTAGATTATTTAACTACAATAAATCTAGTCAATTGCATATGATATATTCTACGTTTACTGCCAAACAGTGCATTTTGCTGTAATTATTAATCTCAAAAACTTGGTTTTAAAAACCAACTCATGGTTTTATATTCTGACAATTTTTGACTTTACCGCTTCGCCATTCTTCACTTTCAGGGTTTTATGACAATCTACTCAATCATTTTACTTGATATCCTCAGGGTTTTATTAATCTATTAATCGATTCCACAAAGACAGCATTCATGGTTTTATTTATATCACGTGTATTGATTTTCAGGGTTTTAATATTGACTAATAATTATCAATATGGCACGATATAGCCTTCCAGGCTGAACGTGCCGTTAAGCCCCAATCAAATCAAATCAAATCGAACGAAAAATTTACCTCGGGTGCATAAGTATTGTCTCAGACTATATATTTCTCTTGGGTAAAAAACATGATGATATACTTTACCAGATGGAAGCAAGTTATGTGTTAGGCAGGGTCAAGAAAGAAACAAACCCGAAAATAGCGATTGTATATATGACTTTGTACCTTCAGTACGATACACTTATTATATATATGCATAGTTAGGTTGAAGTCGTCCATATGCTAATGTACTGCCTATTTATAGTACATTCCACATCAGGTTGTTCTACCTTCTCATATTATTCCCTGTTTGCCTGGCTCTATGTCACCTTCCCAATGGGTTGAAGCAGGGATATTGCATAGCAGTGTCAGAGTGACGAAAAATTCAGACCTTAGTAGAATGGAATATACAGTTTTAACTTCCATAAGGAAATCTAAGTTTTCTTGGAGTAGAAGGTTCCATGGGATATATCCCATCGTTGATGAAATGACGTATACATATCTGAAATTGAAGAGTTACTGCCTTATATAGTTATTGCCACCGTCAATAGACAACGCGATTGAGGCACAGTACGAAAGTGTGCATTTGCGCATACATGACACAGGCCGTGTGGTCTGACGTTTACCCCACTTTGACGTTTTGGGCTATAACAAGCCTGATCTACATCACGGCTTCACCTCACAGTGTAAACATGATAAGATAAGTCCGGCCTGACCCTGGTACATGGCGGTCAATACACTGGCGAATACATGTGCCCGACCGACACGACACTTCTCACTATGCAAGTGTGTTGCCGTCTTTTCATTCAAATAGTAAACACTTACCATTTAAAGCCGTGGACAGGAATTCAAGTCACTAACTCGAGACGCCAGTTCGGTTCGTCTCACAGTTATTCTCGCCGGTCAAAACTGACTAAAATGGCGGGGCATTTGAATGTATGCTAGGTGCTACCAACATACGACCATACGAGTCGGAGCCGAGAGGCTGTCTGCGCTGGGACCAGTGTCAGCGGCCGTCACGCTTGCTTGCGTCACGAGCGGCGGCCCGGCCAGCGTCCCTATGTGGTGTATGGAGGGGGTCGTTACAGACTGCGACCCAGCCAGCGTGTCGATGGGGTGCGCGGAGGGGACGGGTAATAGGAGGCCACTGTTTGGGTGTAAGAGTGAGGGAGGGAGTGGTACGGTAGATAGTCATCTGGCAGAGCACCTGTTTGACGTTAAAATACTCCTGGTGAGCCCAAGCAATTGGTTTTCCCCCTCTCCTTGCATGGTGCGCTCATTTACATAAATATCACATCACGTTACACGTAATGTCCAATCTAACTGTTGGCTTCACAGTTTCTCGGCCACGAACGGATTTCGAAGGTTAATTTGCTCGATTCCGATTCGAAACAAGTTAAATAGGATTATGCCTGCATGTTAAGCATTAAGAACCATCGCAATTAATCCACGCCACGGGTCGCATCCGTGGATCCAGTAGGTGAGAGTCCGCGACAGTTGTATGATGTGTTTAAGACGTATGTCATTAATGACTGCCTCTGTTTAGTTGTATTTGTTCCGACCGACCGACTCAATTATGGATGAACGGGATCATGAGAAACATGCAGTTTAATAACAACACTATTAACAAGCAAGTAGTTAAACCTGGGCATCTTTGTTTCATCTGTTTGATGCATTAAAATTGGTGTCGTGCAAGTCAAACACCTTTTTGTGCAGCATGATTCACACCGCGGGCCATGGGACGGATACTGCAGACAATAAATTCAGATATTTCCTAAAGCGACAACCTCTCGAAATCAATCGAGGAGAGACAGTTCCCTCGTCCATCTATTGAAAGAAGTTTTACTGCGCCTATGAAGGGTATTGCTGAGACAGTACACATACAAGCTGAGAGAACGTGTTGCACCTTTATTTAATAATACAAAACAGGGTCACACAGCTCGTTTACCAAGATCAAACAAATGCATACAATTTGCGAGAGTAAAACAATATTTTGCCAATTACAGCGCACACGTACCACTGACAGCCTCGTTCTCGATCTCATTTTCAGAATGACAAAGGTGATTACCATGCACATTGCATGGAGACGCTATGGCAATGGGCGCGTAATGACACGCCATATATCACAAACAGCATGAATTGTCTAGCTAAAGTGGGGAATGGCATGAGTCGAACGATTTCTGTAGCAGGGCAGAGTTCGACATTGCGGTTGACCGCCGCGTACAATTTTGGTCAGTATGGACTCGGTATGGAACGACGGTGGTCACAGCAGACTATTTCCCTTCGGAAATAAAAGCACAAGCTAAACAGTGTAAAATATTGATCAATGAAAGAGAATTATTACGAATCAATACTTATGGGTTATCTCCATGTAGTTCGGAAGAATCGTCGTTCAGAGTTTACTATTATGATGTGGTACTGCTCTCGCTCGCGGCGAAGTATCTTCATCTTTAGCCTTCCAATTAAAAACTGTTTGCGTCAATCCTTCGCAAATCCGCCAAGTCCAAATCTTTATATGTCACCCCGTATGGCATTCGATACGGTACGCAACGTAGCGAGAAGCGTGTATATGAATCGGCAAGCTTTGTGCCGCAAATGATTGCTCAAACTGTCAATGGAAAAACTCCGACTTGTATTATTTCCGTTCCCCGAAGCATTATTAAGGTAAGCAGAAGAAAATAGTATAACTATAAAAGCAGTTTTAACTACTTAGAGTGGGTTTAATATATTAATATTTTATTATTTCTTCCAACCGGTATTTACCAATCTGTGCGATCCCCTGCCACCGATCATTCATCTAACCGATAAAGGATATCAGGGTGAAGGCCTATTTTTGCATTTTGCATGTTGGTTTGCATACGCCATCGCTCTCCACAGCTCCCCCCCCCCCCCCCCCACCCCTACCCCTTTCGATTTTTTTAACTGGCCCCCGCCATATACTACTTACAAGGGGTTTAATACATACCTTTCTCCCTAACTTGAAAAATAACGGAGTTGGATATTTCGTACTGCAGTTTTGCAGTGAAATTCATTAATGCCGTTCACAGCTGTTTCAACCGGTATTTTTGTTCAAATTAACGAGAGCGCTTAGAAATTTGTTTTGGTGGCAATCTATTCGTTCTGTAATATCCAAGGTAATATTGCCCATGACGAAGCTCCATTGCAATTGGATGAAATTAAGACATCGGAAACAGTAGACTTTATAACATGCACATGTACCTTCTTTTAGCTTATTTTCAGGCAGACATTTTTGGTTAATGGAGCTTCATCATGTGCAATACTTCTTTGAAGAATACAGGAAACATGACCGGTAAATAAAGAACAATTTAGGTCGATTCCTATTCAACTGTACCTTCCTTTCTTTGGCGATATTTCTGAAGCATCTTAAAAAATATTGCACACGGTGAAACAACGTAAAAAATAGCCATCAAGCAAGCTAAAAGAAGGACAGAGCGCGAAACGTTGCGTAGCAATAGTTGCCATGGGTCGCAATTGAAATGCTTGAAACAATGGCGACGAACACGCACGCTCCTTCTTTTTAGCTTTATAACTCACGTTTGCAGTGAACGCAGAATGAAACAGACTGAATTAAACAAATAAATGCCAAAGAATAGGGCTGTACAGTCACTTCGGGATCTTATCGAGACCCTACGAGACAGGGATACCTATGCTCTACGTCAATGCCTAGCATCAACGGCCTGTAGGTGCTGCTTACCTTCCGGTTGTTTGCCTTCACTCGCCTCACACACAAGATCCGCTAAAGCTGTCCTTTGAAGCCCAAATAACCACTGAAGTTATGTGCATATCCGAATTATGGGTGATTCTATAATTGCGGTGCATTTGGAGAAAGAACGAATAATGAAAATGAAGTTTCCAAAACATTTTTTTTTTTATTTATTCAACGTAGCAATCATAACTCAACGTGAACAGAACCATGGGCCGGGCTGATTTAGCAAATTCTGAGAAATTGTGTAGATTTATGCTGCGTGTCATTATACTTTTTGTCCCCTCCGTTACCGACAAAATTGCTGTAGACGACATACTTTCAACGTTGTATTATTCATTAAAACTCATCTTGCTAATACCTCAAGTGTCCTTATGATAGATAAAGCAAGACATTTGCCTCTGGTTGTGTAAGTTATGACAGATTAATTAAGTATATGTGGTGAGTTGTCTAAAACCTTGATATTGAGATGCTTTCACACTGTGCGTCTCGCAAGTATAGTCCCCTAAAAGTTTATTTCATTATTAAATACAATCTACTAGGCGCAATACATCAATGGTATCAAAATCTATTGTATGGGTATATTTGTTTCTTATGTACGGAAAATTAAAGGCTAGGTAACGGAGGGGACTCATGGCAACGGGGGGGACGCCATGGTAACGGAGGGGACAACACGTACACGTACTGGTGTATCATACATCACATTCAATAAATGAGCGACTTTTCTAAATGCAGTGTTCACTTGCCTTAACAGGAATTAGGGCAAGCACAAATTGCACAACGTAATTTAACATGGCCTGTTTAAGTTCTCTTTTTGAGAATATCGTGCCAGATGGACTGCTTAACTTGGAGGTGCCTATCTGTCACCTTTTCTGGTGGGGCAATTATCTGAATGATATCGTCTTTCGTGTACCAACATATGTCGTCACGGTCGGGCCAAAAAAATCGGTTCAAACCAACTTGGTGCATGCATTTAACCTGCACATCCTCGTCGTCCACGTCGATCACAATACCCGGGTATGGTGCACAGTCATACCGCACCGCTACATACATGCCAAGAAGGTCATTGGTATGTGAGGTAGACGGTTCTGGGCCTTCAACGGCCAACATAGGTACGAAGTGATTTGGAACGAAATGGTCGCCAGTCATTTCATGAAACCTTGTTGATGTCCACATTAAGTGGAACGTTTCTGCACACTCCAGCTGCCTAGGAAAGAGTAGCCGATGCATATCACTTCGGACATTTGGATTTCCTCTCTTGGGGTAGGCCGTGAAGAGTTTGGCTTTTAATACGCTGGACATGGCAAATATCTCCCATATGCCCATGTAACTGCCATTCTTAGTAAGTTCCAAGACTTCGGCCTGATATAGAAGAGATATGTCCTTCTCGGTGATCTTGCCTGTCGATTCGTACATCCCAGAGAACATGCAAAATTTGCGTGTCAGGGCTTTGGCCTCTCGATCAGTAACATCAGCCCCCTGCCTCAGGTGATCTTTGTCGAGATAGAGCTTCTCGTGGACCGCAAGTTCGATCACAATGCGCGCCCTGAGTTCTGCCTCACAGTTAGCATGCCCGAAGGCAAATACACTCCCAGTATGGGGCAAGCAATTGCCATCAGCTGCCACTTTGACTGGTGTCATATGTGGAAATGGGAGATCATCTGGTGCATTCATTTGCGCATCTTCATCAATTTCCATCTCCGGAGACAACCTGACACAGCGCCCTGTGATGGCATATCTTTGATCAACTTCTTCCTCCAGCTCGATGCACTTGCTCTTCAGCTCAGCATAGGTGTTGAATGTCCCAAACTCCTCTAGTATAGCTTCAAAATATAGTTTTCTGTCAGGTGATTCTTGGTTATTGATAACTGTTGACTGGTTACTAGCCTTTCCTCCTTTGGGATATTTCACGGCAAAAGAAAACGATTTCGGGAAATAACATGAGCAGATTTCCCCTCGTTTACAGAGACAGCTGACATCTCTATATGTGAAATCGCCACAGCCTTTAGTGATGAGCTGGTGCATCTTCATTGTGCCAGGCACAGTTGGCAAAGTAATTTCAGCAAAAGATTTCTTTAAGTGTTCGATCTCTTCTGAATCAACAAGTTAAAGCTTGATTTTGCACTCCGAGTTCAACAAATTGTACAGGGCAGTAGCACTTGGACAGTCACTGCCTCTTTGCACTCTGTAGTCTGCCAATCGCTTCACCGTCGCCCCAACTCCATCGGGCGCTCCTTTACCATGTCCGGCTTCCATGAAATTCCAAGAGGCTGTAAATGTAATACACAATAGGCTAAAATAGTACAATAATATAACTTTTCTCTATATTACGTATACCTTTACTAGGATGACGGAAAAACTTTGTGTGTCACATTTCAATGAAAGAATTATGAAACTGCTGACTAGGATGAAGTGAATTTTAGCGGATGCAAAACTTCCGAACTGAGAATGGAATGAGTGAGAGCTGGTCACACTAAAGATTTTGCCACAAATATACAAAGGGTACCTCTTTACAGAAAGAAATTTCCCATGTCACACACTTTAAAACGACTTTTTGATTTATGAAAGTAAATATTATGTGTACTATTCAGAAGATATGAAACTAGTTACTCACAATTAAATCGATATGATTTATGACACTGATCTACGGATGTTTATGACTTACCAAACTTAATGCCACGAAGAGCTAGCTTCCATGTGAAAAGGAAGAAGTTGTGTTTCTGCTTGTACTGGGTGCATGGGCCATCGCTGAAAAAGTGAATTGTGTCTATATCGGGGTAAGACTGCTGCATGTCGTCGAGCATTGGTTCCAAATGTGCCCAAATCCCAAATGGACTGTGCTCCAGATTGTCTGACATGGAACAAAACGAGGTGGCCTTGCCATTCGATCCTACGTAGTAAACGCCTGTATGCAGACTGACTTGCTTCTTTGAAGCACCAAAATGCATGCTTTGGATCTCTGTCGCATATTTGCAAGCATAGTTTTCTGCAAAGTCAACATGGATCAAACATTCATTGTTCCCCATATTCTGTATTTGTTGACGATAGAAGAGAAACTGGTGTCTTATGTTGTAGTAGTGTCGCTTAAACCTTTGCAGATAATCAATGCTTTGATCTATCAGATCTCCAACAGTGCCCTTAACCTCCTGTTTGATGGTCATGCTGATGGCCTTGGGTACTTCTTTTATAGTACGCATCTCCTTCACTGTTTTCCATTGAGTCCAGGAGGTTGAGTTATTCTTGTCAATTGTCTTGAAGTCTGGTGTTTTTCCCTTGCATGCGAGGCAATCTCCATACAGGCAATCTTTTGAATTGACATCACAAGCAAGTCCTGAAACTACTTCATCCAAGTTTTTAGAGTCCAATATTTTCAGAGATGTAAGCTTTGATACAAGCAGCTGGCAATTTTCATGCAGCTTGCATAAGCAGGTTTGCCTGTCTGTGGCTGTAGGAGGAAGTACCCAAAATGGCCGGAGACGGCAAAACAAAGAATAGCTGAGTTTCAAATTTCCATTTTCGCTTAGAAATTTGAGGTGAATGTTCTTCATGCTATCTGTCAAAAGCCGCCGTTGGCGTTTTTCTTTGTTCCTGGTGATAGTTTCCTTCTTTCCAGTGGTGATGCGACTGTTGTCATCCCTCGTATAAAAGGCGTGTATTCGTTGCATCATACGAGTACCAATAGATGCAGCCTTGCATTTCTGATAGGTTATACCGCCTTCCTCCTCATTAGATCCCATATTGAACTTCCCTGGCCAGCGTTTCGAAGAGAAGCCCAACTGCTCCTGCATGTAACGTTGTAGCTTGTACTTTTTGACGGTAGTTCCCGCCACTAGTCTGGCGTACAATGATTTCTGTCTCTCACGTTTACTGACTGCATATTTCCTTCTTATTTGATCCACCAGAACGTTGTGGAACAACAATGTCTTTCTGACTTCTGACGTGCTTGCATACCGCAAGAGGCGTCTTGTCTTTGAACGTGGTGTATTTGACTTTCCATCATTGTTCAGTCTCTGCCACCTCTTTTTGAATTTCTCCTTTTCACGCACTTGGTCCTTCAATCTCCTTTTCAAATCTTCAATTTCTTTCACCATCTTCCTTCTATGCCTTTTTCTCGCTCTTTCATTCATTACTCCTGCATGGCTGGGAGGCGGAGATATGTTGCTGTCTGGAGAACAGGGCGGCGTCATTAATGCGTTTAATTGTTTTTCTTTTTTACGGTTATTGGCTCTACGAATCTTCCAAGCTCTTCGGGCAAGTCGCAATTCCCGTTCAGTCATGGCATCAGCGAGTTTGACCTTTCCACTTTCCTTTCTCTTTCTCCATCTTGCTTTTTCTTTTCGCAAATATTCAGCTCGTTTTTCTTTATCCAAGTTTATTTTGTCGCGGTAGCGTCGCTGCTTTTCTGCAGCTGTGAGAGGCATTTTACGTCTGCAAAAAAAAAAAAAAAAAAAAAAGCTAATTGATGGAACAATTCCCCGATATCGATTAACGGTGTCATGAATGCAACCTCAGAAGCATAAAATGCTAAATTTAATTGGTGAAAGCGTTATATATTCGATAGTTTACTACAGATACCGTGTTATCTGCCAGAATTAAATCTCCCCAGACAACATTAACAATTGTCCCATCCCGCCATCCATTACCACTTTCCAAGTAGAGGTTAAGGTCATGGAAACCGGTATTCGCTCACCTAAAACGTTGCTAAAGGACACAGTTACACCCAGATGTCCACTCCGTTACCGTTTTCTGTCCCTTCTGTTACCAGAATTTGGGTAACGGAGGGGACGGTAACAGAGTGGACAAAATTGCCATAGGATATGGTGCAGGATAACATCTTTTCATATTACTAAGTCAGTTACCAAATATGTTTGTATTGCTTCTGTTTTCAATAGCAAAACATCGCCCAATTTAGTCTACTGCAGTTTTTTCCTTGAATAATAATGGTAACGGTGGGGACATTTAAGAATGTTCACCCCTGACACTCACCTGATAAATCTGTTCAATGAGTCGAACCAGAAGAGCACGTTGGAAATCTTCCCGCAAAAACTGCGCGTGGGAACTTGCGTTGCCATGCAACAGTACAGATAGCAGATCGAGGGAGCGTTTATTTTCACATGCGCTTAAATATGCCACGGTAACGGAGGGGACACGATTGAAAAGACACCGACTTAAAAACCCTTATCTTATTCAGAATGTATTATTTTGTACCTGGAAGTTCTACATTGTCAACTCCAAATGACCCACATGACACCACATGCATAAGAAATTCAGAAATATTGCAGCGGACGCAGTGGTCACAAAAACTTTCAATTATGGTCATTCCAGGGACAGTCAAGTTTTGTCATGTACCTTGTATTGAAATTGTTCTGTAAACGAAATTATTCTAAATACATCTCTTTGCTTCAGATATTCAATACAAAGACTAATTGATGTATCTTATCACGAAATAAGTAAATATTTGAGACCGATATTCAGCCATGAACTTTGACCTTGACAGTCAGGACACAGAATGCACCGTAATTATAGAATGACCCTTATAACCATCCGAGTAGATTTATGTAATGTATGAGCGGTTAGGCAGTTGATGAACCAGAATGCGGTTGTCTCATGAGTGACTGTCAGTGTCAGGCGATTTAATGTGCTGCGCGGGGTTTTCCATGTCGTATGACGTAATAATCATCATGACGCGCGTGTCTGCGCGCGGTATCTATGGTTACGTAACAACGCTCCTCATATGGACTGAACAGGTGAGGACAATGGTGCTCAGTTTGTCGTAGAACTGTAAACAGCGGTGATTTGGCTCAAAATGCAACGCTTCCAACAGTCTCATCGAACGGACCACAGGCATTATGGAAAGATAAATGTCTTATCTTTAATTATATTAGGATTTTATAGTTGGCCATGCCTAGACCAACGCAAACAAAAAATAGTTCCACACCCACTCGATTCGTCACGCACAAATCGCGCAGCCGGCCGGTTCCCAACACTAAAACGTTGACTACAATGAGTGCGAGTCACGCAGTTGCAGCAAGGCACCAGCGTGATGCGCACTCGTTCTAAGAGCACGTGTTTTTTTGTTGGTCCCCAAAAGACCTAAACCGGAAGTAGAACCCGCGAGAACTGTACAGCCCTATAGACCGCTTAAGGAGAAATTCTGGCAGGCGCGTGTTTAGGGTGAAATCTAGCTCGCTTTGGGCTGCATGGCATGCAAAAGGCGAGTACTGACTTATATCTGCATAATTATTAACAGTTTATCATAACATTATAGACATAAGACAAATAGCCACCCTGTACAAATAAATATCGTGACTATCATAATACCATTTTAAGAACAGCTGATATGAATCCCAACCGGCGAATGTAAAGACTGTCACTACACTGCGCGTGGCAGGAAAGCGGCCATGTTCTCAGTTTGTTGCTGTTCTTCAGTGCGGAAATAATGATAGTCCCGGCGCGTATCTTGGCTAGATATATTGCAAATCTGATTCAAGGATATAACCTGTACATAATGCGCAACTTGTTACCAGATGTGTACCGATTATAACTTGTTATAAAGCAATGATATGGCCCAGTATACACTGTCTTTTTCAATACAAATATAATAGAAATATTATAGAAATATAATGTGATTGCATTATATAATATAATACTTACAGGAAAGTGTATAGATACATCTTGTGTCTTTGTCCCATGAATAACAACGCCATAGAATCAACCTAACCCGACAAAAACGTTGAAGCCGGGCATCTGAACTAACTCCATAGCGGCCATGCATGCCATCTTATGCCTTGGCTATAAGGCATCCGTTAATCTCAGACCTATGCCCTGGTTTATCAGTAGCCAATCAGAAGGAATGAGGGTAATCGAAACTCCGACGCCCAGCCCCCCTTCCCCGTCTTCACCCTCCGTTTCGATGACCTGACCGAGCTCTGACGGTGGCTCTCGGATCTACCAAGGCATATTCAGGCCTAAATGGCGGAAAACAGCCAGTGAATACCGCTGCAGTTTATGACTCAAAATGGCCAAGTCATGGATAGATCCCGTTATCTGCATATCAAGGGAATATAGAAATAGTGTAATCATATGTACGTTTGTTTGGTCAATTTCATGTAGGCACATACCCAAAATAATCGGAGCAGTGATGACAGCGTATGTATGTAGCGTACGTATGCTACATTTATGACTCCTGGAACCAGAGAGGTATCACTGTTTCACCACATTGAACAGTTGGTGCCACGCCGAAGCAATTTTAGCTCAAATTATCTTCTCGTGTTTACCCTACGTTAACGATCTCCAGATATAACGCACAAATAGTATGAGGCGGTACTGTTTTGTGTAAATTCCATATTCCTTGCCTGATTTCAGGTGAGGAGATCGACAGTTACGTCATGGAGAAACATAAACCCACATGCTTTCATACTCCTAGATTCTTATTGTCTCTATTCATTGGCTTGAACTGAACGAAAAACACTCAGTCATGAAAACAATACACCCTCTACAATGTAAGGCACGAAAGCTCATATGTTAATTTTGTGACATCATGAAGCAATTTCCAAAAGCCGCTTCGATGCAATAGTCACAAAATAGTCATAAAAACTAACAGATCACCCCAGTTTCGCCACTTTGGTTGAAGCGTTATTATCATTCCATGGAATAAAAGCGGTAACTTGTCAATGGACCAACTCCTTATTTGTTTATGTTCAGTTGACAAAGTTTAAACTAAAAACGCAACATAGCCCTGATCTTTCAAAAATGTAGATCACCGATTGGCTATTGGAACATGTAGGCTACTAAGTATGCCCAGTGGCTTAAGATGTAGCCGTAAAGTATATTGTTTATCGAAGATAACATCCGTTTTATGTCCTGCAAGAAAATAAGTTTCCAATGGGATAACCCTATATACGACAGCCAGTCATATTTGCCATGACCTGAATAATTTGCCCTGTACTTTTAAGGTACAGTGTACTACTTGGTGTAGTTAATGGCATTGGTTGTCTGTGATGGCAAATAAATAATGGCAGCAATATATATTAATGTATAAAACTTGAAGAAAGTAAGCCTTGAATTGAATTGAATCTATTTTCATTATTTTGCATTTATAATGTATCACGAACATAAACACTGGTAATACACATATTATGCAGAGGATTTCATTCAATATAATCCTGTAGTGGTGCTGTTTTCTGTCACTTTTGTAATCTATATATTAAATTTAGATGAGTGATACAATTAACATAAAAGCAAGAATACTTTTTCATGTGGAAAAAAATTAGGACCTATAACAAAGTAGTAATAGAGCAAAATATTATAATTTTCTGTTTCCCATCCACTTCATTATGAATACCGGTAGCCTAGAATATTCCATTAATCTTGGATATGTCATATGCCAATTAGTATAGTGATACATTGCAAAAGTTACAACTAATTTAATATTAGAAATGTTTCAATTATTTAATTAACTCAATAAACGCAAGTCCATTAACTGGACAAGAACCCCGCTATTCAACAATGGCAATCACTTACTTTATTTCAATAACTAACCGGTATACATGCATCTTCCATGCAACTTATTGCAGACTCTAAAATTTATTCGATCGGTTCCAGTCAGTATACTAGTTTCGTTGAAGCTTGAAAATTGTTGTATATTTCTTATGTTAATAGTAATTTTTCCTTCCTAAAATGAATTCACTAAAAATGATTTAAATACATTTATCATATCCAGACGGACATTTCTAAAATCAACTTATAGGATATTAAATTTATTGCCCACATAAATGAGCACATCTCGACCCCCTAGGGGTAAACTAATTTCAGTTAAATTACCAGTAAATAAAATATACCTTTTACATATTCTATTGCCATTTTTCTAGAGACCACCCTCTTCGCTCCCTTCCTCGATCGAGGGTATCTCTCTAGCAACCCATCCCCACGCACGTCCCGCCGCTCCCCCCCCCCCCCCTCCCTGACCCTCCCTTACTCTGGCTCTGCTCTGGTGGCCGAAACCGCCTACCGCTGCCTTTCCTATAACTAATTCTGCAGTTATTGCTACATTTCAAGAGTGATAACGCTAACATTCGACATAAGAACTTTGTGAAAGATCTATGTGTGCTCGTTAGTATATGTAATTAACTTAATCTCAATCTTAACTAGCATTTTATTTACATTTGTGATTCGAGTGGCTGGTTGAGGATCATCCAACTTACGCCATTGTGTACCGCCCTGCTGGAAAGGGGGCTATGGCACGTATGACGTAGTTGTACGGAATTCCTTACGGAAAATGGTGGACAGTTACAGATTGTAAACGCCGAGCCGCGGTAGCGCCGCACAGTGGTATTCTGCGGAAAAGACTATATGGGAAGAGACCTATTCCATCGTTGATGAAAGACGTATATATATATCTTAAACTGAAGAAGTACTGCCTCGTACAGTGATTGCCGCCGTCAACTGACATGGCGATCGAGGCACATTGTGAAAGATGGCGCAGGCCATGTGGCCTTTGTGACGTTTTCCCCAATATGACGTTTTCGGCCCTAACATACCTGGTATAACTCACAGCTTCGCCTCACACTGTAAACATGAAACGTCCGGCCTGACCCTGGTGCATGGCGACCAGTACACTGGCGAATACATATGCTGGGGCGACACGACATCTGTAGCCATGTGTTGCCGTCTTTTCATTCAAATAGTAAACACCTACCATTTAAAGCAGCTAGTGGACAGGAATTCACGTCACTAAGTTGAGACGCCAGTTCGGTTCGTCCCACAGGCCGCCATGCTCGCTGATCAAAACTGACTAAAATGGCGGGGCATTTGAATGTATGCAGGCGTTACCAACATACTATGGGGCGCCAAGTGTAACCCCCTTCATTTGATCCACAAAAGTCCATTCTGTAGAGAAAAAATGTATTCTGTACATACAAAATGTATTCTGTACATACAAAAGTTATTCTGTGGAGGCAAAAGTTATTCTGTGGAGACAAAATGCATTCTGTCGAGACAAAATGCATTCTGTCGAGAGAAAATGCATTCTGTCGAGAGAAAATGCATTCTGTGGAGACAAAATGCCTTCTGTGGAGACAAAATCCATTCTGTCGAGACAAAATTCATTCTGTCGAGACAAAATGCATTCGGTCGAGACAAAATCTATTCTGTCCAGACAAAATCGATTTCGTCTCCACAGAATCCATTTTGTCTCGGCAGAATGCATTTTGTCTCCACAGAATGTATCTTGTGGACAAAAATTGTCGAGACAAAATGCATTCTGTCAAGACAAAATCCATTCTGTCGAGACAAAATGTATTCTGTCGAGACAACCAGACGGAAGACCCAAACGACAAACGGAATATGAACGGGGATTTGATGCAGGCCGAACAAGACTTGCAAACTGTGCTGACTTGCAGCAGTTTCTGTAATCGATCGGTGTTTATTTTTATCTGTAGCATTTCGCCGGCCGAATTTATATATGTATCGGATTATTATTTTAATATTATGAAGGACGTCGGGCCAACAGAAACTGTTCGCCCCGCGAAAAACTGACGGTGTCGGTGAAACCAAAAGCAAAACACAGTCACAGTCACAGTGACACACCGTCAGTAGGCTGTGAATTCCAGCGTAAGGAACGATCTCTGCTGACAAGATCAAGTTCGACATAGTGTCAAGTTCTCAACCCAATGGTAAGTGTTGATTTTCCGGTAATGGTATATTTCGACCACATCTCTATTATCGCTCACATTAGCTCAGACATCAAAACTCATCGCCCCCCCCCCCCCTCTCCCCCAGACACCCACCCCTTCGTTAACGGGGTGTCGAGGATTGGGGCGATGGCATCGTATATGTAATGGACTAGCTGAAGATTGGGATAGTCATACCGAGATTAATCGGGAAGAAAACACCAACTCATCGCATTTGATCTCATTAAAAGCTTAATGAGCTATTGCGGGTTTTGTTACATGTCCATGACACCACGTTCTGTTGAAATCGCGCACCGAGTGGATTTGCCAAACGGTTTTATCTCAAGGAAATGTTGGCCGGGAAATGTTTGACAAGCACAATTCGCACAAGGCACGGTAACTCCCGTACCAACATTTTCCACAGGGAACAGCGTTTAATTGCTATTGTAACGTTCATTACAAATTACAAACGTTTTCTGAATAAGTAGGAAATCATAATTTAAATATTTTGATACAATGGCATGAAGGATCAGAAGTTTTATCGACATTTATGATGTTTTCAGTATTTAGAATCACCAGCCACACACATTTCGTTTGTCGTTTGGTTCTTCCGCCTTGTACAAGTTACCAGACAAAATGAACTTCTGTTACACAAAATTAACTTTTGTCTACAAAAGTTAATTTTGTCTCGACAGAAGCAACTTTTGTCTTCACAAACTATTATTCTGTCCACAAAATTGTATTCTGTTGTAACAGACGTTGATTTTGCGACAAAATATAGTTCAGTTGAGACAAAATAAACAATTGTGGACAGCATACTGTTTCGTCTGGACAAAAGTAGCTTTTTTCGACGAAATCAACCTTCATCGACAGAATAACATTTTGTCTCGAAAAAATTATTTTCGTGGACATAATGGCATTATGTCACGACCAAATGACTTTTGTCGAACTTTGCTAGACAGAATAGAATTTTGTCTCGACGAAATGACTTTCGTCTACAGAATGGTAATTTGTCTCCACACAATTACTTTTGTCGACAGAATGAAGGGGGTTACACTTGGCGCCCCATAACATACGACCATACGAGTCGGAGCCGAGAGGCTGTCTGCCCGTTAGCGGCCGTCACGCTTGCTTGCGTCACGGGCTGCGGCCCGGCCAGCGTCTCGATGGGGTGCGCGGAGGGGGCCGTTACAGACTGCGGCCCAGCCAGCGTCTCGATGGGGTGCGCGGAGGGGGCCGTTACAGACTGCGACCCAGCCAGCGTTTCGATGGGGTGCGCGGAGGGGGCCGTTACAGACTGCGGCCCGGCCAGCGTCTCTATTGGGTGCGCGGAGGGGGCCGTTACAGACTGCGGCCCAGCCAGCGTCTCGATGGCGTGCGCGGAGGGGGCCGTTACAGACTGCGGCCCAGCCAGCGTCTCGATGGGGTGCGCGGAGGGGGCCGTTACAGACTGCGACCCGGCCAGCGTCTCTATGGGGTGCGCGGAGGGGGCCGTTACAGACTGCGGCCCGGCCAGCGTCTCTATTGGGTGCGCGGAGGGGGCCGTTACAGACTGCGGCCCAGCCAGCGTCTCGATGGGGTGCGCGGAGGGGGCCGTTACAGACTGCGGCCCAGCCAGCGTCTCGATGGGGTGCGCGGAGGGGGCCGTTACACACTGCGACCCAGCCAGCGTTTCGATGGGGTGCGCGGAGGGGACGGCAACGGGCATGCCAGTTTGGGGGGAAAAGGGGATGGGGGCGGCGGCGGTAGATAGTCATCTGGGCGAGCAACTGTTTAACGATATAATATACAGGGTGGTCCATAAAAAACGACCTATTTTACTTTCCATCCCAATTTGGATACAATTAAGATATTTGCAACTTTCTTTCACCAAATTGTTCCCTAAGGATGACCATTTTATCCTTGCAAATTCTGCAGAAATTGGAAACCTCTAAGGTAGTCAAATTTCAATATTTGATCATGTGCTCTATCCACGCTCCTTGCTGCTGACTCCACGAAAGTCGGCGTGTTGACTTTCGTGGAGATTCCCAGAGACGGTCACACAACGTTTCAATCCTGTTTGGAGTTCGAACTGAAAATGGTCGACCACTGTGATCTTTATTATTGTTTCCAACACTCCCAGTCTCCCTAAACTTAGCTAGCAGGCGCTCAATAGTCCGTCTGGTCCGCACATGTCCCCTTCCAAAATCTCTTTCTTACTGTTCTTGCGTCTGAACCACCGATTTTGTCGCAAAGTAGGCCTCAACGATTTTTATCCGCTGCTGCATCGTATATATACTGTCTGTTCAGATCCATATTGGTATCAGAAGACTTGTCTGGGCCTCTGCTCTATATAACGTGAAAATAATGGAGCAATATCATTAGAAACATTTTTTAGAGGGAAAACAAAATAGGTTGTTTTTTTATGGACCACCCTGATACATGGTGAGCACCTCGTTCTCCCCCAGGGTAGGCTCATTCGCATCATGATCACATAACGTTGCACGTCAAGTCCTGCCTAACGCTACGTTGACCTAACTGTTTCGGGGCTCACGAATGGATTTCGAAAGTTTATTTGTTCGATGTCGATAACCGACATAACGTAATATACATTAAGCTACATTACGTTTCTGTCATTTTCGATCATGCGAGGGTGAGACCGCGAGGGTGAGAACGCAAGGTCGAGATCGCGAGGGTGACATAGCGAGCACGCGAGGTCGAGATCGCGACGGTGAGATAGCAAAAACGCGAGGTCAAAATCGCGAAAACGAGAACGCGAAGGCGAGGATACGAGGGTGAGATCAATGTTGCGTTCTCGCGATGTCGCATTCTCGCTCTCGCGCTCTCGCTTGCACATTCTTGCATATTTTGGGGCAAAACGAGATTATTTAGTGCTGCAATATATGGCATACTATTAAAATACATGCTACAAAGCTCCAGCGACAGTCTGGCAGCTTCGCTTGGGAAAAAGAACAGGACACAATGATTGGTTGAAAATAGGGGGTTATTATGCAATTATGAAGATAATTGTTGCCGGCCGTCGCACGAGCAGGCCCGCAATGGCGTTGGTCTCACGTTACACCGTAATACGCAACGATGGCAATGTCACGCAATGTACCCTTCGTGGATGGTTTAACGAAAGGTGGGGCACGATGAACTCCGAGACCCTCTAAAGGGGCACGATGACCTCCGAGACACTCCCAAGGGGCACGATGAACCCCGAGACCCTCCCAAGGGGCACGATGAACCAGAGACCCTCCCAAGGGGCACGATGAACCCCCCGAGACCCTCACAAGAGGCACGATGACCTCCGAGACACTCCCAAGGGGCACGATGAACCCCAAGACCCTCTAAAGGGGCACGATGAACCCCCCGAGACCCTACCAAGAGGCACGATGAACCCCGAGACCCTCCCAAGCGGCACGATGAACCCCGAGACCCTCCCAAGAGGCACGATGACCCCAGAGACCCTCCCAAGGGGCACGATGACCCCAGAGACCCTCCCAAGAGGCACGATGAACCCCCCGAGACCCTACCAAGAGGCACGATGAACCCCGAGACCCTCTAAAGAGACACGATGACCCCAGAGACCCTCCCAAGAGGCACGATGAACCCCCCGAGACCCTCCCAAGAGGCACGGTGACCCCCAAGACCCTCCCAAGAGGCACGATGACCCCCGAGACCCTCCCAAGAGGCACGATGACCCCAGAGACCCTCCCAAGGGGCACGATGACCCCAGAGACCCTCCCAAGAGGCACGATGAACCCCCCGAGACCCTACCAAGAGGCACGATGAACCCCGAGACCCTCTAAAGAGGCACGATGACCCCAGAGACCCTCCCAAGAGGCACGATGAACCCCCCGAGACCCTCCCAAGAGGCACGGTGACCCCCAAGACCCTCCCAAGAGGCACGATGACCCCCGAGACCCTCCCAAGGGGCACGATGAACCCCGAGACCCTCCCAAGAGGCACGATGACCCCCGAGACCCTCCCAAGAGGCACGATGACCCCAGAGACCCTCCCAAGAGGCACGATGAACCCCCGAGACCCTCCCAAGAGGCACGATGAACCCGAGACCCTCCCAAGAGGCACGATGAACCCCGAAACCCTCCCAAGAGGCACGATGAATCCCGAGACTTTCCCAAAAGGCTCGATGAACCCAGAGACCCTCCCAAGAGGCACGATGACCCCAGAGACCCTCCCAAAAGGCACGATGACCCCCGAGACTCTCCCAAGAGGCACGATGAACCCCGAGACCCTCCCAAGAGACACGATGAACCCCGAGACCCTCCCAAGAGGCACGATGAACCCCCCGAGACCCTCCCAAGAGGCACGATGAACCCCCCGAGACCCTCCCAAGAGGCACGATGACCCCAGAGACCCTCCCAAGAGGCACGATGAACCCCCGAGACCCTCCCAAGAGGCACGATGAATCCCGAAACCCTCCCAAGAGGCACGATGAATCCCGAGACTTTCCCAAAAGGCTCGATGAACCCAGAGACCCTCCCAAGAGGCACGATGACCCCAGAGACCCTCCCAAAAGGCACGATGACCCCCGAGACTCTCCCAAGAGGCACGATGAACCCCGAGACCCTCCCAGAAGGCACGATGACCCCCGAGACTCTCCCAAGAGGCACATTGAACCCCGAGAACCTCTCAAGAGACACGATGCCCCCCGAGACCCTTCCAAGAGGCACGATGCCCCCCGAGGCCCTTCCAAGAGGCACGATGACCCTCGAGACCTTCCCAAAAGGCTCGATGAACCCAGAGACCCTCCCAGAAGGCACGATGACCCCCGAGACTCTCCCAAGAGGCACGATGAACCCCGAGACCCTCCCAGAAGGCACGATGACCCCCGAGACTCTCCCAAGAGGCACATTGAACCCCGAGAACCTCTCAAGAGACACGATGCCCCCCGAGACCCTTTCAAGAGGCACGATGCCCCCCGAGACCCTTCCAAGAGGCACGATGACCCTCGAGACCTTCCCAAGAAGCACGATGACCCCCGAGACCCTCCCAAGAGGCACGATGAACCCAGAGACCCTCCCAAGAGGCACGATGAACCCAGAGACCCTCCCAAGAGGCACGATAAACCCGGAGACCCTCCCAAGAGGCGCGATGAACCCCGAGACTCTCTCAAGGGGCACGATAAACACAGAGACCCTCCCAATGGGCAGGATGAAACCCGAGACCCTCCCAAGAGGCACGATGAACCATGAGACCCTCCCAAGAGGCTCGATGACCTCGAGACCCTCCCAAGAGGCACGTTGACCCCCGAAACCATGCCAAGGGGCACGATGACCCCCGAGATCCTCCCAAGAGGCACGATGACCACCGAGACCCTCTCAATGAGCACAATGACTCCCGAGGCCCTCCCAAGAGGCACGATGAACCCCGAGACCCTCCCAAGAGGCACGATGAACCCCGAGACCCTCCCAATGGGCACGATGAACCCGAGACCCTCCCAAGAGGCTCGATGACCTCGAGACCCTCCCAAGAGGCACGATGAACCCCCAGACCCTCCCAAGAGGCACGATGAACCCCGAGACCCTCTCAATGAGCATAATGACTCCCGAGGCCCTCCCAAGAGGCACGATGACCCCCGAGACCCTCCCAAGAGGCACGATGAACCCCGAGACCCTCCCAAGAGGCACGATGAACCCCGAGACCCTCCCAAGGGGCACGATGAATCCGAGACCCTCCCAAGAGGCTCGATGACCCCCGAGACCCTCCCAAGAGGCACGATGACCCCCGAGACCCTCCCAAGGGGCACGATGAACCCGAGACCCTCCCAAGAGGCACGATGACCCCCGAGACCCTCCCAAGAGGCACGATGACCCCCGAGACCCTCCCAAGGGGCACGATGAACCCGAGACCCTCCCAAGAGGCTCGATGACCCCCGAGACCCTCCCAAGAGGCACGATGACCCCCGAGACCCTCCCAAGGGGCACGATGAATCCGAGACCCTCCCAAGAGGCTCGATGACCCCCGAGACCCTCCCAAGAGGCACGATGACCCCCGAGACCCTCCCAAGGGGCACGATGAACCCGAGACCCTCCCAAGCGGCACGATGAACCCCGAGACCCCCCCCCCCCCCCAAGGGGCACGATGAACCCCGAGACCCTCCCAAGCGGAACACAAATTGTAGAATTATTTTAGAATTTTCGTTCGGCAAAGACAGCAAGACAGGTAAACCCCCGGATGTAGTCACGTGACTGCGCTCTGCCTGGCCATGGCGCGGTGGGTCTCACATCATAGCGTACACAATGTAGGAGCCGGAGCCAGCGCCGGTGTAAATGCCCACGTTAAACGTCATGACGCTCGGGCGTGGAGGACCGATCTACACTGGTTGCCTTGTAAGAATGATCAACAGGGCAGGATCTAAGGGGTTTGGTGGATCCAAGGGGAGATTAAACTCACCGTATCAAGCAAGGGCATATTAAGGGCAGATAACGTCGAGTTTCTTTTTCAATTGTCCTTATTTAAGAAAAATGCCGTTTTTCCACTCACAATCAAGGCCATCTGAGGGATTATTCATGTCCGAATCGGCGTTCCTAAGTCAATTTCTCACGTTAGCAAATGTATCTGGCAAGGGCAGATATACTTGGGTTTCGGTAAATGCTATACTTAAAGTCGGGACGATATTAATTGTAAATATTGTGCTATAATGCCCGCGAAAACGGAGTAGACCTAGAGGATGTTACATTTACTAAACACCGTGTATTTTTTGTCTGTCCAAACTATGATGACTTCGTGCGGAATTTATCCGATTGAAATCAATAAAAACAGACCTTGCAGGCTCCAGGCTGTTATGGAGACATCAGACACAAAAGATGTACACAATTTAGGGACATTCATTTAAATAGCACAAAGCCGTTATGACGGTTAATTGTCAGTATGGTATCTTTACAGTACATTATGCCATGTAAACTGACTCACACATGTAATTGAACTTCCGCGTATTTACCAATGGGCCAGTGGCCTAGCAATATTCAATCAAATTAATTTTCTTCTAGACTGCTTGATTTGGGGTTTAACGGCACTTTTAGCCTGTAAGACTATATCGTGCCATACTGGTTCAGCTCATTCTAAATAACTCAAAGAGTCAATAATAAAACCCTGACAGTATCAATACATGTGAGATTGAAGATAGAACAATTGCAAAAATGATAAAGGGTCAAGTAGATATGAATAAAACAATGCTGTAATGATCAATAGGTTAATAAAACCCTGAGGATGTCAAGTAATGTGATTGAGCGGATTGTTTTAAAACCATGATAGTGAAGAACAGTGAAACGATAAAGTCAATAAGTTGTCAGAATATAAAACCATCAATGTCGTCTAGACTGCATATCAGGGGCAAATTATTCCAAAATGGTATTCGTCTTCAACAGAAATATCACCCGTTATAGCCTACTATTTACACCTTTCTTCTCTGTCTAATTTTCCCTTTCTGTGTCTATGTCAACCGAATATATATCAACCTTGCTACAATGCCTTTCTGGGATTCACATTTCAGATCCCTCAAATACAGTTCTGGTCCTGATCAAGATTTAATTTGCTCTAACGTATCACGTTTACTGCACATGTTTAACTGACGTAGCCACTCTTGTTGAGCCAGATCATTTGATCTCTGCCTAATACCACTAATGAAAACCTCGACCGTTTCGACCATCAGTTATCCATCTTACACCAACACAATATATATATATATATATATATATATATATATATACTTACAAATGCGCCCATTGGGGGACAATGCTTAAAAACCACCCATTGGGGGACATCAGACATATTCGCGTATCTGTTGGTTATAGCATGTGCTATTTTCGTTAATATGGTGTGATTCGGCTCACAAAAGATTCGTGGTTAGAATATAAATGTTATTTAGTGTAAATAACGATTAAATTCAAAATATACTTTTTATGTCCCCCGAAGGATGTCCCCCGATAGTCATGTTCCTTGTGGTTATGCAAAATACCATCCATATGTTTTTGCATATGTTCACCCATTGGGGGACAACTGTTTACCTGCATTATTTTCGAACCGTTTTACACTTACCATCATGCTATCGAACCGTTTATACGCCTACCAATCATGCTAGGGCCTATTCATAGGTTTTGACAGTTGTTAAAACACGTTTTTCAAGATGGCGAATATTTATAACCGGATTAGCAAAAGGGTCAATACTAAGTGTTGATGTTAGTGTCACGGTTATAGTATATATTATTATCCAAAGGCAGATCCATGGGGAGGGGGGATCCAGCTCCCCCCACACCCTCCACTTTTTTGGAGGAAGAACGCTACCTGAAGCGGCGTGTCCCCCCCCCCTCCCCCCCACCCCGCAGGGGATGAGGTCAAGCTACGACTATGTGAAAAATATAAAGGCTCCGGCGGCCATATTGTTATGGCAATAATGTTCTACATGTCGAAAATAACGCTCAGAAACACTAATTTGATGGCTGTCATAATTAACGTTCACCAAACGTTCTGAGAACTTTGATTCCAAGGGTTCCTGTCTGTTATGTCTTTGAAATATAGCAGTCTGCGTTTATAGCAGTAATCCAATTCGTTTCATCTCTCGTTTATATGTAATTATTTAATTGCGCGAAATTAGACTGCATGCTATTAAGGCTGTGGATTTCTTTGAAAATCGTATTAAAACGCAATCGGTGACTATATTTATTACTGGTATTAAAACTCGATTATCTGTACCCGCTGTATTAACACCAGACTCCTGCTCTTCTGGCCGATGCCCAGCCCTAACGCCCATCACTCATGCCCCCTCCCCCCACTCCTAACACCCATCAGCACCATGCTCTCCTGCCCCTCCCCCCACTCCTAACACCCATCAGCACCATGTTCTCCCGCCCTCTCCCCCCACTCCTAACACCCATCAGCACCATGCTCTCCTGCCCCCTCCTAACACGCATCAGCACCATGCTCTCCTGCCCCCTCCCCCCACTCCTAACACCCATCAGCACCATGCTCTCCCTCCCCCCACTCCTAACACCCATCAGCACCATGCTCTCCTGCCCCCTCCCCCCACTCCTAACACCCATCAGCACCATGCTCTCCCTCCCCCCACTCTTAACACCCATCAGCACCATGCTTTCCTGCCCCCTCCCCCCGCTCCTAACACCCATCAGCACCATGCTCTCCTGCCCCCTCCCCCCACTCCTAACACCCATCAGCACCATGCTCTCCCTCCCCCCACTCCTACCACCCATCAGCACCATGCTCTCCTGCCCCCTCCCCCCGCTCCTAACACCCATCAGCACCATGTTCTCCTGCCCCCTCCTAACACGCATCAGCACCATGCTCTCCTGCCCCCTCCCCCCACTCCTAACACCCATCAGCACAATGCTCTCCTGCCCCCTCCCCCCACTCCTAACGCCCATCAGCACCATGCTCTCCTGCCCCCTCCCACCACTCATAACACCCATCTGCACCATGCTCTCCTGCCCCTTCCCCCCACTCCTAACGCCCATCAGCACAATGCTCTCCTGTCCCCTCCCCCCGCTCCTAACACCCATCAGCACCATGTTCTCCTGCCCCCTCCTAACACGCATCAGCACCATGCTCTCCTGCCCCCTCCCCCCACTCCTAACACCCATCAGCACAATGCTCTCCTGCCCCCTCCCCCCACTCCTAACGCCCATCAGCACCATGCTCTCCTGCCCCCTCCCCCCACTCATAACACCCATCTGCACCATGCTCTCCTGCCCCTTCCCCCCACTCCTAACACCCATCAGCACAATGCTCTCCTGCCCCCTCCCCCCACTCCTAACGCCCATCAGCACCATGCTCTCCTGCCCCCTCCCCCCACTCCTAACACCAATCAGCACCATGCGCTCCCGCCCTCTCCCCCCACTCCTAACACCCATCAGCACCATGCTCTCCTGCCCCCTCCTAACACGCATCTGCACCATGCTCTCCTGCCCCCTCCCCCCACTCCTAACACCCATCAGCACCATGCTCTCCCTCCCCCCGCTCCTAACACCCATCAGCACCATGCTCTCCTGCCCCCTCCCCCCACTCCTAACACCCATCAGCACCATGCTCTCCTGCCCCCTCCCCCCGCTCCTAACACCCATCAGCACCATGCTCTCCTGCCCCCTCCCCCCACTCCTAACACCCATCAGCACCATGCTCTCCTGCCCCCTCCCCCCGCTCCTAACACCCATCAGCACCATGCTCTCCTGCCCCCTCCCCCCACTCCTAACACCCATCAGCACCATGCTCTCCCTCCCCCCACTCCTAACACCCATCAGCACCATGCTCTCCCTCCCCCCACTCCTAACACCCATCAGCACCATGTTCTCCTGCCCCCTCCTAACACGCATCAGCACCATGCTCTCCTGCCCCCTCCCCCCACTCCTAACACCCATCAGCACAATGCTCTCCTGCCCCCTCCCCCCACTCCTAACGCCCATCAGCGCCATGCTCTCCTGCCCCCTCCCACCACTCATAAAACCCATCTGCACCATGCTCTCCTGCCCCTTCCCCCCACTCCTAACGCCCATCAGCACAATGCTCTCCTGCCCCCTCCCCCCACTCCTAACACCCATCAGCACCATGTTCTCCTGCCCCCTCCTAACACGCATCAGCACCATGCTCTCCTGCCCCCTCCCCCCACTCCTAACACCCATCAGCACAATGCTCTCCTGCCCCCTCCCCCCACTCCTAACGCCCATCAGCACCATGCTCTCCTGCCCCCTCCCCCCACTCATAACACCCATCTGCACCATGCTCTCCTGCCCCTTCCCCCCACTCCTAACACCCATCAGCACAATGCTCTCCTGCCCCCTCCCCCCACTCCTAACGCCCATCAGCACCATGCTCTCCTGCCCCCTCCCCCTACTCCTAACACCCATCAGCACCATGCGCTCCCGCCCTCTCCCCCCACTCCTAACACCCATCAGCACCATGCTCTCCTGCCCCCTCCTAACACGCATCAGCACCATGCTCTCCTGCCCCCTCCCCCCACTCCTAACACCCATCAGCACCATGCTCTCCCTCCCCCCGCTCCTAACACCCATCAGCACCATGCTCTCCTGCCCCCTCCCCCCACTCCTAACACCCATCAGCACCATGCTCTCCCTCCCCCCACTCCTAACACCCATCAGCACCATGCTCTCCTGCCCCCTCCCCCCGCTTCTAACACCCATCAGCACCATGCTCTCCTGCCCCCTCCCCCCACTCCTAACACCCATCAGCACCATGCTCTCCCTCCCCCCACTCCTAACACCCATCAGCACCATGCTCTCCTGCCCCCTCCCCCCGCTCCTAACACCCATCAGCACCATGTTCTCCTGCCCCCTCCTAACACGCATCAGCACCATGCTCTCCTGCCCCCTCCCCCCACTCCTAACACCCATCAGCACAATGCTCTCCTGCCCCCTCCCCCCACTCCTAACGCCCATCAGCACCATGCTCTCCTGCCCCCTCCCCCTACTCCTAACACCCATCAGCACCATGCTCTCCTGCCCACTTCCCCCACTCCTAACACGCATCAGCACCATGCTCTCTTGCCCCCACTCCTAACACCCATCAGCACCATGCTCTCCTGCCCCCTCCCCCCACTCCTAACACCCATCAGCACCATGCTCTCCTGCCCCCTCCCCCCACTCCTAACGCCCATCAGCACCATGCTCTCCTGCCCCCTCCCCCCACTCATAACACCCATCTGCACCACGCTCTCCTGCCCCCTTCCCCCACTCCTAACACCCATCAGCACCATGCTCTCTTGCCCCCACTCCTAACACCCATCAGCACCATGCTCTCCTGCCCCCTCCCCCCACTCCTAACACCCATCAACACCATGCTCTCCCTCCCCCCACTCCTAACACCCATCAGCACCATGCTCTCCTGCCCCCTCCCCCCACTCCTAACACCCATCAGCACCATGCTCTCCTGCCCCCTCCCCTCACTCCTAAAACCCATCAGTACCATGCTCTCCTGCCCCCTCCCCCCACTCCTAACGCCCATCAGCACCATGCTCTCCTGCCCCCTCCCCCTAACACCCATCTGCACCATGCTCTCCTGCCCCCTGCCCCCACTCCTAACGCCCATTAGCACCATGCGCTCCCGCCCTCTCCCCCCACTCCTAACACCCATCAGCACCACGCTCTCCTGCCCCCTTCCCCCACTCCTAACACGCATCAGCACCATGCTCTCTTGCCCCCACTCCTAACACCCATCAGCACCATGCTCTCCTGGACCCTCCCCCCACTCCTAACACCCATCAGCACCATGCTCTCCTGCCCCCTCCCCCCACTCCTAACGCCCATCAGCACCATGCTCTCCTGTCCCCTTCCCCCACTCATAACACCCATCTGCACCACGCTCTCCTGCCCCCTTCCCCCACTCCTAACACCCATCAGCACCATGCTCTCTTGCCCCCACTCCTAACACCCATCAGCACCATGCTCTCCTGCCCCCTCCCCCCACTCCTAACACCCATCAGCACCATGCTCTCCTGCCCCCTCCCCCCAGTCCTAACGCCCATCAGCACCATGCTCTCCTGCCCCCTCCCCCTACTCCTAACACCCATCTGCACCATGCTCTCCTGCCCCCTGCCCCCACTCCTAACGCCCATTAGCACCATGCTCTCCTGCCCCCTCCCCCCACTCGTAACATCCATCAGCACCATGCTATCTTGCCCCCTCCCCCCACTCCTAACACCCATCAGCACAATGCTCTCCTGCCCCCTCCCCCCACTCCTAACACCCATCAGCACCATGCTCTCCTGCCCCCTCCCCCCACTCCTAACACCCATCAGCACCATGCTCTCCTGCCCCCTCCCCCCACTCCTAACATCCATCAGCACCATGCTCTCCTGCCCCCTCCCCCCCACTCCTAACGCCCATTAGCACCATGCTCTCCTGCCCCCTCCCCCCACTCGTAACATCCATCAGCACCATGCTCTCCTGCCCCCTCCCCCCCACTCCTAACACTTATCAGCACCATGCTCTCCTGCCCCCTCCCCCCACTCCTAACACTTATCAGCACCATGCTCTCCTGCCCCCTCCCCCCTGTCCCCACCGACACCGATCAAACTTATGCTTACCTGGCCTGCCCCTTCACCCCTGCCGACACCCGGAAGATTCATGCTCTGCTGCCCAGCCCCTCCAAACACCCACCAGGCTCATGCGCTTCTGCCCCGACACCCACCACAGACTCATCCTCGCCTGGCCCCTGCCCAGTTGAGGTTCAACTAGTTAAAAACTAACTGTTGAGATTGAACCAGTTAAAAAAAAATGTTAAGATTCAACCAGTTAAAAATTAACTGTTGAGATTGAACCATTCAAAAATTAACTGTTGAGATTCAACTACTTAAAAATTAACTGCTGAGATTCAACCATTTAAAAATTAACTATTGAGATTCGAATGCAGTTAAAATATAACTGTGTTAATTTTAAGTGTAAATAATCGATTACTCAAGCAATTACACATTGAGAACCAACTAATATGCATAATAAAATATCAATTGAGCCATTGTGTTAGCTGTCTCTAGATGTGTATGAACCAGGGAACAAAAAAATTGCATCATAAGTTAACTGAAGTCCAATTAAAAAGGTATAATTATGTACCACAGAAATCTCTGACACTCCATATAACCTGTGTGGAACTACAAACGGTAAAACTATGACGCAATATTTGATCTTGGTCTATCTGATATTAATCACTATTTTTAATTATAATTAGATCAACCATTAAAATTATTTCAAAACTATGATTTAAAAAAGAAACAACACAGATTCAGATGTTTCTAAAAGTTTATTTCTTACACTGAGATATCTATAAATATTTACAATGAACGAGACCAAGAACTCGCTATATGTCATATACAAGAAAAACAGTTCACGAGTAATTCATGTAGTTATATTGAATTAAAAGAAAGCTCAACCACCCATTATACATGAACATGGTTCTAGTTGTCACCACATAAACCATATTGTTGTGCAATAAGATCCTTCAAAGAATAAATATATAAATTAGATACAAATATAAAAGAATCAAATATAGTTTATTTTTACTGAGCTTTTCAGTATATACTATGGGCCCCAAAGAGTGTACAAAACACATTGCAGATATTTGCCAGCATCAAAGGTGGCATGGTAGCATAGATTCAGGCATTGGTGTTTACGTAAGCTGTCATATAAATAATTGTGTCCTATGGAAATGTGTATATTAACCTGGGAATATGTTTACAGTATAATTAACTGGCAAATGAGGATTATAAATTAACCTTAATGCCTACTTATCAGGAAAACATGTGATCGATATTAAATAATTACTGCAAATACCCCATATTGTCATTATCTCCAACGGCTTAAAGAAATAACAATATCGACTAATTCAGAACTATATATCTAAAGATTGTTTGCATGTGGGGATACATACACAATTACAAATATTGCTTTATTTTAGCACATCATTTACAAGAAATACAGATCAAACTTAGATTACCAAAAGTTACCATGCAGTGTAAGTTTAGATAACATTATGAATACAGTTCTTTACATTCATGCCTTTACAAACTATGTAAACCGAGACACAGCTCAATCATAATAATTTTCTCCTCATATATCACACCCACTTTGCTTACGTGGGTCTGCTTCAAAGACTGCGCTTATAAACAAATACAATCTCAATATCAATAAAAGTTATTCACTACAACGAAACATATATTATAATTTACATACTACATGTACTAAGCTTAGCTTCGATTAAGAAATATGGTAGATGCAGCAAATGGCCTAAATAATATGCAGCATACTATTATTATTACTGAATTTGCAGCAGTACGTATCTCCAACGTTCTTACATTGCATTAGCGACAAAATTTGCAGTTGCCAATATGACGATCTCGTGAATAAGTCGCATAGAAGCCTGTAGATCGATCTATACAGTGGAAAGAGAAATTTGTAGCAGATTATGCCTAGACTTTGGCGGAAAGTGGCAACTAACTTTGGGGAGACAATGGGTGATTGTGCAGTCTCTGACCTCATCCGTAGTATCACTCAAGCTTATATGATAGGGATGCATTCTATCTTGTGTGGGCGATAACGAGGAGGTCAGAAAAGACAGCAAATATCTCTGGCAAGTTCATACTAACTAAAAGCCAGCCGCAGGAGAAGTCAGAAGTGGGGTGGTGAGGGGGGGGGGGGGGAGGGTGCAAGAGAGGTTGCATTGCGATAACTTGTTATTGACACTGTCACTGTCACTTAGTGTCATAGCCTGAAAATCATACATACATACATACATACATCTGATACAGCTGTATAATCAGGCTTGAAGCCTATCAGCTGGTCGTGGCTTTAAACCAACGCTTTTACATTAATAATCAGTGCAAAACATACCGCAGGACTGGAGGATTCATCGATTTACTGACGAGGGAAAATACAAGTCTTGGGTGTAGAGGTGTTGTTGCCAGACTGTGTCCAACCTTCCCTTGAAAAAATTCAGTGAGGGGGCCGTTACTACATTGTCCGGTAGGGAGTTCCAGGTTTCGGTTACTCGAAGGGAAAAAAAGTGTTGGCGCAATGCCGTCCTGCATGCCTCCTTCTCTAGCTTTAGGCTGTGTCCCCTTGTGATGCTATCCCCCTGTAACTTGAGCGGGCAGTTTGTTTGGTATTTCCCATGGAGATATTTCCACACCTCTATCATATCCCCTCTGGCTCTCCTGTATGCCATACTTGGCAATTTTAGGTCTTTTAGTCTCTCCTCGTATGTTTTTTCTCGCAAGTCGGCCAGAAGCCTTGTGGCTCGCCTTTGAACTCCCTCAATAAGTTTCCGATCTTGAATTAGCATTGGGGACCAGACGGAAACCGAGTACTCAAGATGCGGTCTCACTAGGGATGTGTACAATAGTTTCAGAGACTGCGTGTCCAGGTACTCATAAGAACGTCTGATTAGGCCTAACAAGCGATTGGCTTTATTGACCTGTAACTCAGTGTGGTGGGAGAATTTCAGTGCGGGGTCAAAATGCACACCCAGATCTTTCTCAAGGTTTGTTGTTTCGAGGGTAACCTCTCCTGCTGCAGATCCCATCTTGTAGGTTGCCTGCCGGTTGGCTCTGCCCAAATGCATAACTTTGCACTTGCCAGCATTGAACTTCAACTGCCACGAGGCGGACCAGTCAGACATATTATCAAGGTCATTTTGCAGGCACCTCTGATCGTCCTCACTAGCAACTGTTCGATATACCTTTGTATCGTCTGCGAACATGGAGCAACTGGATTCAACTGATTCTGGTAAGTCGTTTATGAAGCAGACGAAGAGAGCCGGACCGAGTACACTACCTTGTGGAATTCCACTCAGTACCTGTGCCGATGGAGACAAGCTCCCTGATAAGGACACTCTCTGACTACGGCTACTTAGGAAGCTGCCTAACCACCTTAATACATTGCCAGTCACCCCGTAGCCCTGCAGTTTTCTTAGTAATCGGCAATGTGGTACTGTGTCAAATGCCTTTGCAAAGTCTAAATAAATGGCGTCAACCGGCAGGCCCTTGTCTGTGGCTATGGTATAGTCGTTAAGGACAGACAACAGGTTCGTGGTGCAGGACCTCCCATTGATGAAGCCATGCTGGCATTCCGTCAGCAGGGAGTTGCTCTTCATGTGTGCTATGATTGCATTCCTCACGATCTTCTCTAAAACCTTGCACACAACGCTTGTCAGACTGACTGGTCTATAGTTGTCAGGGAGCTGTTTTTTGCCTTTCTTGAAGATGGGTGTCACATTGGCCTCTTTCCATATGGTGGGAATTTCCCCTGTTCTCATAGACAGTGTGAAGATATGTACAAGTGGCTTGCTTATTACGTCCGCCAATTCGTATAACAGTCGTGGATGCAATCCATCAGGACCTGGCGACTTGTTTGGGTTTAGGTCTACTAGTTCTTTATGTACTACAGACTCTGTGATATCGACGATGCTTAATTGGGAGCGTACCTTTGATAGTTTAATGGGTGGTAGAGTAGACATATCCTCTGTTGTGAAAACACTGCTAAAGAAATTGTTCAACAGTTTTGCTTTGTCGGCACTTGAAGTTGCTTCACTTCCATCAGGTTTGACGAGATTAGCGATACTATCTTTGGTTCTTAATTTGCTTCTTGCGTATGCAAAGAAGGCCTTGGGGTTAGTTTTTGCTTCTGACGCTACTCGTTTTTCAAAGGCTATTTTAGCCTGCCGACAAGCCCATTTGGACTGGTTTCTCGCCCTGGCATATTTCTGGTAGTCGGATCCATCTTTGGTTTCCAAGTACCTACGAAACGCCGCCTGTTTCCTTTTTACTTTGGACAGCGACTCTGCATTTGCCCAGGGGGCTTTTCTATGCTTGCCTGTATTACTCTTTTGCAGGGGGATGAATGTCGGCATTGTTTGCATTATGACGTCAATAAACTTGTCCCATGATCCCTGCACGCTCTCGTTACCAAGAAGGAGCTCCCAGTCTATCTTGTTGAGCTCCTCCCTCATTCCGACGTAGTCACCTTTGGCAATTTGATACTTTACTCTAGTATCTGGTTTAGGGCTGCTGTAGGACAACAAGTTAAATGTGATGGTGACATGGTGGCTCTTTCCTAGGGGAGCGAGGTACTCTAGTCCCTCCGCCATATTTTCCTCGTTGGTGAACACTAGGTCAAGGGTATTTGGCTTAGTGTTTGGGCGGAAATGAGTAGGCTCAGTCACATGCTGATAAAGGAACGCATCCCTGACCATATCTAGGAAGGCCCCTGATTGTGTCCCATTTCCGTCGGATGAGGAGTTATCACCCCAGTCGATCCCGGGCATATTGAAGTCACCCATTATCAGTACGTGCGAAGCTGTGGTTGTGTTGCAGATTTGGGTTATCGCTTCAAGCAACTTTCTGTTGTTAGTGTCTGAGCTGTTCGGTGACCTGTATACCCCACCAAGCAAGAGTCTATCTCTTTCATTTAGTTTTATCTCACACCAGATACTTTCATCAAAATCTGCTTGCTCCTGTTCTTTGCTAAGTGTTGCCCCTAGTTCTAATAGTGTGTAGATTGCGACCCCTCTTTTGGCATTATGTAGGTTGCTCATACACTCATAGCCATCAAGCTTCAGCTCGACTGGTTGTACTGGGTGTTTACAATTCTTGGGCATAATCTCAGTCAGGCAAATGACATCTGGTGTGTGCTGTGATATTAAGTGTGATAGCTCAGTGCGTTTATTTAACAGGTTATCTACATTTGTATATACAATCTTCAGTTTTCTTCCATCTAATCTCTCGGTTCTTTTGTTTCCTTCTCCTGTGACAGAGTTTGCTGCCTCCTCATGAGATTCACTAATCTGTCTCCTCTGAGACTCCACTTGGCCTGCTCTCCCTTTTCTATTGACTCTGCCTGCCGCCTGTCCCGTTCCACTAGGAGTTCTCTCCGGTGCGCCCTCTCTAAAGGGGTTAGGTCTGGTTTTATGCTAATCCTGGAGTATACCTCTCCAGCATCTGCAAGTTTTTTTGCAGATTTCAGAATCATTTCCTGCTCCATTCTACTTGCAAGAGTGATTTTCAATGGTCTTGTTGTATCTTCTGTAGTCTTGCCAAGCCTGATTGCTTGTTTGATGTTGACCTCCACCTGTAGTTTGTCCTGACATAAATAGTCTAATCTCTCAAGGTCATCTGCTTTTCTGTCCTCAATGTCACTCTTGTCACTCTCTTCAACCCCAAATATCATAACATTGTTTAGTCTCTTTTCTCTTTCCATTATTTCCTTTATCGCTGAATCAGCACTGGTAGCTGAGCTATTCTCAATTTTTTTGTCTAGTTCTTTATTAGTAAGCTCTTGATGTGCTATGTGTGTGGCTAGCTCAGATTCTACTGTGGTTACTGTCTCTTCAACCTTTTTCATTCTCTCATTCATCTCCTCGCGGAGGAGATACTCTTTACATTTGGTTTCAATGAGGTTGCTAGTTTTAACGGCCTGCACTGCTTCCTCATTACAAGAATTGCAGTACCAGTGAATCATGGAATTGGGTTCAGATAGGACTTGGTATGTTGCATCTGACATTCCTGAACATTTGAAGCAGACCCATCCTTCGCATCTCTCACATTCCACAAGTTTGTCCCCTTCCTCTGTGAAAACCTGTTGACAGAAAATGCATGCTGTTGTTTCTTGCCCCTTATGCTCTGGTTGGTGTTTTTTCTTACCCGCAGGCCCTTCACTTTTCTTACGGAGACCGCTGGTTGAGCTTGATCTGGACCCTGGTCGAGTTTCCTTATTTTTTGTTGAAGCCATTGGTTCTTAGACTTAGTGAGTTTCTCCGAGAACTAATGTGCAATGTACAGACAATTTTCTTTTTATACCCCACTAGAGATCTAACTGTACTGAGAAAATGTCGCCCAGAGCCTGTTCTCTCTATAGAAGTGAAGGATCTTCGCCCCCTGGTCGATCGGGGTACAACAGTTGTCTGCCAAGAGACCGTGTTAGTAACAGCCAAAGTGATAGCGTGCTCCTACAGAGTCCTAATAGTAACCCCAAGGCTTCAACAAGAGAGATAATGGTCAGCAATGGAGACACAGGTCACAAAAAGGTGGATTACTAACAATTCCAGTAGATTATACAGCTGCTACAATTTACAGAAATGTCAGGTTCCAAATGTCACTTCAGATTTCGACTCAACTGGCACCAGCTTTGTTTACTTCCGTTGCTCGACCTACCGTGAAGCGTACGTGGCAACCACAGGACTCGTCAGTTCAACTTAGATTTATGCACATTGTACTAGTTCTGCCATTTAATCATTTGCACCAATCATTCCCCCGGATCTTATTTCACTACTGGAACCCTGATTACACTCCTGAATTAGCATAAAATCTTTTAGGTGCCGAATATCTTGGCCTGCAAAAACCTAGACACCTCCAGCCTCGCGCATGCGCATTGTCTGAAATCAGACGTTAATGTCGTGACAGTCTGAAGGATCGACACGTGATACCAAAATACGGACTTAGCATTCATGTAACTGACACTTCTATTTGTATAAAAGTGATGTTATGCAACGTCCTTTGTTTCATAAACAAAACAAGTTAGTCTTTAATATTACAAAACCGTAGTTGATACCTCAATAGTCGTGACAGCCTTTTTATTAACAAATTTTTCTCTAAACTTCATGACATGCGACGCAAGATTGCAACTTGCAACGTGAAATTTCCGGAGTTTAGTGCGTCCAACGAAATGGCGCCTACGCGGTCGTCAGAATGGCGTTGACAGCGTGCTATATTTCGGGACAAACTGAAGCCATCTTTTCTTGATTGCGTTGTGCTTATATATACTGACAGAAAGCAGTCTTTGACACACTGTCCAAATTTGAGTTAAGCATATATGTCACCCAAGCGCACAATTTCACTTTTTGTGATGTCCCCCAAAGGGTGCCTTTTAACGCACGTATATATATAACGGTTTTCAAAAACATCGATTAATGGTGAAAAAAAGGGAAGACAACTTTAAGTAAACGTTCCTACAGCATTTTGGGTTACCTATATCCAAATTCGTAGTGCTATATAATATTTTTCTGTGATGTCCTTTCTGAAGCTGGCACTTGACTTACGGGGGACATGGCTTGTCAGCCTTTGGGGGACAATGTCCCCCGATGGCTGCACTATCGTCCCCGAATGGGTGCATTTGTACTAATATATTGTTTTATAACCAGTAACTCATGGCAAGTAATTATCTTAATCTTACCTAGGTTGTACAACATCTCACTGCAAGCTTTCGGTAATCTGAAGTCATACATCCAGTTCACACCAATATTTTCTTTTTAATAAACAAATATGTAGGTCATTACATGTATCTGGCATAGTTCTACGGCTATAAATACAGCCATGTTTCCAGGTTAATGGCGTGTCATGTACACAATTAAAGAGCTTGACTAAATTACATACAGAAAAAGGTAACTTCCCCTCTCCATAGATGACCAGATAGTAATTTCAAATGTGAACGCTTTGTGTACCAACACACCTTGCGAGTACTATTTAAAACATAAATATTATAACATAAATGACCTGGTGGTTCGTCTTCAACGGATAGCTACAACCAATCTGCTATACGCATTTTCTACAGCGTGCAACCTCGACTGATTTTTAAATGGGTATTGCGTTCAATAGAAGCAAAACACACTTGTATTGTCTTCACCACAGGTATGGTAGCTATCCGGACTTTTCTGTGCGCGTGCGTTCTCATACAATCATTGTATTGGGTTGCAGACACAGTTCGAAAACAAATCGGTTCTCTCCCGTTGCGATCATAAGCCGTTGCCTTGCGGAGTTACGGTGAGTGGTTATGTTTTAAGCGAATGAGGCAAAACACATTATGCACACAAATAGCTACAATTCAGCATGTGTTCTCACGTGAACTGTAAGCGTGCACTTTTTCGCGAAAGACGCATTACACACTTTACACACGAATTGTTTCTCTCGCGTGTGGATCCTTACGTGAATCGTCAGCGTGCCCTTTTTTGCAAAAGACGCGGCACACACTTTGCACACAAATGTCTTCTCTCCGGTGTGGGTCCTCATGTGAGCCGTTAGGTAGCGCTTCAGTGCGAAAGATGCAGCACACAACTGGCACTGAAATGGTTTCTCTCCCGTGTGAGTTCCAATGTGAATCTGTAGCTGTTCCTTCCGTGCGAAAGTCGCAGCACACACTTTGCACGGAAATGGTTTCTCTCCCGTGTGGATCCTCAGGTGCGTCCTTAGGGTGCTCTGCTGTGCGAATAATGCAGCACACACTTTGCACACAAATGTCTTTTCTCCGGTGTGGGTCCTCATGTGACTCGTTAGGTTGACCTTCACTGCGAAAGATGCGGCACACACTTCACACACAAACGGTTTCTCTCCCGTGTGAATCCGCACGTGAATCGTTAGCACGTCCTTACGAGCAAATGATGCAGCACACACTTTGCACACAAATGTTTTCTCTCCCGCGTGGGTTCCCATGTGGGTCTTTAGCTGTTCCTTCTGTGCGAAGGATGAGTCACACACTTTGCACAGAAATGGTTTCTCTGTCGTGTGGATCCTCATGTGAGTCTTTAGGTGACCCATCTGTGCAAAAGATCCAGAACACACTCTGCACATATATGGTTTCTCTCCGGTGTGAATCCTCATGTGCGTCCTTAGGTTGCTCTGATGTGCGAAAGATGCAGCACACACTTTGCACAGAAATGGTTTCTCTCCGGTGTGAATCCTCATGTGCGTCCTTAGGTTGCTCTGCTGTGCGAAAGTCGCAGCACACACTTTGCACAGAAATGGTTTCTCTCCCGTGTGGATCCTCAGGTGCCTCCTTAGGGTGCTCTGCTGTGCGAAAGATGCAGCACACACCTTGCACACACATGTCTTTTCCCCGGTGTGGGTCCTCATGTGATTCGTTAGGTTGACCTTCAGTGCGAAAGATGCAGCACACAACTGGCACACAAATGGTTTCTCTCCCGTGTGAGTCTTCATGTGAATCCGTAGGAGACGTTTTCGTGCGAAAGATTGCGCACACAAGTTGCACACAAATTGTTTCTCTTCGGTTTCGGTCCTCACCTGGGGGATTTTCTCCATGTTAAGCAGGTTCCCATATGGTGTATTGTCCGTAGGTGAAGTCATGCGTGAAGCAGACCCCGTGCAGCTATGCCATTCAAATGATTAGGAAGGCATGTGTTTGTCCGACTAGTAGGCTGTGAGGAGCGCCGGGCGAAAATTGTCAGATCCATTCCCACGTGAAGATTACCGATCGATTTCATATTCTGCAACAAGTAAAACACACAGACAAATGAAGAAAATGCAAGGCATCGAGCCTCCCGCGAAGACTTTTGTTAACTTCCAACATCATTTACACGCAGAAAGAAATTCGCCCTCCATTTAAAAAACAATCACTTCAGTGTCTCACTGACAATTGACGAAAATATGGGTCAATACGCCGCATGCCCAAGATGTGGAGCGAAGAGAGAAATTACGGCACACTATTTAATTCATTGTCACGCTTATGAAGCCACTAGGTCGACCATGTTTGATAATATTTCTGAAATAATCACGATTCCCCCAGTCCCGCTCTCGCTTGCACATTCTTGCATCTTTTGGCGCCAGACGAGATAATTTAGTGCTGCAATATATGGCACAATACTAAAACACATGCTACAAAGCTCCAGCGACAGTTTGGCAGCTTCCCTTGGGAAAAAGAACAGGAGACAATGATTGGTTGAAAATAGGGTTTTATTATGCAATTATGAAGATAATTGTTGCCGGTGTGGCATGAAATAGTGTCCGGCCGGACACATTTTCATGGATAGTGTGGCATGAAACCAGCCGGCCATTAAATCGTGTCCGGCCGGACCAAATTTCATAGCACGGTAACATGAAATTGTGGCCACCGTGAGAAAGTGTCCGCGTACTTTTAAAATATATACGAATAGCAGGAGAAAAAACGGGACAAAAAAAAACGGCAGTAACGAGGTAGTCGTGTTTATTTTGCGGATCGGACACATTTTCATGGCTGGGATTGGCTCCATGAAAATCGGTCTGCCCCTATCAGACAACCCATACATCATCAGAAAGAGTCATTTGGCGGGTCGAACACATTTGCATGGCTGTGATCGGCTCCATGAAAATCGGTCCAGGCCGGACACATTTTCATGGCTGTGATCGGCTCCATGAAAATCGGTCCAGGCCGGACACATTTTCATGGCTGGGATTGGCTCCATAAAAATTGGCCCGGGCCGGACACATTTTCATGGCTGTGATCGGCTCCATGAAAATCGGTCCGGGTCGGACACATTTTCATGGCTGGGATTGGCTCCATGAAAATAGGTCCGCCCCTATCAGACAACCCATACATCATCAGAAAGAGTCATTTGGCGGGTCGGACACATTTTCATGGCTGTGATCGGCTCCATGAAAATCGGTCCAGGCCGGACACATTTTCATGGCTGTGATCGGCTCCATGAAAATCGGTCCGGGCCGGACACATTTTCATGGCTGGGATGCTTTCTTAGAATATTTCTTATACGCTGCTCAGCTGTACCTGTAATTTCATTATTATAATTTGACAGACACTGGTGTTGATTTAAAGATATATCAGGACGCAAAAACAAAAAACCTCTGACTTTTGCAATAATAAAAGCGATATGCACACTTTTACAGCAATTCACGACATTTTGAAATTGCGCATGGTGAACCAAAACCAAAAAGTAGGAAAATGTTGGTATTTTGAAGAAAAAGTAGAAAAAAATAGGATGGAGACAAAAATGTAGGAAAAAGTAGGATCATTGGACAGCCTGATACACTGATATTTACACCATATAAAAGTGAAATTGTTGACTGGCTTCATATTAAAAATATCATTATTACTTTTATTGCACATTATTTCAGAAGTATCAACATCGCAAAAGTACACAATGATTGTCTGTAACTTGGAAGGAAACAAGCCTATAACTTACCAAATAAATTAGGTTAAGTGCTTAATTCAACTACACATAATTATTCAATTCCAGATGTCAATAATTCAATTCCACATACCATTACTTCAATTCTACATACCCTGATAAAATCAATTCCACATATCATAAAATGAATTGAATTGATGTCAATAATATTAATGTTACTTATATGCCCAATTCAATTGATGTATCATTAAATAATTTGACTAGTCTAAATATATGAACATATGTATATTCAATTATTTATTAGATATGTCTATATTAATTAAAGATATATGCATATATTAAGATATATGTTGAAATTACTTAGTCGTGATAAGTGCAAACATCAGTGATTCTGATAGGTAGGCCAAATTATGGGAAATTAATTTAAATACAATATTGCGTAGTCTGCTCACTATCTATTTACAATGCGTCACCATGTCCGCACACAGTTCGATATGATCACTGAAAAGCATCATTTTGTGTGACAAATGATGCAGGACGCATACCTATCCGGATCACTGAATATGTGCAATTATTTACAGATATGAGCAAATATTTTGACATATATATGCAAATATTTGGAAATATATGCAATTAGTTTATGTAGATCTAGTGAATTATGATAATAATAATAGATAGTTTGACTAAACTGCTATTTTTAATCAATTTAAATAATAATAACGAAATTGAAATAGAAACAAGTAATAACATTTAATAGCTATGATAAAACATTTTAATAACAATTCACTTGAGTTTACTGAAGCATATTATGTATTATAATATAGTATTTACTTATGGTAGATAAAACCAGTCTAAGCAGCTATTTTCTTTTGGTAAGGATAATTCACCTGTCATGCCTAATTGCAAAAATAATTACTTGTATTCTATATTGCAAGTTTGCACCTAATTAAGCTTACATGGTGGGGGCGCCATGTGTATTTCTGTTCCTTGGGAATGGGCTGTTCATTGCATCGTGAACTAGGAATGAGAAAAATAATTGTCTGTAAACCGGAATGACCAAAATTTTTTATTAAGCGTGAACTGGGAATTTTTATATTAAATAACCGTGAATTGGGAAATCACCAATTTATGTCATGTATCGATCTGCCTTAATTTCCTTTGAATGCTGAGAGTTCTCGTTTTAATTCAATTTGTGATCTGTGATTAATGAAGTTTTTTATGCGTAATCTAGAAGTCATCCCCCCCCCCACCCCCCTTACATGATCCTAGACATTATCTGACTGTGTAAATGTTAAATCTGGTTGTCAAGCTTTTCCCACCGAATCTAAGCCCGGTGGCGTTTTTTTTTGACAGTTCAGTCATAGATTTGTCATAGACAAACTCACAGGTGCACAGATCTGCTGACAGAACCCCTGAAGTAAATAAACAATGCCCCCCTCTCAAGCACCGCATATAATCTATTATATGTTGTGCCTGAGAGGGGGTCGTTGTTTGTTTAATATTATTTAATAGTGGATTAGGGGGTGTGAAAGCCAGAGGACTAGTATAAGTCTGAGGTTAAGGTTAAGAGCCTTCCCAGTCTCAGAGGTCGACCAACGGCAACAGGGCAACTGTGAACCTGACAATATCCCAGCGGACAGTGGTAGTCACAAACACCAGGCCTATTCGGAGCAATACCTGCCTGTTACATAAGATATGTTAATATTTGAATGCGGTTCTGAAATATCACGCTATGATATTAACTAAACATCGGGGTGTCCACCATCAAGAAACGCGGACGCATTTTCATGGCTATCTTGCGAAGCGCATGGGCCAGGGCATCAGCAGTTCGCAACCGCACAAGTTCGGGTCTCCTCAGAGGGCGACCAACTGTGAACCTGCCAATTTCTCAGCGTACAGTGACAGTCACAAACACTAGGTCAATTTCGAGTAGCAATACCTGCCTGTTACATAAGATGTGTTCGTATTTGAATACGTTTGCGAAATATCACGCATAATATCATGATATTAACAACTGTTCATCATCGTAAACGGACGCAATTTCATGGCTAGTTTGCGAACGGTGAACAGCGCATGCGCAAAGCGCTAATACGCATGCGCACTACGGCCCGGACACAACTTCATGGCGGACGCGTCTTCATACTACACCGGCCGCCGCACGAGCAGGCCCGCAATGGCATTAGTCTCACGTTACACCGTAATACGCAACGATGGCAATGTCACGCAATGTACCCTTCGTGGATGGTTTAACGAAAGGTGGGGCACGATGAACTCCGAGACCCTCTAAAGGGGCACGATGACCTCCGAGACACTCCCAAGGGGCACGATGAACCCCGAGACCCTCTAAAGGGGCACGATAAACCAGAGACCCTCCCAAGAGGCACGATGACCTCCGAGACACTCCCAAGGGGCACGATGAACCCCGAGACCCTCCCAAGGGGCACGATGAACCCGAGACCCTCCTAAGGGGCACGATGACCTCCGAGACACTCCCAAGGGGCACGATGAACTCCGAGACCCTCCCAAGAGGCACGATGACACCCGAGACCCTCCCAAGGGGCACGATGAACCCCGAGACCCTCCCAAGGGGCACGATGAATCCCGAGACCTTCCCAAAGGGCACGATGAACCCGAGACCCTCCCAAGGGGCACGATGATCCCCGAGACCCTCCCAAGAGGCACGATGACCCCCAAGACCCTCCGAAGGGGCACGATGACCTCCGAGACACTCCCAAGAGGCACGATGAACCCCGAGACCCTCCCAAGGGGCACGATGAACCCCGAGACCCTCCCAAGGGGCACGATGAACCCCGAGACCCCCCCAAGGGGCACGATGAACCCCGAGACCCTCCCAATCGGCACACAAATTGTAGAATTATTTTAGAATTTTCGTTCGGCAAAGACAGCAAGACAGGTAAACCCCCGGATGTAGTCACGTGACTGCGCTCTGCCTGGCCATGGCGCTGTGGGTCTCACATCATAGCGTACACAATGTAGGAGCCGGAGTCAGCGCCGGTGTAAATGCTCACACTCAACGTCATGACGCTGGGGCGTCTAGGACCGATCTACGATAGTTGCCTTGTAAGAATGATCAACAGGGCAGGATCTAAGGGGTTTGGTGGATCCAAGGGGATGGGGAGATTAAACCCACCGTATCAAGCAAGGGGATATTAAGGACAGATAACGTCCATTTCCTTTTCAATTGTCCTTAAGATTTTAAGAATTTTAAGGGGTTAAGAAAAATGCCACTCACAATCATAGCCACTCTTGTTGAGCCAGATGATTTGATCTCTGCCTAATACCACTAATGAAAACCTCGACCGTTTCGACCATCAGTTATCCATCTTACACCAACACAATATATATATAAATATATATATATATATAGTTTTATCACCAGTAACCCATGGCAAGTAATTATCTTAATCTTACCTAGGTTGTACAACATCTCACTGCAAGCTTTCGGTAAAATGAAGTCATACATCCAGTTCACACCAATATTTTCTTTTTTAATAAACAAATATGTAGGTCATACCGCTGAAATACAGAAGTATCTGGCATAGTTCTACGGCTATAAATACAGCGCTGTTTCCAGGTGAATACACAATTAAAGAGCTTGACTAAATTACATACAGAAAAAGGTAACTTCCCCTCTTCATGGATGACCAGATAGTAATTTCAAATGTGAACGCAATGTGTACCAACACACCTTGCGAGTACTATTTAAAACATAAATATTATAAAATAAATGACCTGGTGGTTCGTCTTCAACGGATAGCTACAACCAATCTGCTATACGCATTCTCTACAGCGTGCAACCTCGACTGATTTTTAAATGGGTATTGCGTTCAATAGAAGCAAAACACACTTGTATTGTCTTCACCACAGGTATGGTAGCTATCCGGACTTCTCTGTGCGTGTGCGTTCTCATACAATCATTGTATTGGGTTGCAGACACAGTTCGAAAACAATTCGGTTCTCTCTCGTTGCGATCATAAGCCGTTGCCTTGCGGAGTTACGGTGAGTGGTTATGTTTTAAGCGAATGAGGCAAAACACATTATGCACACAAATAGTTAAAATTCCGCATGTGTCCTCACGTGAACTGTAAGCGTGCACTTTTTCGCGAAAGACGCATTACACACTTTACAAAGGAATTGTTCCTCTCGCGTGTGGATCCTTACGTGAATCGTCAGCGCGCATTTTTTTGCAAAAGACGTGGCACACACTTTGCACACAAATGGCTTCTCTCCGGTGTGGGTCCTCGTGTGTTTCGTTAGGTAGCGCTTCAGTGCGAAAGATGCAGCACACAACTGGCACTGAAATGGTTTCTCTTCCGTGTGGGTTCCCATGTGAGTCTTTAGCTGTTCCCTCCGTGCGAAAGTCGCAGCACACACTTGGCACGGAAATGGTTTCTCTCCCGTGTGGATCCTCAGGTGTTTCCTTAGGTTGCTCTGCTGTGCGAAAGATGCACCACACACTTTGCACATATATGGTTTCTCTCCCGTGTGAATCGTCATGTGAGTCTTTAGGTAAGACATCCGTGTAAAAGATGCAGAACACACTTTGCACATATATGGTTTCTCTCCGGTGTGGGTCCTCATGTGCGTCCTTAGGTTGCTCTGCTGTGCGAAAGATGCAGCACACAGTTTGCACAGAAATGGTTTCTCTCCGGTGTGAATCCTCATGTGCGTCCTTAAGGTGCTCTGTTGTGCAAAAGATGCAGAACACACTCTGCACATATATGGTTTCTCTCCGGTGTGTGTCCTCATGTGTTTCGTTAGGCTGCTCTGCTGTGCGAAAGATGCAGCACACACTTTGCAAACACATGTCTTTTCTCCGGTGTGGGTCCTCGTGTGTTTCGTTAGGTTGCTCTGCTGTGCGAAAGATGCAGCACACACTTTGCACAGAAATGGTTTCTCTCCGGTGTGAATCCTCATGTGCGTCCTTAAGGTGCTTTGTCGTGCAAAAGATGCAGAACACACTCTGCACATATATGGTTTCTCTCCGGTGTGGATCCTCATGTGCGTCCTTAGATTGCTCTGCTGTGCGAAAGATGCAGCACACACTTTGCACACACATGTCTTCTCGCCGGTGTGGGTCCTCGTGTGTTTCGTTAGGTAGCGCTTCAGTGCGAAAGATGCAGCACACGACTGGCACTGAAATGGTTTCTCTGCCGTGTGGGTTTTCATGTGAATCCGTAGGAGACGTTTTCGTGCGAAAGATTGCGCACACAAGTTGCACACAAATTGTTTCTCTTCGGTTTCGGTCCTCACCTGGGGGATTTTCTCCATGTTAAGCAGGTTCCCATATGGTGTATTGTCCGTAGGTAAAGTCATACGTGAAGCAGACCACGTGCAGCTATGCCATTCAAATGATTATGAAGTCATGTGTGTGTCCGACTAGTAGGCTGTGAGGAGCGCGGGGCGAAAATTGTCAGATCCATTCCCACGTGAAGATTACTGATCGATTTCATATTCTGCAACAAGTAAAACACACAGACAAATGAAGAAAATGCAAGGCATCGAGCCTCCCGCTAAGACTTTTGTTAACTTGCAACATCATTTACACGCAGAAAGAAATTCGCCCTCCATTTAAAAAACAATAACTTCAGTGTCTCACTGACAATTGACGAAAATATGGGTCAACACGCCGCATGCCCAAGATGTGGAGCGAAGAGAGAAAGTACGGCACACTATTTAATTCATTGTCACGCTTATGAAGCCACTAGGTCGACCCTGTTTGATAATATTTCTGAAATAATCACGATTCTCCCAAACCGGCCTAGCCTGGAAACTATATTACTCTACGGGTCTAATGATTTTCCACTGGAAACAAACTTATTATTATGCTACCGGGTCCAGCGTTTTATTCTGGTCGGTTTAATGTCTAACAATTATTATAGCATTATTATTATTAGTGTACGATCTGGTTGTACGATCACGCTCACGCTCGGATGGCGGTGGTACACAAGCCAATTTACGACGATATCCTAAGTTAGGAAAAGGGAAACATGCTACGATGGCTGACACCCCAAGTAGAAGAGGGGAGACACCCCAAGTTCGGGTGGTACCATAACTGGGGGAAGGGAAGACACCCCAAGTTAGACAAAGGGATACCTCTCAAGTTTGGCGATACCCTAAGTTAGAGGAAGGAGGACACCACATGTTAGTTAGTGAGGGGCGACACCCCAAATGAGGAGATGGGCGATCCCACTAAGTTAGGCTGGGAAGACAAGACACGTTGCGGGAGGGGAGACACACCAAGTTAGGGGAGGGAAGACATCCCGGTACCCTAAGTAATAGAGGGAAGATACCCGAAATAAGGAGAGGGGAGACCCCCCTCTGTGATAGGGATGGAGGTTAACCCAACTGATGGGATGGGCGAAAGCCAAAGCTTGGCGAACGGAGACACAACGGTAAAACTACAAATGATGATTGCAATTTGTCAATCGACAGGCCGAAAACCGAGTGAGGAAGTCTTATTAAAAAATATGTAGAAAATGTAATATACGAGAAATTTTAGTACTCGAGTACTCGGGTCATAATTCGCAGTAGTGGTCTCATCATCCACGCTTCAATAATTGTCCTTTCGTAAAATAAGTTATCCATCCTAGTGTTATGTGAATAGGGTGACCCACGCCCATAAAAAGATTTGTACCACTCAATAGATTTTGGCAGAGTTTGGAAATGGTGTTCCCAGACTACCGAGGAATGAGCAAAAAGAGGTTAGATTGCTGACGCAATTTGCTACCGGTTGACCACTGAATCTACACAGGCTACCCGGACTGGAGGTAAAATCATGCGTCTTCTGACGTCAAAATGACCGCTGTACCGCTAATATTAATTTAGTTGAGAATTTAATTCGCCTTCAAATGTTTTAATTTTTTGACGTCACGTGACATCATTGACGGTGACCATTTTCGATAGAATGCGTCCTTTTGAGGTCCTTGACAATTAATTAGGAAGTTGGAAGATTACCGATGACGCCAAAGTGGGAAAACCATCTGTGTCAACTTTTGACGCGAGAACAGTAGGACCTCATTTTGCGCGAAAACGAGTATGATACGTCAACCCATGATCCATTGTAAAAGTGTGCCCCCCGATGAGTAGAACATTGTGACAATAGTTGCAGGTCACTAGGCCTAATATTAGGGAAGGGCCGGCGCGATAGCTCAGTGGGCTAGAGCGCTCGCATTGAGTGTTCTGGTCACCTGAAAGCCTAACGGCGTGTGGATCGATGGTTCGAGCCCTGCTGTGGCCATGTCTGTGTGGTCGCAGGATAAAGATCCCATGTCTTTCTTCGTAACGAGTAGGGGTTACCCCGGAGACATGGCTCCACTCTCCTTTCCTTATCCCATTGACGCGATATGACCAAAAGTGGTTAAAGCGTCCTAAATAACCAACCAACCAACCTAATATGCACGGCGTGGGTCGCAACCTCAATACGGAAGCTGTGGGACTTGTAAAACGTACAATCCACTCCGACAAAGGAACGAGAGGCGTTTAAAACACGGATGAAAGTGGGCCTTGTGACACCTTTGCCATGCGGAAGTAAAAACAGGCAACCGGGTGATGTACCCCTAAAGCGGATGTAGGTTTGTAAAGCAGCTACCGGGCAAAGCCCGTCTTGGCGACACGCAATTTTGATAGAGGTCGCTTTACCAGGTGAGTGTTTGAACTTGTGGAAAGTTAGATAAAAGCAGATGGCACCCAAGTCGAAATGGACTTGTTGCCGGGTCAAAATGTTTCGGGTGCACCCATGTGACTCGCACATTTCGCCTACGCGAAGGAACTTAAAGAAAGCTAGTAAAAACATAGCACGAAACAATGCACGACGGTAGGGCGTGGATTCGATATGATCGAGCGAACTACAAACTGAGGAAAGTAAAGCGAGAGAAACGGGGAGTCGGACATCGTGTGTTATGGACATATTTCTGGCGCCTTGGACCGCTTTCTGAACGAGGAATGATTGGGTAGGATCCGGTTCGGACCGACATTTGTGGAAGTACGCAATAGCAGAAAGGTGCGACAATATGGTGCTGGAAGCCTATTGGGCCTGGTGAAGAAAATGGAAAAAAAACAACGGTGACAGCCTTGACCCTGGAACCAAGTGTAAAGGGCTCCCGGAAAGCAACGAAGCATTTCCGTAAAAGGGGCAAGGTGGCACAAAAAGCCAAGCAGGCCGTAGCATTGTGTAGATGAATTGCATAACGCCCACGATACCCCGTAACGAGGCGGTAGGTGAGCTAACGCATCCATATCAGGCGTAAGCACATCAGGTCTACACAATGCAAGCCTACTGACAAATGAGTCGGGTGCACTCACTGAGGGAAGAACACACTATAGGGAAATACATATAGTGGGCTCCAGCGACTCGGCCAGTGGCAACGAGACTCGTAAGGTAGGCGTAAAGCCAAATGCTGAGAATTAAGGATCACAGCTTGTTTTAAGGTTTGATTTGATTTGATTGGGGCTTAACGGCACTTTCAGCCTGGAAGGCTATATCGTGCCATATTGTTTTAAGGTTATTCTAAACAAGTCAAGAGTCAATATTAAAACCCTGAAAATCAATACATGTGATATGAATAAAACCATGAATGTAGTCTTTATGGAATCAATTAATAGATTAATAAAACCCTGAGGGTATCAAGTAATATCATTGAGCAGATTGTCATAAAACCATGAAAGTGAAGAATGGTGAAACGATAAAGACAATAAATTGTCAGAATATAATACCATGAGTTGGTTTTTAAAACCAAGCTTTTGAAATTAATAATTACAGCAAAATGCACTGTTTGGCAGTAGACGTTGAATATATATCATATACATTTGACTAGATTTATTGCAGATAAATAATCTAAAATCTTTTGCTGTGGTATATTATTAAATAGTTCTTTCATAGTTTCTACTCTGTAATATTGATCCCTTGTTTGTTGAAAGTCAACACACCTCAACAGAATGTGCTCCACAGTCAGGGGTTCCTGACAGGGAACACACTCGGGAGGTGGTTATCCTTTGAGGAGATAGCAATGGGTAAGGTACGTATGTCCAATTCGGAGTCTTTGAATGACAACGTCCCTCCGCCTACCGCTAAATGACTGAGGTCCTAAAGAGAAGAGAAATGCCTGGCAGTATTTAGGCAGTTTCATGGCAGTAACATTGATTGACATAGTGGCATCCATAAAACCGACATGACCACCAGCCCACTGCGGCCGCCACATCGACCAGACTGTCAGTTCAGTGTGGCCATCACACCGATCCGACCGTCAGTCCAGTGCGGCCATCACACCGATCCGACTCTCAGCCCAGTGCGACCGTCACACCGATGAGATTGTCAGCCCGGTGCCGTCGTCACACCGACCAGACTGTCAGCCCAGTGCGGCCGTCACACCAAGCAGACTGCCAGCCCAGTGCGGCCGTAACACCGATCAGACTGCCAGCCCAGTGCGGCCGTAACACCGATCAGACTGCCAGCCCAGTGCGGCCGTAACACCGATCAGACTGTCAGCCCAATGCGGCCGTAAGACTGACTAGCCTAAGCTTTCGCTAAAAGACGCTTTCCGTTAGTCGGCCGACCGATATGTTCGGTTTGTAGGGCTAGACAAGGGATGGTGTGCCTGGAGAGTGGGTGTCCGGCGGATTACGAAATCAGATAAGCTGACCGTGACCTGGTGTCATTTATTAAGCGCCTTAACAGCGTGCTACCACAATGGAATAACAGAGACACTATTATAGTAGCATTATGGAACAACATACTTGATTTAACAAGCTCTAATAACGCCCGATAAACTTGAGAGAGGCAAAGAAGCTATGCCAAAAGCACGGCTGGATCAGTGCTACTTATTCTAAGGCTGTATTTTATTACAAAAAAATATTTGTATTACAAAAAAGTAATTTTATTACAATTATACGTTGTGTTGTATTAAAGTTACTATTCCAACATAATTTCTTAGATAACTGATCACGATCGAGTCGTTTTTTTTCTCAAAAAGTTACTGCCGTGGGGAAGACAAAGTTCTTAACCTCAATAAAGGTTGCAGCCATCAGCAAATGCCAAAATAAATTCCCCTATCTATATATATATACGCACAACCTTACGATCTGAAATCCGCTCTCCCGATTAAATTACCCAGGCTTCATACAGACTACTCGTACTTGAATCGCCTGCGTCTGAACTCATGAAACCGTTCTCGCCAAATTTTTCGTATGTAATAAACATCAGGTCACTCACTAGGTTAGTGTAGTCCCGCCTGTCCTGTTTCGAACCAACAGAAAATTAAATGCCATTAGGTTTCTGCCCAAACTGTTCCATCATATGCTTCTTGAATTAGACAGCTAAAATTGTCCATTATCAGTGCTTGAGACATCGGGATTATTATAAATAACTGCTAGGATTAGAAACACGTTACAATATCCAGTTCCATTATCTCATATGTTTTTATATATTTTTAAATTTAAACATCATTTATTCAACGAGGTTCCCCTCAAAAGGAATTGCCATCTGGCAGGGTCACCTCAAGTGCTTCTCAGTGCTACTGATATATTGCTTCTATGACAATATATATCCCAGGGGTGGGGGGGGGGGGGGGTACCGAACCTCATGGATACTGCTTTTCCTGTGAGAATTTGCACCCCCTACTGATATCTTAGTGCCAGGGCTAGATTATGCTATATTTCCCAGAGGGGGAACGGTTGGTTGGTTATTCAGGACGCTTTAACCACTTTTGGTCATATTGTGTAAAAGGGAGTGTGAAGGGAGAGTGGAGCTATGTCTCTGGGGGTAACCCCGTACTCTTTACGAAGAAATACATGGGATAAATATCCTGGGACGATGCAGACCAGAGGGGGTACGGAATCTTATGGATACTGCTTCTCTTATGAGACACATATGGTTTCTCTTCCGTGTGAGTCCTGACGTTTTACGTTATTACAAAAAAATATTTGTATTACAAAAAAGTAATTTTATTACAATTATACGTTGTGTTGTATTAAAGTTACTATTCCAACATAATTTCTTAGATAACTGATCACGATCGAGTCGTTTTTTTTCTCAAAAAGTTACTGCCGTGGGGAAGACAAAGTTCTTAACCTCAATAAAGGTTGCAGCCATCAGCAAATGCCAAAATAAATTCCCCTATCTATATATATATACGCACAACCTTACGATCTGAAATCCGCTCTCCCGATTAAATTACCCAGGCTTCATACAGACTACTCGTACTTGAATCGCCTGCGTCTGAACTCATGAAACCGTTCTCGCCAAATTTTTCGTATGTAATAAACATCAGGTCACTCACTAGGTTAGTGTAGTCCCGCCTGTCCTGTTTCGAACCAACAGAAAATTAAATGCCATTAGGTTTCTGCCCAAACTGTTCCATCATATGCTTCTTGAATTAGACAGCTAAAATTGTCCATTATCAGTGCTTGAGACATCGGGATTATTATAAATAACTGCTAGGATTAGAAACACGTTACAATATCCAGTTCCATTATCTCATATGTTTTTATATATTTTTAAATTTAAACATCATTTATTCAACGAGGTTCCCCTCAAAAGGAATTGCCATCTGGCAGGGTCACCTCAAGTGCTTCTCAGTGCTACTGATATATTGCTTCTATGACAATATATATCCCAGGGGTGGGGGGGGGGGGGGTACCGAACCTCATGGATACTGCTTTTCCTGTGAGAATTTGCACCCCCTACTGATATCTTAGTGCCAGGGCTAGATTATGCTATATTTCCCAGAGGGGGAACGGTTGGTTGGTTATTCAGGACGCTTTAACCACTTTTGGTCATATTGTGTAAAAGGGAGTGTGAAGGGAGAGTGGAGCTATGTCTCTGGGGGTAACCCCGTACTCTTTACGAAGAAATACATGGGATAAATATCCTGGGACGATGCAGACCAGAGGGGGTACGGAATCTTATGGATACTGCTTCTCTTATGAGACACATATGGTTTCTCTTCCGTGTGAGTCCTGACGTGAATAGTTAGCGCGCCAAAAGACGCAGCACACACTTTACACAGAAATGGTTTCTTTTCCGTGTGGGTCCCTAAGTGAGTCGTTAGTGTTCCCTTCTCTGCAAAAGAGGCCGAACACAATTCGCACACATATGGTTTCTCTCCCGCATGAGTCCTGACATGATTCCTTAGTGTTACCTTCTCTGCGAGTGGCACACTTTGCAAACAAATGGTCTCAGTAACAGGGCCACATGCAGTTAGATCGGTCACAGAAACAGGGCCACATGCAGTTAGATCGGTAACAGAAACAGGGCCACGTGCAGTAAATCGGTCACAGAAACAGGGCCACATGCAGTTAGATCGGTCACAGAAACAGGGCCACGTGCAGTTAGATCGGTCACAGAAACAGGGTCACGTACAGTCAGATCTGGCAGGGTCACCTCAAGTGTACAGTGCTTCTCAGTGCTAGTGATATATAATGCTTCTTCTATGACAAGTTATATCCCAGGGGGGTACCGAGTGTCATGGATACTGCTTTTCCTGTGAGAATTTCCTGTGAGGTTCTGAGGTCACTATACCAGAAACTGCGATCATGTGTGCAGTGTACCAACACCCTGACCGCATTTTTAACGTGCTTCTTAGGTACCAGGCAAGGTTGTTTATTGAGCCCATTGCTCTTCATCTTATACGTATTTCACCATGTTAACTGTGAATGATTGTAAAGGTATCTTCATAAATCAGACCTTCCCAAATTTGATAGCGCTAATGTACGCGTGGGTAGACTGCAGGCGATAATCAAGACCTTAGAGGAATATTACAAGAAATGGGGTATGACTATTAACATGAGCAAAACCAAAGTTATAGTGTTCCGAAACGGCGCATGCCTGAGAGGGAATTAAAAAAAGATGGTTGTTCGATGGTCGACAAATACAATGTGCATCGATGTATAATTACTTAGGAATGCATTTCACCCCTAAGATGATATGGACAGCCACACAGAAGCATCTAGGGCAGATCAAGGACATAAGGCGGCTACGGTAATAAGACGTATTGATATTCAAACAGGAGGTCTGGATTCTTGTCTATTGTTAAAGCTGTTTGATTCCGTGGTTTATTCCTATTTTATTGTATGGCGCAGAAATGCTGGACTTAGCTGCATAGAGGACGTTGAGAAGGTTCAGGTTAAGTTTTGTAAATTCTGGGAGTTGGCAAATCCATGTCGAATCTAGCTGGGCTTGGTGAATTAGGCAGTCTACCGATTCAGTAAAATAGCCAATTAAAAGTAATCAAATACTGGGTTAAACTGTTACAGATGCCAGAAGATATGGTTATTTAAGCATGGATTTGGTGTTGCATGGCTTAGTCAAGAAGTAGGTGACACGAGGTATTTTATTCAGGAAGTGTCACAATGAATGAAGGATATCCACTCACAAATATAGTATACAGACATATGTGAAAATGGCAAATTTTAAAAAGAATATTGATTGTATAAGACTTTGTGCGAGTAAACAACTAAGCAAGGCCTATAGTAGATTCAGATGTGGTAACCATGATCTTATGATAGAAAAAGGTAGACATTTAAACATGCCCTTAGAGGAGAGACTGTCTGTATTGCCAGTGAATCTGTGCTGACTAAGTTGAGTCTTAAATCCATTTTCTACTTAAATGTCATTTATTTGCCAATCCTCGACAAAAGTATATTAGTACAGTTTATTATAATTATTCATCAAAAGACAGTTTTGTGCAATTGATGAGCCGCGAAAATGAAAAGACATTATACAGACTACGTAAATTTATCGTCGCTGCCTTGAGAAAGAGAAGGCAAGAGGTGTTATCTCCACTTTAGCACAGTTTTTTTTATTGTCGCTGTGTGTAATATGTATTATAGATATGGACCTATATGATCATAGTGCTTACGTACCTTGTTCTATCTTCTGACATCAAGAAAGTGTGTCAACACTAGATTGTTTCAGTCACATTTTTGTGAACAAATGGAGCATGCAACTTTTTGCTACCAACCGCCTAGCTACCAACCGCCATGCGTATGCAGCACTACCTGTCCGCTACCATTTAAGCCATTTGTAATCTGAGTCTAGCCCAGAACCCTAGGCTGTGTGGGCTGAAACACAGCCTAGTAGCATTCCATAGTAAAATTCTGGTCTGGAAGAACCCCATTTCAGGGTTGTTTGACTTTGACCAAGTGTAGCTCTGATTCTCCTTTGCTGTGGCAAAAGTTTTATAACAGAAACAAACCTTAATTCTTTTCTTATTACTTCCTGGCAAGTAATGACTAATCAGATAATTAACCTTTTTTGAAAGGCAAAAATAGTCCAGTCTGTCACCTGAAATTCATATGAAAACATGTGTTTTCACTGACCCAATGACTGGGTCCCTGAACAATGAACCAATTAGCATGGCTTATGATATCATGTGATGACCTTGCACATGTGCAGCGATCAACTTCTGTGAAAAAAATGGTGGCATGTTGTTGTCCATTTTTATGTCAGTAGGCAATTAAAGCTCATTTTGAAGACTTTAACAACTTTGTAAAAGTTCATACATCATTAATTATATATAGAAAAGTACTTTTACATTGTTGAAACTAATTATGAAAGCTATACTTAAATAATTCAATTTGTCATATGAAGTTGATTTTTCACTATAGAATGCTACATGGCTATGATTCTTCAACCAAAGCCATGGATGCATGGCTAGCCTGGGTCCCAAACTTTGTAACAGTCAATTACCTGTGACAGAGGGTGCTGCTGTTATCCTTGTAAGTTCAAAGTGACTGACTGATAAGGCGCTCTGGCAGAGAGTATAGGCTAACAGAGATGAGGAACTAAGTCGCATTCATAGGTCCCGGCATCCACCGAAACCAAATATGGTGGAGGGTTGGCAGAGAAAAGTTTTGTGCTCCAACATTTCTTTCCGAAAATGTAACAGAAACAATCTAGTATCAACACACTTTCTTGATGTCAGATGATAAAGCAATAAATATAGAATATGTGAACACTGTGATTTTTCGCGTATACATTATAATAAAAGCTACAGTCGATTTTCTACTAATGTTTAAGGGTTTTACCATTGACACGGTTGTGTCCCTAGAGAAGTCGGCTTGCCTGGGTGCACTTGTGCCAAGTGCATGGTATATGTCATCCTGCCAAAGATAAGCATTATGGCAACCGAAATGGGATTTATTTTGAATATTAATCTAGATGTATCTCCACAGAATAGCTGAATTAATAAAGGTGTGCTCACATTTTTCAGGTAGCACCTATCCATATTAATATGTTATTTTTGAAAGCTTTTGATGTGAGACCTGGCATTTCGCTCGGCCAGCCTAGACAGCAATTAGCTAATGACAATGTGTTAATCCGACCTAGCCTGAAAATCAGACGTTAATGTTGTGACAGTCTGAAGGGTCGACACTAACGTCTGAAATCATAGGCCTTGGGCGCTGTTCACAAAACGTATTTGACCACCTTGACCAAAACCCTCACTTGCCAGCCACCCAAAAATTGATTTTTTCCCTTCTTTAATCTTAATGGAAGCTTGGGGAGACAAGATTCAAGTACTTCGTAAACTAGATTTTTAAACACCATGCATTTCTTTCCGCGGTGTCAGCCGCCATTTTTTCTTGGCGCAGTAACCAGTGGTGACGCCTATCGGGTCATTGGGCACTAAAAATTACATGCAGTTTTTAGTTCCAATTGACTCGATAGGTGTCACCACTAGTCACAACGCCAAGAAAAAATGGCGGCTGACACCGAGAAAAGAAACGAGAGGTGTGTAAAAAGTGGTTTGACAAAGTAACCTTGCATGAACAATTTTAAATCCCATCTCCCCAAGGCCAAGCTTCCATTAAGATTAAAGTCAATAAAGAAGGGAAAAAATCACTTTTTTGGTGGCTGGCAAGTGAGGGTTTTAGTCAAGGTGGTCAAATAGGTTTTGTGAACAGCGCCAAGGCATATGATTTCAGACGTTAGTGTCGATCCTTCAGACTGTCACGACATTAATGTCTGATTTTCAGGCTAAATCCGACCCTCCCCCCCCCGCCCCCCGACATGTAGCCGAAGACGTCGCAAGTGAAGGAAACTACGATGTCTCACGTACACGAGTTAATCTTTTACAACTAAAGTCAAAGTCATAAATGCTGTAGACACACGTTTCGGCCCATATTTTCCGCGAATTTGCCTCGATCACTCTCAAAATTCCTGATGTGAGAAAGCAACACTAGACCATTTTAATGATACCAAACTTACGTTTGTAATGCAATGTTATCCTTTTTTATGATACAAAAAAGATTTCTCCATGCTGATACTCAATTGGCAGAAAACGCTCTGTCGCCAAAAGACTAAAACACGCGTCATAAAATGATGGTTGCCATGGCGCCGAACGTGCTTTGAACAATACATGCTCTATATTTATACCAGCCACGAGGATGCCATGTCAACTATAGAGCCTTTCATTGTCTGTGATTTAGTCTATTTGCGAAAGTGTGTCTGCTGCGAATGGTCTTATCCTTTTTTATGACACAAACAATATTTCTCTATGCTGACACTCCATCAATGGAGTGTCAGCATAGAGAAATATTGTTTGTGTCATAAAAAAGGATAACATCGCAGTACAAACGTAAGTTTGGTATCATTAAAATGGTCTAGTGTTGCTTTCTCATGTCAGTGATTTGTAGAGCGATCGCAGCACAATCGCGGAAAATATAGGCCGAAACGTGTGTCTACGGCATTTATGACTTTGACTTTAGCCTTAGGAGAAAGCTAAAGCAAGCCGCAAGCAGATTACCTGATTACAGTGGACTTCTTCAGTAGCTTTTGGGGTTGTGATCGTCCGGAGAACACAAAAACCCGAGTCGCAAACAACAAATTCAAAGCAACTTGTGAGCTAGCCCCATCAGATGGCTGGTTATGGATTTTATATTGTTCTATGTCCATATGTAAGGACGGCCTATCAGTCTGCCGTAACCATTAACGCCATCAAACGGGGCTACTTGTGAGCGAGCCCAGTTCGATAATGATTGGTTCAAACAATTTGCCCGAGGATGGAATTTCGACTATGGTACCAGCAGCCCAGCGTATCCCAAGTCAGAGTCGAACGAGCTCAGCAGAGTCAGCGGTGAAAACGGCTAAGCGACTGTTGCAAAAGGCTGTTGACCATGGTCAAGATCTGTATATGGCTAATATGTCATAGGTAAAACCTAAAGGCGAGCGTAGCCTCCAATGCTTCATACCATAGCGATACAATTTGTTTGGTACCATTTTTTTTAACACCCACTGCTTGGTGAGAACCATTTACTGAACCCCTGATAACTTATACCTTACTCATTAATCCACAGGCGCTCAGATCTGCTGACAGAACCCCAGCATTAATTAATGGCCGGTCAATTAAAACATGTAGGACTATCACTTTCATGTCTTGCTTTTCTAATTCTGTCACTGATAAAAGAAATAATATCAACTCTTGTTCTGTAATAAAAGAAATCATATCAACTCTTGTTCTGTAATAAAAGAAATCATATCAACTCTTGTTCTGTAATAAAAGAAATCATATCAACTCGTGTTCTGTATTAAAAGAAATCATATCAACTCTTGGCTCATACAATTTTTTGTAGTTTTGAGGTCATATATACCTGCAGCTACAACTATACGAACTGCAAGCACCTCTCTTAATTGTCTCAAATTTAGCTGCAGGTGTGTATTTAGGTATTGAGACAACTATTACATAATAGCTCCAGGTATTGAGACAACTATTACAATAATAGCTCTAGGTATTGAGACAACTATTACAATAATAGCTCCAGGTATTAAGACAGTTTTTATTTTTCATAACTTCCTATTCTTGTCTGAATTTTGTTAAAGCTTAAATCCAAATCCGTACATTAAGTTCTGCTGCTTCAGTAGCTGAGATTCACTAGGTAAGTTTCTGTTTTTAACATTGATGAAAAGAAAGTCATCTTAACCTAGTCCAAATCCAGGAATCGGTCAACCTTGTTCGACGCATCTTACACGGACGCCTGATGACGTGATATCAGTGATTCACTGACAACTGTCCAATAAACCAAGTTGAATGTGACACAAACTAAACTTATGTGGTAAGGTGAAATGTTTTTAATGTGACCTAAGCACCTAATGTATCATCAACCTTGATCTAAATTTACAAAAGCTAGACTAAATAATAATGTAAAAAGGTTATAACGTCAACGAAGCTGTGAAATGTTGACCAGTCTGCCGTGAACCGTCGTCTGTGCGTTCGACTTGTGCTGCCACCTGGCGAATACAGCGAGTGTAGTAGTATTCCGGGTATTAGTTTATTTTAGTTTCATTATTGGTTACGTAAATCCGTGCTTTGGGAACGCGTCGAGATTGAATCCCCAGTGGATGGCGTAGGTCTCCTGGATACCTCGCGCGTTACCAAAGCAACGACGCTTGTCGTCTGCAGTTCCGATTTTAGATTTTGGACAGGAAGGCCGGCAGTCAAAATTCCGCAGGCCACATCGGAAGGGAACTGCAAGACAGAAGTGACCGCCGACTCACCGGTAGGAGCTTGGGACAAGTTGTATTTATATTTTATTAAGGGGAATTTAGTGGACTATAGTCGGAATAAAAGGGATCGGTCTGAAATTCTACCCCCGGCGTCTGTTGAGTTTCTCCCGTTCTAAACACCTAAACTGCAGAAACGAACCTGGCTGTGAGAAGTACAAATTAATTACACAGGTGTTTCTCTGTTCCCCTAACCATCGGGTTACGGCGGAGAAATACCCCACAGCGAGCGCTCTGCCGGGAGAGTGAAAACATGTTGTCGCTATGATAAGCCCTTTATCTCCTTGGTTATGTTTTCCAGTAACTTGTGGATTATGTACCAATGTTGGTAATTCGTTCTTAAATATCCTGCGGATGCGCTGCGCGTAAGTTTTTAACAAAAAAAAATGAACATGACGTTTCCCAGAAGGCAGTTAACGCATGCGTAAACAATGTGTCACATCTTCCGCTTCCGCTTTCCCCACTGGGGGTCGACTTGCGGTTGATTTTTTTTTTTGCTCTTTACAGTGTTGGATTGAGATACAGATTTTGTCAGTTTTTTACGTGTGTTATCTAAAGAGCTCGCTACGCTCGCTATTAGGGGGAAGTCGGGTAATTTCGATCAGCGCGTAACTTCGATCACATGATATAGACTATCCCTTTGTTTCTCTGCTGCCTAATCACATTTAAAATTTGTACTATAGTGAAGACCAAACAATTATTATTCATGAGCTTTATGACGTACGTCGCGGAAGAGTTGGCGGTATCAGTACTGTAATCTGATTGGCCTAATCAGCCTCACCCGCGAAACTATAACTTTGGCGCGCTCCCTTTTTTGGCTGGGACGTCCCCCAGCACAGATACGCCCACATACCCACCTATAAGCCGTAGTTATGATCTCTATACAGCAGCATTTAATTTCCGAAGTGACACGTACAGTTTCATCAAGTTTAAGGGACAGAGAACTTGTTTAAAGTGTTGAATACTAAAAGAACATCTATTTTTATGCGATATTAAGGAAATAAGATGATCGAATTTAGACTCCAACAATTGTGCACTGAGTGTAAATTCGATCAGTCGGTCGGGCAATATCGATCAGCCACATGACCTAGACCTGATCTACATATGTGCATGTGATAGCGCAGCTAGACGTAGCCACCCAGCAAACTGGACCCTTCTGACAACAAGCTGATAGGCAGAAGGGGCCCTTACGCCCCCGTTAGGGCCCGTTAGGGTTGAGGTCGTGAGGGCTATGCATCAGGGCTAAGCTAGACGGACAGCGCAGAACCGGGGTTGAGGGCTCAGACCAAGCCAGTCTCTCGCATTTTGAGCGGTGTGGACTACCCGGTGTGTTTCCTAATAGAACAGACTTTTCTTGATAGAACTACACCAAAAATTTGGAATTGTTTTTAAAAATTACCGAGTGATCGAATTTGTCCGCCGATATGACCGACTTTACCGCCTATGATCGAATTTAGCCGGATTGGCATTGGCCTTTCAAAACCGTCACTGACATTATTATTTACGGCATATTCGCTAGAGGGCGGCACTAAATAGAAGGCGACTCTGTAATGAAATATGTACTGCTTAGTTTGCAGTGATGCGTAACTGCAGTCCCCGTTGAGAGACCGCCTCGTCACAAAGTGATCGAAATATGCCGACCTTCCCCTAGGCCTATGGATCAGGGAACACGGCATCCGAGTCCAATGAAAGCAGGCAGCAGTGCTATGAAGATAATGGGCAGACAGACTCGGCCCCCGGAAGGGGTCGGGGGGGGGCACTGTTATACGAATCTGGTGGTGGTGAGGGGGGGGGGGTGTCGGCCGGTGCCCCTTGATGCCTGAGGGAGCGAACATTTGAAAAAAAAAGATAACCCTATAGAGCGGATATTTTAAAACTTGCGACGGGGTGGGGGGGGGGGGGCTTTATCCCGTATCGTTCCGTTCCGTTGCGCAAAATACCACCGCCAGCAACTGAAATTGTCAGCAATTATAATGTAATGTCTGAATTATATAATATACTCATCGTTTGCTGTTATCCAGTGATAACTATAGATACCAGATAGTTATTCTTAACTTTCGTGAGAACGTTTACTGAGACTAATATGTAAGGGACATTGTTAAAGGGGAAAGGATATGATACGATATCACGTTGATAGTGTTTGCGTTACGCCTATTATGAATGTGTGCGATTGTCTTGTATGCATGATGTTATGAAGAATACGGTAGGTAGGTAGTTTCTTTGCCAAAAAGGCATTCAGGCCCATGGGACATAACAATGAACATAAATAGATTTGTCACAAAATAATACATTTTCTGTGTTCCTGAATTTACGGCTGAGCTCAGACACGTTTTTCTAAAGTATGCACAAACATCGCTAATTTTCTTTGGGTAAACATATCTCAACTTGACATCAAAATAATAAAGTTTTCGTATGGTGTAATCTCTTACAAAACCTAATTAACTTGGACTTTCTCGATTTTCTTACATTCTTGATAACCCCAGATTTCGGCTCCATACGTGAGAATTGGCGCAGTAATTCGATCAAATAAAGTAAATACTGCTTCTATAGGTAGACCGTTGGGTTTCTTATCAAGCGTGTAGATAGAGGGCAATGCTCTGCTGGCTTGACCAGTCAGTGTAGGAACAACTTTCGACCATCTAAGTGTGCTAGTTAATACCAACCCGTAATGTTTATACGACGATACAACTTTCAACCGTTCACCATTGAAAAGCCATCGTTCATTTGCTTTAACTATTCCTGCTCTCCGAAATACCATTACTTGTGTTTTGTTCATATTCACTTTTAAACTCCACTTAACTACAATATGCCTCTAAGATCTTTATCGTCTGGAGACGTCCTACAGTATCCGCGCAGTTTGCTAAATCATCGGCAAACATGAAATACGTAAATACCTGGCCAGTTAGAATTTGATAACATGTTTAAATACTCTATATATATAAAGTAAACAGCAAGGGATTTAACATACAGCCCTGTCGTGTTCCGATTTTACACTGAAAATAGTCTGTCAAACTAGAATGAGGTTTAATACACGATTTCAAGTTGGCGTACATATCGCGAATAACTGTCATTATATTACCATAAATACCTTTACCTAGTAGACTAAACCATAACAGACCATGAAGCATGTTGTCAAACGCCTTTGAAAAATCAATAAATAGGATATACAGTAAAACCTCTCTAAGTCGATCGACGATGGGACTGCCACTGATCGATCGACTTAGGGAGGTGTTCGGGTTACAGAATATTCTTCCAATACTTTACTCGTGGCCAAAAAACCAACAGAACAAAATATGTTTTCACAATACAATGTAGTTTTTGTTTATTTGGAAAGTCTGATATTCAAATATACGTGTGAAAGTAGCCCCTTTTGCAGAAATGTCTTGGCGGTTGCTTTAGCTAAGATGGCACATTTATGTTGTTCTTTAAGAGAGGCGACAAATGGCAACAAGTCCACCAGATCTTCCTCATACAGATTGTATTTGTTCTAAAGGTGTCTAGTTTTGTGATCAAGATGATCAAAGCTTCAATGCATACTTTAACAATCTATAACAACACGCAAACATGTTTCACACATTTTAAGATTGCTATCCAGTCCAAAGATATTATCGCCTGAGTGTGTGTATTCTGCTAATTGCAATCAGTCGGTGACACTAATCCTTTCGTTAGCCGACAACCGATCGACTTAGGGAATATAAGAACGGGCGTTGGGACCAAAATGATCGATCGACTTACAGAGGAGGGAGGTGATCGGGTTAGAGAATACTGTTACAATGCTAAAGTATAGGCCGACCGTCGGGACTGGGCAAAATCGATCGAGTTACGGAGGCGATCGGGTTAGGGAGGTGGTCGGGCAGGGAGGTTTTACTGTAACACCTGCCTTTCTCTTTCGTTATATACTTTTGAATTGTGGACTGCATGACAAATATTTGATCACAAGTCGAATATCTTTTTCTATATCCCGCCTGCTCTTCTGACCATAACTCGTTCTCCGTGCATGTAGCAACTGTTTACTTTTACACAGGTTCTTAAATATTCTTCGAGCTCCCTCTTATATTCATTATATATTATTATATTAACCGCGAAAGAGATCCAGCATATCTAGTTTGTATTGCTTTGCTCGACTGCAGTCTTCATCCCACCACTTAGCCCCAGTTCTGTGGCTTTAGGACGGGCAAAATTTTGACAGGGCCCTGTGAGATTAGATTTTTGCCCGTCCTACAGCCACAGAACTGGGGCTACCCACCACTCAGGCTGACTGCTATGCGCGTACACGCATTGTACGCCTGGCTGGTCTATGCATCGCACTCCTACTGAACTGCAGAGTATCAACTATCAGTTTGACAAGCTCGACTGTATTATGTGTATTGGCAATGTTTATTAAATATAAGCTTTCAAATTCACTGTCTGACTCTGACACATGAAAAATAAACTCTTCAAAGAGATCGGCATTCCATTTAAATATATCGTGAGACTTCAGACCCGTTGTCATGCATGCACACAAGAATACGCTAATGGTATGTTGGCTAGGGAGCGGTAGTTTTAATTCATCTGTTGATATAAATCTGCGATTTTCCGATTCACGGTTATTTAATATTGAAATTCCCAGTTCAACCGACGGTCGGCTAATGCCCCATTCCCAGTTCACGGGGAAATATCCCCCCCCCCCACGCTCCCACCGCCTCCCCCTTAGGTAAGTCCTGGACAGATCCATCTAACAGCAATGAAAGGAAAATGCAGGCCCATGTCATTTACATTTCCAGTTAAACTATAAGGAATTAACTAAACATTACACAGAATATATATATATTTTTAATCATACCAATACATTAGTGAAGTTCCAAGCAATTTTGCACTACCAGTAGGTTTAGAAGACTACTATCACCGGAAGCTATAATAACTTTTGGCGAGTCGGACGAAGAAGTTGAAGTAAACACCGAAATTATGCTATTTACACTGATGATTTAAAGCAACATATTCCGTAATTTTTTTGTATTACCAACCTCTTTTCCGTGTCAAATAAGTACATTCTGTCTTGAATTTAAATCCTGAAAGCCTGTGGGCTATCCAAAGAGAAGCATTTTGGTCACCGGAGCAGAAGTTGGTGGCCGGCTTTATATCCCTGCGCGCCTGTTCGACGTTCGGTATTTCGTGTGTGATGTCGACCGCGGTTCGCCATCACGTCTGCGCGCGCGATATAAATAAACCGCGCAGTTTTATGTTGCAATGTTTGTTTTGCACACTTAAAAATATATAAAACGTGACATCTAAAATAGATACTGACAAAATTTTAGTTAAAAAGGCATATAAAATTGACACAGACATTCATGACAAAGTGTTTGAAGGACACTTATTTGAACACTTTTGATATCAATTAGACTATATAGTTAAGAACTGCAAGTTTGAAAAAACAAGTCAGTCTTAGATGGGCATATCGAGAGAAATTGTTGCTTTCTGCTTCGGGGATTGAGAGAAAAAAGGCGAAAAAGGTTTCTAACAGTTTTAGAAAGTGAAGAGCGTATGGGCAGGACTGCCGTAATACAGAACGGCCGTATGGGTTAGGGTGGGTGGGGTGCCGGTCTATAGAGGTGGTGGGGAGGGGTGGGGGGAGGAGTGGGACTCAAAGTGCAAAAGCAATTATTCTCAAAGTGGTCGGAACATACTCGTGAATGTTTAGTGGGTTTAAAACGAGCAATCTTGCGTAGCGATTGCAGCAAAAGCTGCTGGTCTCCTACTGGACAGCGGTAGAAAGATATCCTGTTTTTGCTGTCGTTTTTTGGCTGTTGAATTGTTCCAACCAACAGCTGAACAGTACACCATTTTGTTCTAAATGCATCGATGTTTCTGAGTCAAATTCGCTTGCCACAATTCCCGAGAGGTGTTAGGCCGATAGCTCGTTCCAAATACGCACTGCTCGCATATAAACAAAGTTTTGGTTCAGCGGAAGATAGTCGTCAGTGACGTCAACGCCTTGCGTACGTCTTGGGTGTGATTGGCTAACTCTGGTCACGTGTTCAGAACATGTCGACACCCGCCTGATGGGCGAAAATCTGCATTATATACTGTTGATGTGCGATTTTCTCGATAATGTTTTTTTTAAACATAATATCACATTGCAGCCCCCCGGTATTTTCTTTGAAGGCTTTACAAGTTTAGTGCCAATGGAATGGAAGTTACAAGCCCTGGGAAACTACACCACATCCCACAGTTAGTTTGAGGACCCAGGCCTCTCGGGTACCCACCCCGTTATGCGAGGTCCGGGCCTTCATTTACTGTAGGTTCCATACCTCTTGTTAGCCACAATATAAGGGGCGATGGGGTGGGAGCAACAAGAGAGCCAAGGCACAGAGAGAGAAAGGGAGAGAAAGGGCTGATCAGAAGGGAGCCAAAACTGGATTAGTGTTGAAATATAAGTAACAATTAAGTATCTTAGTGTGTACGAGCCATCTGTCGGAATAAACGGAAATGCACGCAATATACGTGTCGCTGCTTAACATCGAGCGAATTAACGGAAACATATCAAGGCGTATTGTTCACCACAATACGAACGATATTGCTGTGATAGTACAAATGCATGCTTGGGCATGATGCTGCGCCTTTATTGCATAATATGCATATGAAAATGCATACACTGTGCGAGACTCACTACTACTTATTACATAGCACATGCAGCATAATTTTGGGATTCTAGACATAAAACTAATACGACCACACCCTGCAAGTAAACATTATCTCATGGGTTCTCGCAGGTTGGACTGCTACTGATGAGACTGTCGCCAGTAATGGTACATAATGGTACCAATAGAACAGTAAATGACAAACTCGAACTACAGATGACAGCTTCTGTGTAGCACGCAAAGTTTACGCTACGTTAGAAGAATAGAATGGGCCATATTTACATCATGTTTTCGCTCACTCGAAAAATAATGTACGAATATGACTTAGCTATGCATTATAATAATCATAGCCTTCCAGGAGTGAAAACTTCGCGGCCCACCCCTGCCGGCTGTGGTCTGTGCGAGGCCACCGTTAGACCCCAATTTACCCTTCTTATTTCAAACAAATGCGTGAGCTAAATTTCGAGGTCCTATTTCATTAGCGAAAAATAAAAGTAAATACTCTTTTTGTTATAACTTTGCTTGAAGTTATTACTTTAAAAGACGCAAGAAATAGTCACTCCCCCGGGTAGGTCCTCGTGTGAAAAGTTAGCGCGACTATACAGGCGAAGGACGTTGAACGCACGTTGCACAAATATGGTTTCTCTCCCGTGTGAGTCCTCGAGTGGCTCGTTAGGTTACTCTTTGCTATGTGGCTCTTCACCGATGTGGCTCTTCAGGTGTCTCGTTAGGCTAATCTTTTCTGCGAAAGCAGAAGAACACACCCTGCACAAATATATTTTCTCTCCGGTGTGGGTCCTAATTATATGATTATTTAGCGTACGCCTGTGTGCGAAACATACAACACACACTTTACATGCAAATGGTTTCTCTCCGGTGTGGGTCCTTATGTGGTTTTTTAGTGAACTCCTTACGGAGAAAGATGAAGAACACACTTTGCACAAATACGGTTTCTCTCCCGTGTGGGTCCTCGTGTGAATCGTTAGCGTGCTCTTTTGTGCGAAGGACGCAGAACACATTTTGCACAAATATGGTTTCTCTCCCGTGTGAGTCCTCATGTGTCTCGTTAGCCCGCTCTTCCGTGCGAAAGAAGCAGCGCACACCTTGCACGCATAGGGTTTCTCGCCGATGTGGGTCTTCACGTGTCTTGTTAGGCTATTCTTTTCTGCGAAGGCAGAAGAACACACTTTGCACAAATATAGTTTCTCTCCGGTGTGGGTCCTTATATGCTTAGCTAGCGTACTCTTCTGCGCGAAACATGCAGCACACACTGTACATACAAATGGTTTCTCTCCGGTGTGGGTCCTTATATGCTTAGTTAGCGTACTCTTCTGCGCGAAACATGCAGCACACACTTTACATACAAATGGTTTCTCTCCGGTGTGGGTCCTTATATGCTTAGTTAGCGTACTCTTCTGCGCGAAACGTGCAGCACACACTTTACATACAAATGGTTTCTCTCCCGTGTGAGTCCTCATGTGGTCTTTCAGTGAACTCTTTCCGGAGAAAGATGAAGAACACACTTTGCACACAAATGGATTCTCTCCAGTGTGGATCGTCACATGAGACGTTAGACCACTCTTTCGTGCGAATGACGCACAACACACTTTGCACACAAACGGTTTCTCTCCCGTGTGGGTCCGCACGTGAATCGTTAGCGTCCTCTTCTGTGCGAAAGACGCAGCACATACTTCGCACACAAATGTTTTTTCTCCGGTGTGGGTAGACTCCTTTCCTCCGTGAAGTTTACTGATCGACTTCATATTCTGCAACACACACAGGCAAATAAAGGAAACGCAAAGTACGGAGTCTCATGAGAGTGAAATTACATAATTTACGCACATAAATCAATTATATACATATAAATATATAGAATAAAACCATGTTCTCACTAAGTAGAAAATGTAACTGATATTATACTGATCTCTTCTCCAACAGAATGGGACAACAATACGGACGCTTAAGCTTATTTCGTAACTGGAATCATGGCAATTTGGGGTCACATTTGGGGTCACATTTGGACAAACTGGAGTCATAATGCGAAGCAATTAAAGTAGAAGTTAATAGCCATCCGGTCGTCTCTAGCTACGCTTGCAGAATAAACCATGTTTCCCACGTCCTAAGATTGAAACAGTTGTTTCCCGCCAATTAAAAAAGTTATGTATAGTATATTGAAATGAAAGATTATCGCAGAACACACTTTGCACAAATATGGTTTCTCTCCCGTGTGAGTCCTCGTGTGTCTCGTTAGCCCGCTCTTCCGTGCGAAAGAAGCAGCGCACAACTTGCACGCATAGGGTTTCTCGCCGATGTGGGTCTTCACGTGTCTTGTTAGGCCATTCTTTTCTGCGAAGGCAGAAGAACACACTTTGCACAAATATAGTTTCTCTCCGGTGTGGGTCCTTATATGCTTAGCTAGCGTACTCTTCTGCGCGAAACATGCAGCACACACTGTACATACAAATGGTTTCTCTCCGGTGTGGGTCCTTATATGCTTAGCTAGCGTACTCTTCTGCGCGAAACATGCAGCACACACTTTACATACAAATGGTTTCTCTCCGGTGTGGGTCCTTATATGCTTAGTTAGCGTACTCTTCTGCGCGAAACATGCAGCACACACTTTACATACAAATGGTTTCTCTCCGGTGTGGGTCCTTATATGCTTAGTTAGCGTACTCTTCTGCGCCAAACGTGCAGCACACACTTTACATACAAATGGTTTCTCTCCCGTGTGAGTCCTCATGTGGTTTTTCAGTGAACTCTTTCCGGAGAAAGATGAAGAACACACTTTGCACACAAATGTTTTCTCTCCAGTGTGGATCGTCACATGAGACGTTAGACCACTCTTTCGTGCGAATGACGCACAACACACTTTGCACACAAACGGTTTCTCTCCCGTGTGGGTCCGCACGTGAATCGTTAGCGTCCTCTTCTGTGCGAAAGACGCAGCACATACTTCGCACACAAATGTTTTTTCGCCGGTGTGGGTAGACTCCTTTCCTCCGTGAAGTTTACTGATCGACTTCATATTCTGCAACACACACAGGCAAATAAAGGAAACGCAAAGTACGGAGTCTCATGAGAGTGAAATTACATAATTTACGCACATAAATCAATTATATACATATAAATATATAGAATGAAACCATGTTCTCACTAAGTAGAAAATGTAACTGATATTATACTGATCTCTTCTCCAACAAAATGGGACAACAATACGGACGCTTAAGCTTATTTTGTAACTGGAATCATGGCAATTTGGGGTCACATTTGGGGTCACATTTGGACAAACTGGAGTCATAATGCGAAGCAATTAAAGTACAAGTTAATAGCCATCCGGTCGTCGCTAGCTACGCTTGCAGAATAAAACACGTTTCCCACGTCCTAAGATTAAAACAGTTGTTTCCCGCCAATTAAAATAGTTACGTATAGTATATTGAAATGAAAGATTATCATTCACATTTAATACAACTGTCATATTGGCGTAATAATGTAATGCTAAACATGGCAGAAAAGGTACTTTTTGCTTCACAGCTGACCGTAAGTTGCAATCTATGTGAAATATGTCACAGAGTTGTGGGATTTTCACCGGTTTATTGAACCATTTTAGGGATGCTAAGCAGGCTTCAGGCAACACATTTTAGTGATAACTAAGAGATATAAATAAATAATTCTTGCACTAATCAGGCATTCAAATTTACCAATATTGGATACTGGCAGGATTTTGGCCGGAAACAACCGTTTAAATAGCTTTAAGTTGTGTGCATGTGTGGCATATAGCATCAAAATGAGCTGGAAACGTATATCGAAACTGCGAAAAATGACCATCTTGGATTCATACTCGCATGTTGTGTCCTACCGGTTTCCCCTTTCGTGTCTCGCGTGCCAAACGACGTAAGCTACTGACTCTTGCGCCAGAAGGCAGTGCGTAACTGTAGAGGTATTACCATCCCGCTATGCACCGCGTCAATATTTTGCCCCACTTTCATTACTTCTGATTGTCATGTTTGCAATTTTGATGACCAAGGACGCTTCAACCACTTTTGGTCAAATGGGGTCAATGGAAGAAGGAAGGGAGAGTGGAGCCATGTCCCCGGGGGTAATATATGAACAGCAAGGAATCCACATAATAATAATATTCTAATTGAAGCACTAAGGACACCCATCGCACGTATATATATTTCAAAAAATATTTGCAAATCAATAAATGACTAATAGTTTTTTTTAGAGCTGAGTATTTCTTAGCGTTGGGTTTATATGACCATGCAGTTGCAATTAAGGAAACTCAAAATTGAAGCAGATACTTGAAATGCATATGATATATATGCTTATGGTATTTGTCATATTATTACATGTGTCCATGATCATGGAATAAACATTGAACATTTCATGTGTATCAGATGTCCGGCTGCGGAGTAACGGCAAAAAAACTCGGAAAAAGGTTGAAAACCTGTTGAGAAAAAGGCTATTTCTATACCTATTTTGAGTGACATTTTATGATTTTCTTTAACTTGAGAACAATAATGTTGCATTATACTCTGAAATAGTACCAAAATTTTCCTTCGTTGTATAAAAGTAGTATATAGCTAAACATTTATCACAAAATGAAATGTGGAACAGCAAACATGACTCCAAAATACGTGACTTTGTAACCACTATATCACATACCATAGTAATATCAAGGTATATGGTACTTACCAGTAATTACTTTGTTAATGGTAATGGTAATACCATATCTTATCGTATTACTATGCTATGTCATATAGTGCTTTTTCTGTGGATATGGTGCTCATGCAATATATTATTTCCCAAAACTAACAATGTCATTGAAGCATATATATAATATTAAAATATTAATTGAAAATACGTTTTTGTCTTAAAATAGTACCGGTATTCCTTATGTAATTTGACCTCTGACATGTTTTTGAAAAGTACATTACATTCGATATTTCATCGAATAAATACACAATAAAGTGGGCATAAATTGGTAGGTTTGGACAGATAAAACTAGTGTCGTTAAGAGGATCTCTCTGGCCACACGAACACTGGCATCAGTGTCAAATATTTTTCTATTTTTAAATTGATCCAATCTTAGTCACTCTAATGAAAAGTAGCCCGTGTGCGAAATCATGCGAAAAGGACATGTATTTATTGTCGCAATGGGGATGATCGTGCCAAGAAGTGGGGTGAAGAGAGATGCGAGCTTCATGGCTGTTACCATCACGAAGATGTCTGTTCATGCTCACCGCCATTCAACTATTTCCGTTCTCCCCAGCATCAACCCAGTCACTCTCTGCCTTCGACTCACTCCGCTAGGGCTCCATTATGTCTCTGTTGTCTCAATGCATTTTCACACTCGCTCGCCAGGGCGGCGCTGCGCAAATCGATAGGGAAAATGCGTCGCGCATTTCTATTAGTGCTGGGACCCAGCCTAGGCCTAATACTACATGAAATCAGGTGAGGAAAAGAAAGAGTTCTGTTACAGCTATCATTTTTTCGAAAGAGTACAATATGTTTTTGGCTGCATTAAATACACAAAGCTCGTTATTTTTATGTTTTATTCTTGAAAACTATAATGTTGGAAGAAGTTACAGCTGATTTGACCGTTTTTCAAGAATCTTGAAATTTGCCCCCGGCCGACAGCAGCGGTAAAAGCTAGCTTGCGTAGCGTCACCCTGGGGGGAGCTTGCAACCCAACCTGAAGAAATGACTGGAATCGGTCAGGATTGTGTATAGGAAGGATCACACCACAGGGAAAAACTGGATCCCAAAGTCAGATGATCGTGTCTGCTCGGAACACTTCCCAGATAACCCACTCAAAGACATCCGAATCCTTGTGTCAATCTGGCCCCGGGCATTCGAGTATCCAGGAAGATAGTAAGATCCGCACCGGCAGCAACTCTGTGCGAAGTACAGAGTCTCCGAGTCTGATCTTTTAGTTGTCACTGTACCATGCGATCATAACTATTCAGTTTCATGCATGTGTCAATCTGCAAGTGTGTGTAATTGTGTAAGTGTGGTTGATGTAAATTATTAGTATATTAGAAGTTATTTCAAGCGAAACAAGAGTGTTAGGAATTGCAGGAGAAAGTTCATCTCTACCAGCTGACAAGACATTGCAGTACCTAAAAACGGACAAGAAAGTTGTGCACTGGTCTACCTAGTAGAACTACCTTCATTGACTTGTACCGGTATGTCCACTGCAGAGTACGGAGAATGAAGTATTGGAGAGGAGAGAAACGAGATACATGGTAAACGAATATATAGGAAAACTTCTACCAAGCCTGGACCGAAACGAAAATTGTCACTGAAAGAACTGTTAATTGTGCTTATGGAACTTAGATTGGGAATCATCAATGAAGTCCTGGGAGACATGCTTGGAATCTCAGTGGCATCTGTGTCTATGGTGTTTAACACATGGATAAAACTGCTAGCGCATGATTTGATTTGATTGGATTGGGTTTTAACGACACTTTCAGCCTGCAAGGCTATATCGTGCCATACTGGTTAAATTCAATCTAAATAAGTCACGAGTTAGTACTAAAGCCCTGAAATTATCAATACATGAGAGCTTGCAGATAAAACAATTGCAAAAATGGTATAGCAGCTAGGGTGCTAGCGCATGAACTAAGACCCTTAATTTTCTACCCTGATATGGATATCACAAGACGGATGTTGTCGTCACAGTTATCAAATTATCCTCATTTGCGGTGTACACTAGACTGCACTGAGGTGTTCATTGACAGGCCCCGCCATCTCGAACTGCAAGCCCTAACATGAAGTGACTACAAGAAACATTCCACCATAAAGTTTCTTGTAGGTATTGCAACAAATGGTCACATCAGTTACTTGTCCAATACATGGGGAGGGCGTGCGTCGGACCAGCATATTGTCAGCCAATCTGGATTTCTTCGCCTCCTTGATCCTCCTTGGGATGTTATAATGGCAGATCCCGGATTCACGATACAAGAGGACTTATTGCTGCATGGTGCAACGTTAGAAATTCCTTCCCCAGTTCAGGTATGGAACAAATGACAAGGCAGAAGGTTGCAAAAACCAAAGGCCATTGCACATTCTCGTATCCACGTTGAAATGGCCATCGGAAGGATGACGTGGTTTTCTATTTCGAAGAACGTATTGCCAATTACATTGGTTCCATTAATTGACGAAATCATTACTGTCTGTGCTGCTTTGTGCAACTTACTTGAACCTCTAGTTATCTGAACTTCCAGGTGTAGTATGTTGGTCTTGAACATATATGCATCAAAGTAATATATATCGTTTGTCAACGGATACATGACTTGCTAATGGTGATATGTATGGTAAGGTGCTTTACATGGATGGAATGAAATCAAACACACAGGTATGAAAAGGCACACTTCGTTTGTTAAGAGATAATTACCTTTTTTTCACATAGACTGTAAACTAACTGAATATAGTGTCCTTAATTAATACTGCTAGGCCTTGGCGCAAGTGCCCCCAGGCAAGCCCGCTTCTCTAGAGGCACAACGGCAACAGTGTTAAAATCCTTCGACGTTAGTAGGGAATCGACTGTAGCCTTTATGATAATATGGGCGCGTACAATAATAGTGCTTACGTATTCTATATACCTTGTTCTATCTTCTGACATCAATAAAGTGTGTCAACACTAGATTGTTGTAGTCATATTTTCGCGAACAAATGTTGGAGCATGCGACTTTTCCCTACCAACCGCCATGCATATGCTGCGCCACCTGGCGTATCCCGCCACCATATAGGGCTGTACAGTCACTTCGGGATCTTATCGAGACCCCACGAGACAGGGATACCTATGCTCTACATCAATGCCTAGCATCAACGGCCTGTACGTGCTGCCTACCGTCCGGTTGTTTGCCTTCACTCACCTCACACACAAGATCGGCTAAAGCTGTCCTTGGAAGCACAAATAACCACTGAAGTTATGTGCATATCCGAATTATAACCATCCGAGTAGATTTATGTAATGTATGAGCGGTTAGGCAGTTGATAAACCAGAATGCGGTTGTCTCAGGAGTGACTGTCAGTGTCAGGCGATCTAACGTGCTGCGCGGGGTTTTCCATGTCGTATGACGTAATAATCATCATGACGCGCGTGTCTGCGCGCGGTATCTATTGTTACGTAACAACGCTCCTTATATGGGCTGAGCAGGTGAGGACAATAGGGCTGTACAGTTCTCGCGGGTTCTGCTTCCGGTTTAGGTCTTTTGGGGACCAACAAAAAAACACGTGCTCTTAGAACGAGCGCGCATCACGCTGGTGCCTTGCTGCAACTGCGTGACACGCACTCATTGTAGTCAACGTTTTAGTGTTGGGAACCGGCCAGCTGCGCGGTTTGTGCCTAAAGAATCGAGTGGGTGTAAAACTATTTTTTGTTTGCTTTGGTCCAGGCATTGTTAACTATAAAATCATAATATAGTTAAAGACAAGACATTTATCTCTCCATAATGCATGTGGTCCGTTCGATGAGACCGTTGGAAGCGTTGTATTTTGAACCAAATCACCGATCTTTACAGTTCTACGACAAAAGGAGCACCATTGTCTTCACCCGCTCAGTCCATATAAGGAGCGTTGTTACGTAACCATAGATACCACGCGCAGACACGCGCGTCATGATGATTATTACGTCATACGACATGGAAAACCCCGCGCAGCACATCATATCGCCTGACGCTGACAGTCACTCATGAGACAACCGCATTCTGGTTTATCAACTGCCTAACCGCTCATATATTACATAAATTTACTCGGATGGTTATAATTCGAATATGCACAGAACTTCAGTGGTTAGTTGTGCTTCCAAGGACAGCTTTAGCCGATCTTGTGTGTGAGGTGAGTGAAGGCAAACAACCGGAAGGTAGGCAGCACCTACAGGCCGTTGATGCTAGGCATTGACGCAGACCATAGGTATCCCCGTCTCGTGAGGTCTCGATAAGATCCCGAAGTGACTGTACAGCCCTATGGTGCTCCGTTTGTCGTAGAACTGTAACATCGATGATTTGGCTCAAAATACAACGCTCCCAACAGCCTCATCAAAGGGACCACATGCATTATGGAGAGATAAATGTCTTATCTTTAATTATATTATGATTTTATAGTTAGCCAAGCCTGGACCAAAGCAAACAAAAAATAGTTTCACACCCACTCGGTTCCCAACACTAACACGTTGACTACAATGAGTGCGAGTCACGCAGTTGCAGCAAGGCACAAGCGTGATGCGCACTCGTTCTAAGAGCACGTGTTTTTTTGTTGGTCCCCAAAAGACCTAAACCGGAAATAGAACCCGCGAGAACTGTACAGCCCTATATTGAACTATTTGTAGCCTGGGTCCCAAACTTTGTAACAGTCAATGACCTGTGAAAGAGGGCGCTGCTGTTGTCCTTAAGTTCAAAGTGAGCGACTGAACAGGCCCTCTAGCGGAGAGTCATATGCTAATGGGGAGGAGGAACCAAGTCGCATTCGCAGGTACCGGCATCCGCCAAAAACAAATATGGCGGACGGCTGGTCGGGAACAGTTGTGTGCTCCAACATTTCATCGCGAAAATATAACCGAAACAACCTAGTGTCGACACACTTTATTGATGTCAGATGATAGAACAAAGTATATAGAATACGTAAACACTATGATTGTTCGAGCACACATTATAATAAAAGCTACAGTCGATTCCCTGCTAAAGTTGAAGGATTTTAACATTGTTACCGTTGTGCCCCTAGAGAATGCATGCACGAGGCACGGCAGCAAGGGGCCCGGCAGCTAGCCTGGTGTACAGCACACGGTTTTTTGGCATCAGGCCAATAGAAGAAGGCTATGGTGAAGGCCTGGGATTTGCCGCGACGAGCTAAATAAGGACAGGTTATATGACTCAACGGCTGCCACGGAGCGTCATCCCCCACTTCAACTCCTTTGTAGTTGCAAAACTAATGGCTAAATCCCCAAATCAGTCACCTACCTGCCTTCTACGAACCTTTGTGAACATTTGCAGCTACTTTTGAAGCATGACCTACCACCATTTAATATTACAAGGCGACTTTTGTCGCTCGTTACGCAAATTTACTCGATTAGCCAGTTTTCGATTAGCCAGTTTTCGGTGTGGGAATTTCACAACTCTGGCGCTAGGGGCGCTGTTTCGTTGCTCACTCTCCGTCATAGAGGGGTGTTTTGTAGCTCTCTTTCGCAACCTCGTACAGGTGGCGCTTATACTGTATGCTCGTTGGGTCCCGCGCGCAAAGTGCTTCCCTATAATTCTCCGCCGGGTCAGGGGCGGATCTAGAGGGGAGTTACGGGAGTTGCAACCACCGCCTTGGAAACTTTGGAATACACTGTAGAAAGTCTGGCTTTCCGACGAGATGCATATCTTTTGCCGATGAAACCTAGGATGGTGCGGATCCCACGGTGAGGGAGATTGATCAAACCCACCGCCCTAAAGCCAGGGGATGTTGAGAACTGTTAAAGGCGTTTGTCAAAAAATATTGGTGGACACCAGAGGTCATTTTCACCTCCCCCTCCCCCGATCGCACCACCTTCGCCCCCCCCCCCCCCTTTCCAATTTGGAGACCCTCGATCCGCCCCTGCGACTAACGTTACTTGCAACATGGGCCACCCTCATCTTCAGTACTTTTCGCACCTTACTCCACCAGGTTTATCACTTACGCCATAGTGATATGAGGAACGATCTCCCTCTGCTGGAGTGGGTGGGTCCGTGTATATACCGTCCAATCGTTTTTTGTTTTCAAAAGAATGATAAGAAACACAAAAAACAAACCAACAACCGTTTTTCATTTTCGTTTGGCGACATAGGAAACGAAAATTAGTAACAGAAACGATTTTTTCGTTTTTCGTTTTCGAAACGAAAATCGAAAAACGGTTATGCATAACGCAACCGTTTTTTTCTTGTCGCTGTATACACGCAATGCACCATTCGCGTTGCGTACGGTATTCGCCAGGTGGCAACCCCACTCAGGGCCCCAAGTTCACGGTAATGGGTTGGCGCAAATGCCCCTAGGCCTGCCCGCTTTCTAGGGGTACAACGGTGTCCATGCAAAGTTCGGGAATCGACTGTAGCTTTTATCATAATGTGTGCCCGTACAAGCATAGTGTTTACGTATCCTATATACCTTGTTCTATCTTCTGACATCAAGAAAGTGTGTCAACACTAGGTTGTTTCGATTATATATTCGCCAAGAAATGTTGGAGCACCCGACCAACCGTCATGCGTATGCAGCGCCACCTAGCCAGTCCCGCCATCATTTGAACAATTTGTGGCCTGGGTCCCAAACTTTGTAACCGTGAATTACCTGTGACAGAGGGCGCTGCTGTTGTCCTTAAGTTCAAAGTGAGCGACTGACAATGCCCTCGAGCGGAGAATCATATTCTAATGGAGCGGGGAACCAAGTTGCATTCACAGGTACCGGCATCCGCCAAAAACAAATAAGGCGGACGGTTGGTCGGAAAAAGTCGTGTGCTCCAACATTTCTTGGATTCCCGACTGGCGTCTAAAGAACTTTGCATGGACACCGTTGTGCCGATAGAAAGCGGGCTAGCCTGGGGGTGTTGCATGAAAATCGCGAGTCCGTGAAAAGCCCGGGACTTTCACGTGAAAAGTGCGGGACCACCCAAATTTACTGCGTTAAAAACGCGAGTCCGTGGAGAACCCGAGTTCTTCACGTGAAAAAAGCGAGTTCTGAGTGCCGTCTCGCTGTTTCCACGGACTTCACGCGAGGGTCGTGCGAAAACGTAGAGACAGAGAGCGTGTGAAAGTCCCGGTATTTTCACGATACTCCTCGTGAAAATACCGGGATTACAACGCTACCGCTTGTGAAAGTCCCGAGTTCTTAACGTGAAAAACCCGAGTTTCTCACGTAAAAATCAGAAGCTGCATCTTTTATCGCCCACAATGCCTCAAAAGTCCATATTATCGCCTGTGAATAAAGAAATCGGAAGTGACATATTCGTTACACGCCAGTGACACCTATAGTACAAATCTGGCTCGGAGAACAAAGAATCTGAGATCATTGCGGCTTGGCATGGCTGTACATGATATCCACGTGGGTTTAGGGACATGGGGATGGGGGGGGGACAGATTGTCATAGACTGAATATGGCGATGATCCTGTCGCTCACGCATAGGGATAGCTGTCTCTCATGCTAAGCAACGGGGGAAATTTGGTCATGGCTATCTTGATCCCCCCCCCCCCGGCCCCATCCCCCAGGTCCCTTAACCCACATGGATCGGTAGAGCCCACCCCATGGCTGTGCTTTATTTTTTCACGCTCGCTCCCCGTGGAGAAGGCGAGTCCTGCTCCCTCTCAGTACACAGTGAAATGGTCTCGCATATTTTACGGCTTGCTTGCCGTGAAAAGCCCGATCAACCCTATACCCACTGACTGCATGTGCTCTATTTCTCCACGCTCGCCCCCCGTTGTAAAGGCGAGTCCGTGCTCTCTCTATACCACATAGTGCAGCGGTCTCGCTTATTTCACGGGTTGCTTGTCGTGAAAAGGCCGGGACACCCTATCCAATGACTGTGCTCTATTTCTCCACGCTCGGCCCCCCGTTGTAAATGCGAGTCCGTGCTATCTCTGTAACACACAGTGCAGTGGTCTCGCATATTTGGCTGTGCCCTATTTCTCCACGCACGTTAACCGTGGAGAATTAGGTTCTGTATACTACATGTTGCATTGGTCTCGCATATTTCACGGCTTGCTTGCGTTAAAAGCCCGGGACATCTCATCGCATGGCTGTGCCCTATTTCTCCACGCACGTTCACCGTGGAGAATTAGGTTCTGTATACTAGATGGTTGCATTGGTCTCGCATATTTCACGGCTTGCTTGCGTTAAAAGCCCGGGACATCTCATCGCATGGCTGTGCCCTATTTCTCCACGCACGTTCACCGTGGAGAATTAGGTTCTCTATACTACATGATGCATTGGTCTCGCATATTTCACGGCTTGCTTGCCGTGGAGAGCCCGGGACACCTCATCGCATGGCTGTGCCCTATTTCTCCACGCATGTTCACCGTGGAGAATTAGGTTCTCTATACTACATGATGCATTGGTCTCTCATATTTCACGGCTTGCTTGCGTTAAAAGCCCGGGACATCTCATCGCATGGCTGTGCCCTATTTCTCCACGCACGTTAACCGTGGAGAATTAGGTTCTGTATACTACATGTTGCATTGGTCTCGCATATTTCACGGCTTGCTTGCGTTAAAAGCCCGGGACATCTCATCGCATGGCTGTGCCCTATTTCTCCACGCACGTTCACCGTGGAGAATTAGGTTCTCTATACTACATGATGCATTGGTCTCGTATATTTCACGGCTTGCTTGCCGTGGAGAGCCCGGGACACCTCATCGCATGGCTGTGCCCTATTTCTCCACGCATGTTCACCGTGGAGAATTAGGTTCTCTATACTACATGATGCATTGGTCTCTCATATTTCACGGCTTGCTTGCGTTAAAAGCCCGGGACATCTCATCGCATGGCTGTGCCCTATTTCTCCACGCACGTTAACCGTGGAGAATTAGGTTCTGTATACTACATGTTGCATTGGTCTCGCATATTTCACGGCTTGCGACATCATCACATGCTGATTCGCTGGGTGTTTAATTTACGGCGGGTCGCCCTAGGGGGGCGGTGTCATACTATGGGCTGTAGCTAAAAATATCGCACGTGAACCTATGTTCTGTTTGTTTTTAAAATAAAGTTGGATACTTGCTCTATAATTTCCTATGGCCCATATGGTCAAACATGGTTACCGATTTTGTTCTAGCATGGGGTTGAATTTTGGTTTTTGCATTACTTAACATGGGGATGGTTTCTATTGGTGTGTAACCTGAAAACTGTGACCGAAACCGGAAAGTGGCGCCGCTCGGCGGGAGTTTCGTCGACAATTTTTTGGTATATGTTTGATGTTTTTTCACTGCGAATGATCACGATTTGGTGTATTTTGTTAAGGTGTCGATTGAATGTGGCGAATTGATAAGACTGTTAAGCTTAGATGTCTGTGCTCTTCTAAGTGCAAGTCAAGGGCCGTGTTTACTTGAGCGAAAATAGGGGCCGCTACCACTGGCTACGGCGTAAAGACTAAACTTGTCTAAAGCCTAAGCAAGGCCAAGGGCGTGTTCGATTTAGGAAACCTATATGAAACCAAAACTGGTTTGCCGAATTGACTATTCGACAGAAGAAGAACCGAAACCGATTTTTTTTAAGCCATGAAACTATCGAGAGAGCTGGTTTCATGGTTTCGGTTCCGCGGAACTGCCAGTTCAATCAATACCCACAGTATCATAGTATAGTTAATCAACCCCACACCCCCACCCTAGCCATGAATCCATGAATCTAACACGCGAGAGACTGTGTATAAATTATGTTTTGTTTCTAGCCTTTGTTTAACCTTGTGTTATTATTTGTTAGGTATCACTGTATCTATTCTATTGTATATCACAAGTGTATAATAGAATGAAACAACAGCTTCATGGCTTATATTAATGTTATTAACGAGTAGTTATGGCAGGTGTAAGCAATAACAATATAGAAGAAGAAACTGAGATTATCTTGCAGAAATTCACTAACAGAAATTATAAATATTACGCAATATGGCCACACAGTGGACAGTGAAATTGGAGAACCAGAATTTATCCAGCCATCTCCTTATTTTGACAATGAAGAATCGGCAAAGCAAATGGGTGGTACCGATACTTTTGTTATTAGTTTGAATTATGGGTCGCTGTCGGCCAAATTTGATGAACTTAAAATATTTGTAGAAGAATTATGTCATACAGGTATTTAATAAGCGCAATATGTATTCAGGAAAGTTGGCTCTCTGCAGACTCTGATCTATCTCAATTTCAGTTAAGCGGGTTTCGCACATTGTCACAAGGTAAAATCTGTAGTGAACATGGTGGTCTAATAATTTATCTGCGAGATGACTATACTTATAAATATTTATTCCCTCATGATATAACATCTGCATGAGAATGTCAATTTATTGAGGTATCTTGTGATTTTATGAAAAAGAGCGTTATAATTGGTAATATATACAGACCCCCTTGTGAATTGGTAGCAACATATCACATGTTTATTGAAGAATTTAAAGGAGTTCTCTGTCATCTGGATAATCTCAATGGGGAAGTGATAATAGCTGGTGAGTTTAACATCGACCTTCTCAGGATTAATGAGAAAACAGTGATCAGTGACTTTCTTGACACTGTAATGGCTCGCAGCTTTATTCCCAAAGTCACTTTCCCAACAAAGTCTTCAAAAGGAGCCATAATTGAGTACTGGCATAAAAATAGACAACAACATGCCACCATTTTTTTTACAGGAAGTTGATCACTGCACATGTCCAAGGTCATCACATGATATTATAAGCCATGCTAATGGGTTCATTGTTCAGGGACCCAGTCATTGGGTCAGTGAAAACGCATGGTTTCATATGAATTTCTGGTGACAGACTGGTCTATTTTTGCCTTTCAAGAAAGGTTACTCATGTGATTAGTCATTACTTGTCATGAAGTACTAAGAATAGGATTAGTCTTTATTTCTCTTATAAAACTTTTCCCACAGCAAAGGAGAATGAGACCTACACTTGGTCAAAGTCAAACAACCCTGAAATGGGGTTGTTCCAGACCAGAATTTTACTATGGAATGCGACTAGGCTACCCCTACCCTAGCTCCGTCACAGAGCCTTGTTATAAATAAATAGTTGTTCCCTCGAACAGCGCCACAAGGTTTGGGCTACCCCCACCCCCACCATCCCCCCCACCCCCCTTAAATCCTTTTGCAATTTTGCTGCTCGGCCATTATGAGTTTACACTAAAATTTACCTGTCAGCTGTCTCATCAATCTGAGAAACAACAACATTGATAACTTGAACGATTACTTAACTTAACTTAAACAAAATAAACAATTTATTTACTGTGCTATTTACAAGGATTTCGACGATTCTAATGTGATTAATCTGATGTGCTCAGTCTAAATCTTTACCTGTCCCATCGAGCCTACAACCAGTATTAGATCTGACCTGTCTAACCATGTAATTCAACTGTCCCGGCAGTCGTTTATGTCTCTCCCTGGCATAGTAAATTGACTGATACATAGCTAGGGCCATATGGGTCAGGGGAGGATCAGTTTATTAGTAGGTGGTGCAGACCTTCCCCTGCCCCTCGTTCTGCGTCAGTCAATTTTATACTGTACCTGTGCCCTGGCCACTATTGGCTTGGACAAAGGGGATAATTTAGCAATAGCATTAGGCAAGCTTTGGGAACATTGGCATTCAAATCTACAGAGTAAGGGTTTTTGTTAGTGGCCTGTTATTATTTTGCTGTCCAGTCATAGTCATTTGGAGGTAAATATGAAGAAGAGTTCTCTATTAAAATGATAGTGAAATACCTTTGGTGAGCTCTATCCCAAACAGAAATATCAGTCAAAATTAAACATGTAGACAAATTCAGCAAGGTATCCTTCTAGTAAGAAACTATTCTCTATATTTACTTCCAAAGAATCAAAACTAGCTTACTCTGTATGTGTTTTCATGTCAAAGCTAAACATGAGGAAGAATGTACAGAAGAGAACCATAAGTGCCAGTAGATACAATGTTGTAAGATTTTTAGTTTCTCATATTTGGCCCCTAGTTGTACAATTTCTAATGCGCATTGCAAATGGTTGATAGCTATTCAAGTGTATTTCATCGTGTACAGCCTCTAATCTTTCTTGCACTTTCACGTGTAGACAGCCACATGAAGTCTTATCCAGAAGGTCAAAGCAGAATTATCAGCAGGTGATCTTGGGTCATCAGGGCCAATCTGTTCCTGTGTGGTGTAAGACTCCGATTCTGGACAGAAACCCCTCGTACACCAGTTGTTTGCACTGCTAGGGTAATCCCAGGTGAAGATACAGATGGGGACTAACCTCCCTATTATTTCATCATGAACAATTCCAAATACAGCTTCACTTATCTAGCTGATTTTGGACTTTGAGTATCGTCAGTACTACTGCTCACTATATATTTACAATGAGTCCCCATTCTCCTCACAGCTCAATAAAATGGGTCATTTGACATATGTGTGCGACAAATGACGCGTACCTATCAAAATTGCTGCAAATATTATCTAACCATACATTTTTTGATACGTATATATCTGCCTTTTCAGTGGAACTAAATATTGTAGAATTTGTGAGATAAATTTGCTGATCTCAAGAGTCCTATATGTAATTTGCTATTTATCTGGTGCAGATCTGGCTGAAACGTCTGTCAACTACAAAGACGATCCATTGCCGCTGCAGACTGTTGCACAGATTGAGACTGGTATGCAGTTGTCTTATAAATTTAACGTGATGACTATTCTGAAATTATTTCACTTCTGGTGGAGCAATGGACTCACTGACCTGTTCGAATTGATGAACCAATGGATTGTAGTTCATAGAATTTTATGTAACTGAAGTTCTGCCTTTCCATCGCGCAGGTAAACTGTGGATTGCACCTGCCCGACCCATATTTTTACCTGCCACGGCCAGGTGTTAGGTGTTAGTGTTGCATGAGCTTTGGTAAGATGAATTCCTGTTTCAATGCAAAATAGCAAGTTTATTTTCCGTTCTATTTTGAAAGCTTTCAAGATGACTTGGTGAGTACTCTGTGGCAAGATGTGAAAAAAATGGATGTTGGGGTGCAGTTGCTTTGGTTGGTGACACTGCTTCTGACCCCCTAGCTTGTGGGGCTTGGTTCCTTTACCACTGTTTCAAACTTGTGCTTTGATTGTACTGAAATACATGTCTTGGTCAGTGTACAAAGTGCTTTGTTTGCTTTTGTATTTTCTGTTCCATGTGCTTTTTTTCAATATATATTCTTTGCGCTGGGATATTGAAGTATGACTTTGAAAGTATCAAATACTAGTCTGGCTTCATACAATGATACTGCGACCAAGTAGTTTGAAAACAATTAGCAAGTTTATACGATTACGCACAACATCATGTACAATCTAATTTTGAATAATATTTTTCTCCTTGTAAATGTGTTCATACTTTAGTCCATGACTGGGGGTTTCTCTAGGTTTGCAGCTGGATTCGCTGTACACCTTGTTTTCGTCATGGAAAGAGCTGGGATATTTTTATCCCATTCTTTTAGAAAGTACAGCTTGCAACCGAGTTGAGTCCCCAGCCCAATCAGCGATGTCATATCGATATTGAATATTTATCTCAGGGACCGTTTCTGTGTCTGGGTCGGTCAGCCGTGTATGCAGAATGGACCCTGGACCGGCACCCCCGCAGAGAAATGCAGCAGCAGAGTGGCCGGCGTCACAGGTATATATACAATTCTCCTGCTGCCGTCTTATGTTTTGTATTTGCTCAAGTATCCGTCCCTTCACTATATATGGTTTAAAAATGGAATTTATATATATGTAATGCCGCGTTGTTCAACTCCTAACGGTGTTTAAAACATGACGGTTGACGTTCATGTTGTAGGTTATACCGAAGTCTTGGCGAGATATTCTACCCGAGGATGATCATGGTTGGATCGCGGAGGCGTTGTGGACGCCTGGACCCAATGGAAAGCCAGAGATGAGGCCTAACCTGCCCCTCTGGGTCCACCCCCCTCAGCCCCTGTGGAATCAGCCCCCTACCTCGCCCGCAGCTTTCTTTGCGCGTCCTCTATGCCTCTGGATGCCGTACCGCATGTGGCGCATGGCGTTTGAGTGTGGCCAGGAAGCTTGCAACGGCAGGCAGCTGACCAGCTGTGGCATGTACAAAACCTTGCGCAAAGTGCTTGACATTGACGGCTACTTCTACCTGGCCTGTGAATACCTGGAGTGTGGCGAGTGCCGCAAGAAGAGCCCCGCCTGGTCTAGGGTCATCTTGGATCAGATGGACGTAGGCCACCGCAGTGTGTTTCCCGCTCTACTCACGTACAGGTGGGTTCATGCGCATGCGCACATCTGCCTTGTTCAGTCCCCTGCCGAGTTACTGGGTACTACAATTCTGAAGTTGCCTTTATAGTGATAGTGGTCTTGTGAATCAGTCCATATGTGTTATAATTATTGTCTAATTTGTTTTTTATATACGAAATTTTATTTTTAATTTTATTTAAAAGATTGAAGTTTTATTTCTTATTATTTGTATTTATATTGAAAGTGGTCTTGTGAATCAATCCATATGTGTTATAATTATTGTCAATACATTTTAAATATGAAATTTGTATTTTTTTATTTTATTTTAAATATTAGAATTAAAAAAAGAAATTAGAGATTAAATTTGATTTTTTTTTTCTTAGGTATGCCTGTAGTAAGCGGGTGTTGGTGCTCCTCCGTGAGAGGGGGTTGGGCAACAGCGTAGAGCAGCTCCACAAGAAACTATGCGAGGGGCACAGCGAGTTCTGGTTGGCGAGGGTTGCCCAGTACCTTACTACCTGTGCGCGCTACACTGGTCCGGCCGTAGTGCCCGGACGTTTCCAGAAGCCCCCCGCGATGCCCGAGCTGCCTCGCGCCCGGTGGCTGTTGTCCGTTTATGTTCTGGACGTGTTCTACCGCTTGCCGGAAGCCAAGGCCAGCATCACCACCACAGTAGGCTCAATCCTCAAAATGGACTCCACAAAGAAGGTATTTACAGAATTTCATGTCATATTCAAGTGAGTAATAATAATCAGCGCATTGTCATAAGAACAAAACACAAATTACATTCATTCAGTATATTTTGCAAGCCATTTATCGTGGCCAAAAGCTTATTCGCTGGTATTAGGCAAGGTGATTTGAGATGAAAAGGATATGCAAGCAAGCTAACAATGAAAGAAACGCGATAGAAGAACAAGTCAAATAAATAAACATAAAAGTATGTGAGCCATTGAATGTTATATAACGTCTATCACAGCTAGCCACAGTAAAGGATAACACATCTAAACGCCAACATCTACTCATCGGAAAACATTTTTAATATGATACGTTGAACTTCCTTCTTAAACATGTATCTAGACGTGCAAAAATGAAACTTTCTCAGCAAGTGAGTGTAGCACAAATATCATTTGTAATGGCTCCGTTGTTTCCGTATTCTACTATACTCAAATTCATTAATGCCATTCACACTCCGTTTTGCCGATATCTTCGTTAATATTGGAGAAATCACCGAGATATTTTATGACTGGCTGCACTGAACTAAGACCCAACAGATTTAGACTTACTTTCCTCTCTTTGCTGATTATTTCTTTCTGTGTTATCCAAAGAAATATTCCATATGATGAAGCTCCATTGACCACAAACGTCAGCCATTTAACAAACTAACACAAGGAGCGTGCGCCAAGCGTTGCCTGGCAATGGTTGCCATTGGATGCAATTGAGACAATGGATACAGTACACGTCATAACAAGCACGTGCTCCTCCTTTTAGCTTATTAAGAGGCAACCATTTGTGGTCAATGGAGCTTCATCATATGGAATATTTCTTTGGATAACACAGAAAGAAATAATCAGCAAAGAAAGAAAAGTAAGTCTAAATCTGTTGGGGTTAGTTCAGTGCAGCCAGTCAGAAAATATCTCGGTGATTTCTCCAATATTAACGAAGATATCGGCAAAAAGGAGTGTGAACGGCATTAATGAATTTGAGTATAGTTGACGTAATATGACAGAATTTTAAGGGAATTTGAACATATAATCACCTAAAGGACCTTTAAGGATGAAAAGATATTTTCTTCACTACGTCTTTAGTTCGTGAAGAAGTTGGCTGGAGCGGGTGCTGGGACGGCGAGCTGCCTGACCAGCGTGGGCAACGAGCGCGGCGAGGTGCTCATCTCTGTCCTCACCGGCGTGGAGGGCTACGGGCTCCTGAATATGGCTCGGGGGCTTGTCGCACGTTATCGCCAGTCCAACCAGCCCCCTCCGACTGTCATCTACGTGAGCAAAGACTGCTGCTCCCCGTATGAGGACAGAAACATCAACGCCATGTTCGCCGGGTGGCCTGACGTGAAGGTACGCCTCGATATCTTCCACTTCATGCGCCGGTTGTCGTCCTGCGTGACGACAGTGGCCCACCCGCTGTACGCCGTCTTCATGGCCCGGCTCTCGGGAGCCATCTTTCACTGGGACCCCGCGGACTTTGCTGCCCTCTGCGCGGCCAAACGCTCGGAGCTTACGGCGCAGGGCTTAGGCTTCCTCTCGGCGGAGCAGGTCCAGAAACGGCTGACCCGCAAGGAATTGTCTCTTCATTGTCGGCGCGCCACCCGTGGGGAAGAGGAGACATCCCGTCAGCTCCAGGTGGTGGTTGATACCTTCTCCGGAGAGCGGTGCCGCGATAGACGGGGCGTCCCACTGCTGGACGACCACGCGATCAAGGCAGCCTGGCAACAGCAGAAACGCCATCTGCCCTGCATCCAGGACCCCGCAGGTCTCGCGCTCTATACACGGATCGGGACCTGCAGGAAGGGCGGAGTGGCGTTGCCCGTGTATCGGTGCGCGCGCGGCTCCACGTCCTTGGAGTCGTTCCACGTCCACGTGGCTCGATTCATTCCGGGTACGTGTAATACAAACTATTAACAGTTGTTTTCACCATTGCACAGATTTTTTTTGATTTTTTTACAGGGACATTTTAATCGTTTTTATTAGTTTTTATTTTCTTGCAAGTCGTTACATCATTCCTGGTATGTTTTTTTTTTTTATAAAATGCTTTATTTAGCAATCAACAGAAAAATACAGATATATATATATGTATGTAATTACAAGTCAAAAAGATAACAAGATGAAGAAGTTGACTGATCATACTAATTGTGAAAGAATCATAGCACATATTTCACGCTTACCGCACTGCCTATAACTATATTTTCTAAAATGTAGTTCAGAATTAAAAAAAAACGTGTAATTGAAACTGGCACTCTGCCCAGATATTTCTATTTTTACAGACACATTTTAATTGTTTTTATTATTATTTTTTTTGTTTTCTTGCAAATCGTTACATCGAGTTCGGATCATTTAAATTAATTAAATTATTATTATTGATACCGATGCAGCGCACGACAGAAATAATCAATATAATAAGGAACATATACTCGACAATGAGAAAACAGTTCGGTTCATTACACCGAAATAATGGGAGGGACCTAAAGTGACTAAAGTAATTTTTTTGTAGGAACGAAGGCCAGCGATCTTCATTTGCAGGCGTACCTGCTGGAGGGACTGGTTCGCTGGAACCAAGACCGTGCTAAGGCGGCCGTGGCTGGACGGCCATCACACGTCCGGTCATACGGCGGAGAGATGAAGTCCGCCATCAACGCCCTGAGCCGCCAGGTCCTGGGAGAAACCTTTGACGAAGACTTCAGGCCGCCGGCACAATACACTGGTCAGTGCTTGTGACATCAATTGCCTGTTCCCTCGTTCCTTATATATATATATCTTTATTCGTACTCAAGGTACACATATAAACATGGAATGAGCAAGTTAGGCTAAACAATGCCGCCCGCCTGAACAATTAACGATTTTAACTAGACACTAAAAGAATAGAAACGATTTTAACTAAACACTAGAACAATAGAAACGATTTTAACTAAACAATAAAACAATACAAGCTCAGGTATATACATTAATGGATGGATGCCTGTTTAACTAGTGCACAATACATTAATTATTTCTCGTAAATCAGCAACGTTTGCATCTTGTTCCCCATGAATATAGCTTGAGTCCCTAAATAGTGCAAATTCGCGAATGGAGTTAGCTGTTTCTAAGTGCGTGGTATCGATCTTATCATAAACCTTATACTTGCCATCAGGCGTGCGACTCAAATGAAACTTATCCAACCCATACTTTTGACATACAAAGGTTAAACTGTTGCCAACTGCAGACTGGCTTCCATCAATGGCATGTTTTTGGCACATAGAAACATATTTGTTATTCGACCTTCCAAGATGACTAAAAAAAAAATTTAGGAAACGTTTATGGATATGCACGTGAGCGGAATCGTCATTGCATATGAGATGGAGCAGATAGCAATGAGTGGTATTTGGGATGTCCCATATCCTACGAACGCACTTGCGCCAAGCAACGAAAAACCTTTCCACACTTGCATGACTGAGGTCCCAGAGAGGGCAGCCATATAATGGCATACAAAAAGATTTAAATAATTTATATTTGGTATCCGCATAGACATGTCCAAATTGAGCCAGTGTGATATTGACCCGTCTGTAAAAATCATGTGTGCATTTCTCGATGTCATTAACAGTCTGACCCAAATGGTTTCCTAGGTGCACAACCGCAGGTACATTCCTCAGTATTGATCCGTTAAACGTTATGGTAGTATTAACATTTTGTGCATTGGAGAAAACGATTAGTTTGCTTTTGGTGGGATTAAAGTTAACATTAAATTCTTTGGAAAAGGTATCAGCTATATTTAGCATACGATATAGGCAATATTTGGTGGGTGCTAGATGTGTTCTACTAATAGCAATCAGTCTGTGACACTAATCGTTTCGCTTGCCGACAACCGATCGACTTGGCGAATATGAAATGGCGCTTTGAGACCAAACTGATCGATCCAGTATGGAGGTGGTCGGGTTATAGAATACTACAGGTTATAGACGACATAGGCCGAACTTCGGGACTGGAATAAAAATCGATCGAGTTAGGGAAGCGATCGGGTTAGTAAGGTGGTCGGGCAGGGAGGTTTGACTGTCCGACAAGGTCTCCATAAGTTTATTTTATCAAAATGATTTGGGTCTCTTTTCTATTATTATTATATATATGCACATATCAGCGGCCATATTTTCTATTGATTTTTGATGGATACGCGTGTCTCACTTAACTAATAACTAATTTTCATATATAGGGGAGCTGATCGGTGTCGAATATCTGTATGAACAGACCGGTAAGCCTCTGGGCCCCCCAAGTCTCGATCCCGAAGAACCAGAGGGAGAGGATAACCTCCTGGACCTGGCCGACGTCGACGAAGAGTTCGTCGAGCTGGAGGATCCGACGCTGGTCACTCCGGAAGAAGAGGGTCACACCTTGGCTGAGGTAAGACCACACAAAACAGCTAATTGGCTGTGTGAACTTATCTGGAAGAGATTAGTCCTTTTGTGGTTGTTGTCTTTTGTGCTGTTTTTGTGTGATTTTTTGTTGTTCTCGTCTTACTGTCTGGTGATGTTTATATGATGTGTTGTCTCTGTGCCTTGGTTTTTGGTTTTATATTCAGGACGTTTTAACCAATTCGTGTCATATCGCGTCAATTTGAGAAGGAAGGGAAGAGCAGAACCATGATCTCGGGGTAAACCCCCTACTCTTTGCGAAGAAGGACATGGGATCCTGATAGATATCTTTTATGACTTATAACATGGTAACACCAGTTCAAGTAAACACGTTTGGATTATTTTACTTAAGCGCTGGATTGGACATATTCAGTTCTCTTACGGAAAGCTTTCCATATATAGATTGATAAATCTTGGAGAGTCCAGTACATCGGGTGTAAATATACTATATACGAAATTCTATATATAATGGGCAAACTAATAAAATGTGGTACTCGTCCTTTAAAACGGTAGTATCGCGCTTTTCACAAGTAGGACATATTGTGTTTTCTATTGGGCTGCCGTCGCGTCGTGTTATTGCCATGGCGCGTAAAAACATCTGAACTTAGCAAGAACGGTGCGAAGTCTGTCTTATATTAATACAAAACATGTACTTCTCCTGCTGTAAATTATCTTTGTATGTTACATAGAACACTTAATTTCGGGGAGTCTGGTACACTGCTACACCACTACCGGGTTAAGGTATCCTTCAACCTGGTCTTAAATTCATTGAGAAACGCCCGGTTGCCTCTGACTGTCTTTTGAGTTCATACCGATTCCAGAGCCGGGTTTTACTTGCAATGGATATTCTTAACGTATGGTGCCCATGTTTGTCTGCCGTGTTCGCTTAGGGTATATAACATGTTACAACAAGCTTTAGAATATATCGGGCATTGGGCATATTCAACCGCTTTAACCAATACGAGACATGGGATCTTTATCCTGCGACCTCACAGACATGGCCACAGCGGGGCTCGAACCACCGATCCGCGTGCCGTTAGGCTCTCAGGTGACCATAACAGTCAATGCGAGCGCTCTAACCCACCTAGCTATCGAGGCGGTCCCCAACGTAGGACCAATTATATGATATTAACTAGCGGCACTTATGTATTGTTTCGCAGGCACTTGCCGTCGTTGGTGAGCCGCCCGCCGCTGTGGACACCGACGTGGGCGAGGCTCCTGGTGCTCCCGACGATCCTGATCCAGGTGATCCTGATCCCCATGAGGCTCCTCATGCCCCTGATCCTGAGTGTTCCATCCCAGGAACCAGCATTCCAGCCGTAAGTCAAATTGTTCTCGCCCAACTTCATAACTTCTCCCCATGCAATGGAATGGCAGTTTTTCTCTCTTTTTCAGTAGTAGTAGTCTTTATTGTACTGTATGGGCCGTGGGCTCTTGGTACATAAAACACGAATAAACACACTAAGAGGACTTATGCAACACAGTTGCATTGTATACATCAAACGCGCAATCGCAAACGCAATCATTTAATACTGTTTTTCTCACTTGCAGGTACACATAGGTTCAGATGGCGTACCAGGGTACGACGCTGTCGTCACGATGGCGGACGTGTCACGGGTGGACGTCCCCGCTGCCGCTAATAGCGACGTCAACGCCATTGTTGATAGTGACGTCGACGAGCCGGAAGACGCTGACCACACGCCGGTGAGCTACTCTACCAGACACAAGACGAGCATGTCTACCGGTCGTTTTGCGTCTTCGACGCAGGCCACTGCACCCGGAGCGGCAGAAAGTGTCAAAACGTAAGATTTTACCTGGTATATTGGTATACACTTTTTTGTATTTAATGTAAGCTTCCCTTATTATTAAGCTGAGATTGGATCTTTAACGAAACGCGATCTGGTTCTCGGGAGCGGACTGCCCGGCTGATCGATGAAACGGGTCTCCAGTTATCCCGGCTGAACAACAAGACCTCGTCTGGTCTGGTGGGTATATTTTCCTTTTCCATTCTCTACTGGGGCCGCCCCGATAGCTCAGTGGGCTAGGGCGGTGGCAATCAGCGCTCTGGCCGCATGACGGGCCTATCGGCACGTGGATGGGTGGTTCGCGCCCCGCTGTGGCCGTGTCTGTATGGTCTCAGGATAAATATCCCATGTTCTCTTTCGCAAAGAATATGGGGTTACCCCGGGCACATGGCTCCGTTCTTCCCTTCCCTCTCCCATTGACGCGTTATGGCTAAAGGTGGTTAAAGCGTCCTGAATATATAGCCTACCCACTATAGCCTATAGTCACCACTGTATAATGTGTAATGATTTATCCGTTCAGGCTCAACAACGGCACCAGCAGGCAAGAAGAGGCAACCCTCCTGCAAGGCTTGGAGTCGGTTTCTCCCGCCGTGACCGTTCCAGAGCCTCTTCCGCCAACACAGGACCCATCGCAATCGCCGCCCACGGGCGACGCGATGGATCAGACGCACTGTCAGACTACTGGTACGGCGGGCCAGGCTCCACCGCATCAGCCTGCTGAGACGGCGGGCCAGGCTCCACCGCATCAGCCTGCTGAGACGGCGGGCCAGGCTCCACCGCATCAGCCTGCTGAGACAGCGGGCCAGGCTCCACCGCATCAGCCTGCTGAGACGGCGGGCCAGGCTCCACCGCATCAGCCTGCTGAGACAGCGGGACAGGCTCCTCCGCATCAGCCTGCTGAGACGGCGGGCCAGGCTCCACCGCATCAGCCTGCTGAGACAGCGGGCCAGGCTCCACCGCATCAGCCTGCTGAGACGGCGGGCCAGGCTCCACCGCATCAGCCTGCTGAGACAGCGGGCCAGGCTCCACCGCATCAGCCTGCTGAGACGGCGGGCCAGGCTCCACCGCATCAGCCTGCTGCGACGGCGGGCCAGGCTCCGCCGCATCAGCCTGCTGAGACGGCGGGCCAGGCTCCACCGCATCAGCCTGCTGAGACGGCGGGCCAGGCTCCACCGCATCAGCCTGCTGAGACGGCGGGCCAGGCTCCGCCGCATCAGCCTGCTGAGACGGCGGGCCAGGCTCCACCGCATCAGGCTGCTGAGATGGCGGGCCAGTCTGCTGAGACGGCGGGCCAGGCTCCACCGCATCAGTCTGCTGAGACGGCGGGCCAGGCTCCACCGCGACGCCGTCTAGTGACGGTTTTGGCGGGCCTCCCGGGACCTTCGGCCTTTGCACAACCTGGCGGCCTAGTCCAGGGTGTCCCAGTGGTCACCGGCGTCGCTACGTACACTTCGAGGACGACGGAATATCGGCGAAGGAAACGACAAGAGCAGGGTGAAGCTCCGAAATACAAGCGCCGAAAAGCCTACAATAACTGCTGTAGGTGCGGCCAACCGCGCACCAAAGACACTGGTCATAGCTGCCAGAGAGGGTTCCTCTATTGCCCAGTCAACGATGGGGATTATCTGTCCTGGAAAGCCGGAATCCTTGAGCGGCTGGCGGCTAAGTAAGCCCATCATGTGTGCGTCACGTAAGGCTGTCATATATCAGTCTTGTATACAGTATTTCCTATAGTGTATAATGTGTCTATGTATATAGTGTACGTCAGTCATGTCTATGATGTACAGTGTATATTCGTCATGTCTATAATGTACCTGGTGTATATTCGTCATGTATATAATTGACCTAGTGTATATCCGTCATGTCTATAATGTACCTAGTGTATATTCTTCATGTTTATAATGTACCTAGTGTATATCCGTCATGTCTTTAATGTGGTGTATATCCTTCCAAGTCTATAGTACAGTACAGTGTACCTATATCATCCTAGTATACATTGTATATAGTGTATATCAATCAAGTCTATAACGCACAGTGTACCTATATACCATATCATCCTAGTATACATTGGATATAGTGTATATCCATCAAGTCTATAACGCACAGTGTACCTATATACCATATCATCCTAGTATACATTGTATATAGTGTATATCCATCAAGTCTATAACGCACAGTGTACCTATATACCATATCATCCTAGTATACATTGTATATAGTGTATGTCCATCAAGTCTATAACGCACAGTGTACCTATATACCATATCATCCTAGTATACATTGGATATAGTGTATATCCATCAAGTCTATAACGCACAGTGTACATATATACCATATCCTCCTAGTATACATTGTATATAGTGTATATCGGTCATGTCTATAACGTACCTAGTGTATATCCGTCATGTCTTTAATGTAGTGTATATCCTTCAAGTCTATAGTACAGTACAGTACCTATATCATCCTAGTATACATTGTATATAGTGTTATCCATCAAGTCTATAACACAGTACCTATATAGCATATCATCCTAGTATACATTGTATATAGTGTATATCCATCAAGTCTATAACGCACAGTGTACCTATATACCATATCATCCTAGTATACATTGTATATAGTGTATATCCATCAAGTCTATAACGCACAGTGTACCTATATACCATATCATCCTAGTATACATTGTATATAGTGTATATCGGTCATGTCTATAACGTACCTAGTGTATATCCGTCATGCCTTTATGTACAGTGTATATCCATCAAGTCTATAACGCAATGTACCTATGTACCATATCATCCTAGTATACATTGTATATAGTGTATATCCATCAAGTCTAAAACGCACATTGTACGTATAGCTAGAGATATACACCGGTATATATATGTATAATGTACATATCCCGGGACCAATTTTGTGTTCGTGTTTGTTAAAAGTAATAAATTGTCGGACTTATTTTCTAAAAACCCACCAAGTTGTCGTTTGTTGTTCAACAAACATTCCGTTTGGCCCTCCACCCGGACGTACTTATTCGCCTGCCACCCAGTTGTTCAAATAACATTTGTAATGAACAAAAATGCGTTGCGACATTGTCTTACGCATATTTATGGAAACAAACTATTACTAAAATTTATAAATTGCGCAGCAGTCTAACATGCGAGACTAGTGATGCACAACATCCATGACATGTGAGACTAGTGCCGCGTAACATCCATAACATGTGAGTAGTGACGCGTAACATCCATAACATGTGAGACTAGTGATGCGTAACATCCATAACATGTGAGACTAGTGACTCGTAACATCCATAAGATGCGAGACTAGTGACTCGTAACATCCATAAGATGCGAGACTAGTGACTCGTAACATCCATAACATGCGAGACTAGTGATGCGTAACATCCATGACATGTGAGATTTGTAATGCGTAACATCCGAGACTGGTAGTGCGCAACATCCATAACATGCGAGACTAGTGACTCGTAACATCCATAAGATGCGAGACTAGTGACTCGTAACATCCATAAGATGCGAGACTAGTGACTCGTAACATCCATAACATGCGAGACTAGTGATGCGTAACATCCATAGCATGTGAGACTAGTGATGCGTAACATCCATAACATGTAAGACTAGTGATGCGTAACATCCATGACATGTGAGATTTGTAATGCGTAACATCCGAGACTGGTAGTGCGCAACATCCATAACATTGGAGACTAGTGACTCGTAACATCCATAACATGTGAGACTAGTGACGCGTAACATCCATAACATGCGAGACTAGTGATGCGTAACATCCATAACATGTAAGACTAGTGACGCGTAACATCCATAACATGCGAGACTGGTGACGCGTAACATCCATAACATGCGAGACTAGTGATGCGTAAAATCCATAACATGTGAGACTAGTGATGCGTAAAATCCATAACATGCGAGACTAGAGATGCGTAACATCCATAACATGTGAGACTAGTGACTCGTAACATCCATAACATGCGAGACTAGTGATACGTAACATCCATAACATGTGAGATTTGTAATGCGTAAAATCCATAACATGCGAGACTAGAGATGCGTAACATCCATAACATGTGAGACTAGTGACTCGTAACATCCATAACATGCGAGACTAGTGACTCGTAACATCCATAAGATGCGAGACTAGTGACTCGTAACATCCATAACATGCGAGACTGGTGACGCGTAACATCCATAACATGCGAGACTAGAGATGCGTAACATCCATAACATGTGAGACTAGTGACGTGTAACATCCATAACATGTGAGACTCGTGACGCGTAACATCCATAACATGTGAGATTTGTAATGCGTAACATCCGAGACTGGTAGTGCGCAACATCCATAACATTGGAGACTAGTGACTCGTAACATCCATAACATGTGAGACTAGTGACGCGTAACATCCATAACATGCGAGACTGGTGACGCGTAACATCCATAACATGCGAGACTAGTGATACGTAACATCCATAACATGTGAGATTTGTAATGCGTAAAATCCATAACATGCGAGACTAGAGATGCGTAACATCCATAACATGTGAGACTAGTGATGCGTAACATCCATAACATGTGAGACTAGTAATGCGTAACATCCATAACATGCGAGACTAGTGACGCATAACATCCATAACATGCGAGACTAGTGATTCGTCACATCCATAACATGTGAGACTAGTGACGCGTAACATCCATAACATGTGAGATTTGTAATGCGTAACATCCGAGAATGGTAGTGCGCAACATCCATAACATTGGAGACTAGTGACTCGTAACATCCATAACATGTGAGACTAGTGACGCGTAACATCCATAACATGCGAGACTGGTGACGCGTAACATCCATAACATTGGAGACTAGTGATGCGTAACATCCATACCATGTAAGACTAGTGATGCGTAACATCCATAACATGTGAGATTTGTAATGCGTAACATCCGAGACTTGTAGTGCGCAACATCCATAACATGCGAGACTAGTGATGCGTAACATCCATAACATGTGAGACTAGTGACGGTAACATCCATAACATGCGAGACTAGTGACGTGTAACATCCATAACATGCGAGACTAGTGATACGTAACATCCATAACATGTGAGACTAGTGACGTGTAACATCCATAACATGCGAGACTAGTGATGCGTAACATCCATAACATGTGAGACTAGTAATGCACAAGTATCCTTGTTCATCATGTTCATGTCGAGACAGAGATGATTGCGTGACATCCCAACATGCATACCGCGCAATGTTTGAGTTTGCGGTAATGCCTTCTAACGTGACGCAAAGGCGGTAAATGGTAATTTTTGCGAGGGTCGCTGGTTCGCTGGTTCGAAATATTACGGTGTTATATGTAAAATATCGCGGTGTTGAGTTTGTCAGTGTCTCGATTAGGAGCGAAGTCATTGAATGTTAGACCAACAAGTTAGCGTCGTACAGGGTGAAACAGAAGAGCCAACATGACTGGTGATGAAGATGTTGTTCTTTAAATTCAGCAAAACACAGAAAATATATATACAAGTACACGTATACCAGTACACGTATACAAATATATACAACAAAACGGGCACAGGCCAAACACACACACCCCGGGGCCCCTACCAAGCCAATTGTAGGCCAGAGCCAAGCAGCGGTGACACATATATACAAATAAAAACCACCCCGGGCCTCTTCCACGTCACTACCAGAACAGATCCCAAGGTCACAGATGACATAAAGATACAGAACTATAACAACCGCGGCGGCGGCGGAGGCTTCCGTGGCGGCGGCGGCGGCAGCGGCGGCGGCGGCGGCGGGGGGTGAGACGACGAAGGCGCTGCCACCTGCGTCGACGGTGGCATCGGCTCCGGAAAGTGGGGTGGCATCGGGCGGTGTGACGAAGGAGCCGCCACCTATGTCGACGGCGGGACCGGCAGCGGGGAGTTGGCTGGCACATTGGGGGCAGAAGGCACCTGAGGCGGAGAAGGCACCTGAGGCGGAGAAGGCACCTGAGGCGGAGAAGGCACCCGCACTGCGCGTTGTTGAGGCAGAAGATGATGCCTCGGATCTGGCTGTGTCTGGTGGCAGTGGTCCACGGCTGGTCACACTTGTGCCGCTTATACTGTTGGGATTCCTCCGACTCCACTGGCCACGCTGCTCGCGCCGCCATCCCGTCGTGCGGGACGGTAACAAACTGGCTTACATATGGTGAAGTAGTGAACCCGCTTCTCCATCCTTGCCTCGCAGTGCTGCTCCTGAAGCTTCTTCTGGATCTGGGTGACGTTGGTACTCAAGGAGCGCTCCCTCATCAGGCGGATGACCCGGTTGTTGCAGACGTAGCGGTAGGTTAGTGTCGCAGGGAACTGACTCCGGTACCCGACGGCCAGCTGCGCGACGATGGCCGGCGACCAGGCGGCGACCTTCGTCTTGTACGCCGTACACTAGAGATACTCTATCGCCAGGTGGCCCAGTACCTCTCGTCAATCTGGGTGGGGACAATCGAAGTTCACCCGCCACATCCTATAAAGCATCCAGAGGAGCAGCTTGTGGGTGAAGGACTTGTCAGGTACTGGCGCCACGGCTGGACTACCGGAGGAGTGGGGGCGGAGTGTGCCACCACAGCTGCAGGTTGTAGCGCACCTCACGGCGATCATCCTTGTTCAGGACGTTCAGGGGCGGGTTCTGGATCCGTAGCCGGGGCGGGTTCTGGATCCGCAGCCGGGACGGGTTCTGAATCCGCAGCCGGGACGGGTTCTGGATCCGCAGCCGGGACGGGTTCTTGATCAGCAGCCGGGGCGGGTTCTGGGTCCGTAGCCGGGGCGGGTTCTGGATCCGCAGCCGGGGCGGGTTCTGGATCCGCAGCCGGGGCGGGTTCTGGATCCGTAGCCGGGACGGGTTATGGATCCGCAGCCGGATCGGGAGAGGGTCGCTCCGAAGGCGCTGTGGCGGGTGTACGTGGCCTGCCTCATCTGTGACAATGTCAGAGTCTGCACTACCGCCCCCTAGTGGGACCCAGATGTCCGTGACGGTAATTTTCGCAGTATTTTCGCGAGGGTCGCTGGTTCGCGCCGGAGTAGGTGCAGCCGAAGTAATTGTAAGTGAGACTAATAAATTAGCATCGTACAGGGTGAAATAAAAGACTGTTGATGAGGATGGTGCTGTATTTGTTCACAAAATATCAACAAATATATAGAACAAAAATGCCCACAGGCCAAACACACACATTCTGGGTCTCTTCCAGGCCACTTCCAGGCCAGATCCAAGCGGCAGTGACACACATACATACACATATATATAAATATATGAACTGAACTTTATTATTTCACTTCAAGGCCTCAGGCCCATAGTACACAAAAACGGAAAATTTAAGCCGGTCTTATAATTCAAACTGCGGTTATACTGTTCTGATACATATCATGACGTTTGAAGGCATAGAAAACAAATGCTGCTAATCTCTGTTGCACATCGCTGTTCTTGGTGGACATTAAGTTTCTGAAAGCAAACTGACCATCTGTTTTACAACAATGTAGAAATCGTAGTCGGATGTCGTCGTAAAGAGGACACGAATTTACAAAGTGCGTTTCATTCTCGATAATTTCTTTCGAGTTTGAGAGACAATATTTACATAATCTATTTTCTCGCACAACTAGTCCGCGTACTTTTTTAACAGCCAAATGATGGGTGGAACATCGTAACTTAGTTATTGCAGTTCGGTGTTTCGCGACGCGTACAGACGATAAATATAGTTGGTTATCCAGCAAAGATTCATAGGTACAATACGAAGATAACTTTGACGTGCCCGTTAACATTGCGTTCCATTCTTGAATAGTAATGTCGGCTACCCTTTGCTTAAATTCGGAAACAAATCATTCTGGGTTTCCTACTCCTTGGCATACCCAAACATGTCCAAATCCATATTTAAATAATAATTCCTTGATATGATACGCCCAAGTTTCTTTCAAATTTTTACAAAAACTTGATACATCTTGTCATGTAGAGAACACTTAATGGTTTTTGCCCACATTCACCTAAAACTGCACAATGCGGTGCGTTCTACGGAACATTTAACACGATCTTTAACACTTTTGCCTGAAATTGTTCAATTTCGGTTCTATACATATATCCCCAAAGTTCACATCCGTATAACAGAATTGGTGCCACCGACTTGTTGAATATATCTAGGCATATTTTTATTGGTATATCACCACATTTTGATCTGAGGGATTTAAGCATATTTGTACCCTTGGATGGTTGCTGGACAAGTGATTTTAAAGGGCGGATCCATATACAAGCGCGCAGGCTTCTTCCAGGTCACACCCAGACCAGGCCTCAAGGTCACATATGATACAGAGACGTCCGAAGCGGCGGCGGCGACGTCCGGAGCGGCGGCGGCGACGTCCGAAGCGGCGGCGGCGGCAACGTCAAGAGCGGCGGCGGCGACGTCCGAAGCGGCGGCGGCGGCGGCGACGTCCGAAGCGGCGGCGGTGGCAACGTCCGGAGCGGCGGCGATGTCCGGAGCGGCGGCGGCGTCCGGAGCTACGGCGGCAACGTCCGAAGCGGCCGAAGCTTCCTCCCCCTCCTGTTCATGTTTCTTGCGCCGCCATCGCGTCGTACGCGACTCGTAGCTGCTACCAGCAGCCTGCGGCATGGGCACAGGGTGATCAGGGACCCTCACCCCCTGCTCTAGCTCCGCGGCCTCGAAGGTGAACACGCGGGACCCCACCATGACGTCCACGGGGCTGCCGACTTCCGGAACGGGATCGTCAGGCAGAGCGTAGAGAGGGGTGGCGGCTACACCTCCTGTGGCCGACGTCACCGTAGCCGACGGCCTCGGCCGGATCCGGGGGCGCATCGGGACGGCCTGGCCAGCAACCTCATCGGGAGGAGTGGCGGCGTCACCTGCGGCAGCCGAAGTCACCGTGGCCGACGGCTGGGGTCTGCGATGGCGGCTCCGCTCGACGGCCTTAAACTCCTTGCCCTCCGGATGCTGGTAGGCATGGTCCTGGTGGGGGAACACTGGATGGGTCGGGAGCAGCTCTTTCGCCTCCGTATGGGCGCCCGGGGTGTCGAGAGGGGCGTCCGGGGTGTCGAGAGGGCGTCCCGGGGGCCACTGATGCCTTGGCCTAGAGTCGTGTCCTCCATGCCGTGCTGCCGGTCGTTGTACCACTGGCAGAGGACACTCTTGTTAATGTCAAACAGGGCCAGGTCAGTGTCCCGCACAAGGCGCCCGTTCGACAGCACCAGCTCCCGGATGTGGCGATATTCGGCCAAGATGGCCTTCCAACGGGTGGAGTGGACGCCCTTGTGCCTGGTGGAAGACGGGTGCAGGTCGCACAGCTCGAGGCAGATGGCTTCCACCAAACGGCTGGCGTCTGGCCATATCGCTGGTTCGGTGTTCTGGCCCATCCCGCACCGCGTCAAGCTCTCGACGCCAGACACCAGGGTCCCCGTCGACTTGGGCGTCTTGAACCGGCCTTGGAGAAGCTTCTCCTTGTGCCGCGGTGGGTACCTTATGCGCCGATTGTCATACGTCGGCAGACGATCCCACAGCTCCACCAGTGTCGAGACCTAGGCGTCGTTGAGGCACTTGTAGCCTCTCAGCTCCACCAAGAACGATGCCAGACGGCGAACCTTGTCGTAGCTGTCTATCGAGTCGCGGTCCAGGCATTCGTCCGACGACGACGATGACGCCGGCTCCTGTGGGTGGGGGTGAGACGTCGATGGCACCGGCACCTGCGTCGACGGCGGGACCGGCACCTGAGACGGCACCGGCACCTGTGTCGACGGCGGCGGCACCGGCACCTCGGGGTGGGGGTGAGACGTCGATGGCACCGGCACCTGCGTCGATGGCGGGACCGGCACCTGAGACGGCACCGGCACCTGTGTCGACGGCACCGGCACCTGGGGGCCAGACGGCACCTCCACTAGTAGGGACGAGACGGTGGGGTCCTCATCAAAGCCCTCGTCATCCGTGTCGTCCTGCTCCTCTGTGAAGTTCACGTCTTCATCAGGCGCCTCCGGGTCCGGCTTGTGACACAGCAGAGGCTCGCTGGACTGGCGGAAGAGGTACTCGACCCCGATCAGCTCGCCGGTGTAGACGCCGGGCGGACGGAAGTCGGGGTCCCACTGCTTGCCGAAGACCTTCTGGCTGAGGCTATTCAGGGCGCTCCGCATGGATCCGCTGTAGCTCGTGAACTCTGGTTGTCCACCCTGCACAGCGGCTGCGGTCCGGTCGAGGTTCCATCGCACGAGACCCTCCATCAGGTAGGTGTGGAAGTGCACGGGGTTTGCCTTCATCCATGGATGAAGCGGTTGACGTGGAGGTGGATGGACTCAAGGGAGGTGGATCCTCGAGCACACCGGAACTTGGGCAGCATCACGCCTACCTTCTTGAGCGTGCCGGTCCTGGTGTAGATGGCGACACCCGCCAGTTCCTGCTGGCAGGCAATGAGGCGGCGCTGCTCCTTCCAGATGACCGAGATGTGGTCGTGGTCGAGGAGGGGAACCCCCAAGGTGTCCACCCCTTCCGGCCCGTCGAGGGTCGTCAGGAGTTCCTTGATGAGGCGTGTGGCCGTCTCGACAGGCCTCATGCGACGGCGGCAGTGCAGGGCCAGCTCCTTGGCGGTTATGGTCTGGTCCAGGTGCCGGCACACGACGCCGTCGGCAGCCAGCTCGGCGGTCTTGGCGCGGCGGAGCAGACCCAAGGCGGCCGCATCCCACCCAAAGATGCTGGCCGAGAGTCTCTTCATCAGCAGGCCGTAGAGCGGGTGGGACTCGGTGGTCACTCCGCGGGCGATGCGGCGCATGAAGTGCCACACGTCCAGGCGCACTTGGAGATGTGGCCATCCCGGGAAGTATACCGCGGACCCACCGCCACCCTGCGCTCGCTTCCCACAGCAGTCCCGGTCCACGTAGAGGACGAGCGGCGGAGCCTGGAGAGCATCGCGGTACCGCTTCACCAGGCCGTCCATCATCTCGGTCAGCCTGACGCCCTCCGCCACGGTCAACACCGACATGAGCACCTAGCCATGCTCATTGCCCACGTTGGTGCACCAGCTTCTTGGTGACCTTCTTCGTCGAGTCCAACTTCAGGATGGTGCCGTATGTCGAGGTGATACGGGCCTTGACCTCATCCAGGCGAAGAAGGACGTCACGGGCGAAGACGGCCAGCAGCCACCGAGGTTGCGGGAGGACGGGCATCTCGGGAGCGGCATTGAAGTCCTGGCGCCGGAGAAGGGCACTGCCGGCAAACTGGCCACAGATGGTGAGGTAGTGAGCCAGCTTCTCCATCCAGGCCTCGCAATGCTGCTCCCGAAGTTTCCTTTGCAGTCGCAGGCGTAGCGGTAGGTCAGCGTCGCCGGGAACTGACTCCGGTACCCGACGGATAGCTGCGCGACGATGGCCGGCGACCAGGCGGCGACCTTCCTCCTACAGGACCTACACTCGAGGTACTCCGTGGCCAGGTGGTAGTAGGAGTCGACGTCGAGTACCTCCCGCACCCGGCTGTAGAGTCAGCAAGACCGGTCGAGCAGGCTTGCAATTCGGGTGGGGACAATCGAACTTCACCCGCCACATCCTGTAGGGCATCCAGAGGAGCGGCTTGTGGGTGAAGAACTTGTCAGGTACTGGCGGCCTGCAGTACCGGAGGAGTGGGGACGGAGGATGCCACCAAAGCTGCAGGTCGATGTGCAGCTCACGGCGGCCATTCCTGTTCAGGGTGAAGAGGGCCTGGGACACCCAGACGTGGTCCTGATCGGGAAGAACCGGTGGCGGGTGTGGCCTGCCTCATCTGTGACGTGCCAGCTGCAGCTACAAATGGGCAACACAATGAATAAACTTGTGGCTGTGTGGACATTAGGCCTCATTATCTGTAATAGTACACATAAAAATAATTATAATATAATTGTAAATAAATAGAATCATATATATTTTTTTAAATCCATTTCTGTTATGAATATAACGTAAACTAACATCAGACACAATGCTACATATGCACATCAAGTTAATCACATGCATAATAAAGACACCAGGATATGACAGGAAATCATCTACTTAATTAGTAATTAAGGGGTGAAAGCATATGTCATCATTACTAAAGTAAGCAATGTAACTGACACATTTATGCAGCTTGACGTGGATTCCTTCAATTGTAATTAATAGTTCATACCCGAGCACTCTGCCATGGCAGCAAACTGCATTAGTTCAGCATCACTGATGTCACTTGAAGCTGTACAAATACAAACATATATGATAATATTTTTACCTTGAAATCATCTGTGTATCTCTTTTATGTCACACATTAAATATGATAATCTGTTGTCATAATAATAATACACTTACTTCCACCAGATGGTGGGCTACTGGTTCCGGAGATGACAGGGGTAGCCATTGCTGGGAGATTAAGCGCATCTGTATGAGCATCTCTGGGAAAGAAACTTTGCAAACCTCAAGTATGCCTACTGGTTGCATGATAGGGGGGATGCTCCTAGAGGCGGTTTCCTTAAAAATGACACCCGCCAGCCATGCATGTGAGGGAGCCACCTAAAGGTTTTCTCCTATACATTCCAAACTTGATGATGTAGTGACCTGTATTAGGACCATCTTCAATTATAGAATGGACAGCATAGTACATGTAATAGCAGTATTACAAATTTCAGTTACAGGTATAATAATATCATAGCTAGGGTATCATATAATTTAATTAACAATTTATTAATATTACAAATCGAGCAAATGAAATGAAAGCTTCTTTATATCTGAGATATATTGATTGTAACCAATCAAGATATTTATTTAACACTCAATACATAGAGATACAGGTTTCAATTTGAATATTTACACTTAGTTGACATGACCAATGATCAAAAAAAAAAAGTATACAAACGTGTATTAAACATTTCATTATTTAATAATATACTATACCAACTAAACTCTACATATATGACATATAAAGTCAAAGTCATAAATGCTGTAGGTTCACATTTTGGCCCATATTTTCCGCGAATTTGCAGCGATCGCTCTGCAAAGCATTGACGGGACAAAGCAGCACCGTGCAATTTTAATGATACAAAACTTATATTTGTAGTGCGATGTTATCCTTTTTTATGACACAAACAATATTTCTCTATGCTGATACTCCATTGGCAGCAAACGCACTTTCACAAATATACTAAAACATATGTCATAAAATTATGTAGTTGCCATGGCGCCAAACATGCTCTGAACAATACAGGCTATATTTACACCAGCCACGCGCGCCATGGCAACAATAGAGCCTTTCATTATCTGTGATTTAGTCTATTTGCTACAAAGTGTCTGCTGCCAATGGAGTGTCAGCATGGAGAAATATTGTTTATGTCTTAAAAAAGGATAACATCGCAGTACACACGTAAGTTTGCTATCATTAAAATTGCACAGGGTTGCTTTGTCACGTGAGTGATTTTTAGAGCGATCGCGGCAAATTCGCGGAAAATATGGGCCGAAACGTGAGTTTACGGCATTTATGACTTTGAATTAGGGCTGGTGATCTAGCTTAATAATTAACCATGAATGAATGAATGTTCTGTATTTCTGAGATATTAATCATTGAAACATTCATTTAAAATAATTTTTTAAATTCATTAATAGAGTCTATATGCTTTCCTAATAAAAATCAATATAGATCTACCGGTATAGGACTTCAGCAGGTGATCCAAATACACATATTAATTAACCATTTGAATGATTCTGTATGTATTTCTGGGATATAATTAAGCTTATATTCCTTTAGTTCAACAAATTAAACGCGGTCCGCTCCCAACGTGTCGCGTGGCTACACGGAGGCTAGTGTAGCTGGACTAATATTCCTTATAACCCTGACGCGTAAAAACATTAATTAATTAATGGTTGGAGGGTGGATCTGTCCGATTTGCCTGGATGTGATGTGGGAGTCAGAGAGAAGAGGTCGGCACCCTATAATGCTATATTTTAGTTGTAAAAAGAGAGAGGACACCACCTATAGTCTCTTTCACAGCCCCCACGCTCACTCGCGCGGAGCCATGGACTAATGTTGTGGAAGGGCTTGCCGCCTGTACTGTAGTCCCGTGTGACGTTTTCTAGGGAAAACACAAATTGGGCGACTTGGGGCTACCTGTACTGTAGAGGAGTGTAGTAGACCGGGACTGTACTGTCTGTAGTGTAGACACCACCGTAGAGTCGAGATCACTTTGTGCTTTCGACTAAGTTTCGTATCAGCTTGGTGTTGTTCGCAAGAAGCCTATTAAATAGCAACATTGTATAAATAATCATTATCTTATTACTTGTCGACAAAATAACAGAAGAAAGTTAAAATTTGAGACGGGAAAAAGCTTATTTGCTAATTTTGAGCGCATGCGAAAATGAAATGGGAATCCACGAGGGTACCACCAAAGCTGTTCCATCTTGGGTGTGCAGTTTGGTTCCAAATTGGTCGGGCAAGGATACCGCGCAATGTCTGAGTCTGCGCTAACGCCCCCTAGCGTGACACAATGTGCGCCAGATTTTCGACAGGGCCACGGGTTCGCGCCTGGGTCGAGGCAATCACAAAAGTCTTCGAATTTGCGCAACATGTCAGGGCCGTACTTTCGCAGTCCTAGAGGCCTATATCAAAAATATCGCGGTTTTGAATTTGTCAGTGTCTCAATTAGGAGCGAAGTCATTGAATGTTAGACTAACAAGTCAGCCGCGTCGTAGGCCTATACAGGGTGAAATAAAAGCCGCAACATGACTGTTCATGAGGATGTTCTTGTATGGTTTAAAAAAAGACAAGATAGATACAAATAAGCCTACACGCATGCAAACACGTATACAAATATATACAACAAAACGGTCACAGGTCATACACACACACTCCGGGCCATTTCCAAGCCACCTTCAGCATGTGTAGGCTAGCCCTAATTAGGCGACAGAGACAAATATAGACACATTTATACAAATAGGACTACATACAAACCCCCAGACTTCCTCCAAGCATTTTGCAAGCCAGACCCAAGCCGCGGCGACAAATATACAAATATATACAAACCCCTGGGCCTCTTCCAAGTCACTTACAAGCCAGATTACATTCTGTTCCATTTTGACCACGCGAGCTTCAAAGATATGTTTACAAGCATGCCGCGCAATGCTTGAGTCTCTGTTCCATTTTTACAGGGTAGAAGGGGGTTCGCGCCACTTCGGTGACAAATTGGCGAGCACTTTTCACCCCAAAAATTAAGATAATTTGCCATTATACCCCCGAAAGTCTTTTACATGCCTCAGTATGACAGCACATAGAGCGCATCTTTTATTATTTAAGGGATACCGCTTAAATATTTAAAGGTCACACCTTAAATTAAGGGGTAACCCTAAAAGTTAGGGTAGTACGCGAGATCACCTTGGCGCCACCTGGCGGATGCAATTTATATGAGACGGTTTTTCGGAGTTGCGTGAGTTTTGCCTCCTTGATACCTCAATATTAATCCAATGTACATACCAGGAAATAATATAAACCAAAAACATCCGGACCTTTGGCCAATTTGTTTTCGTTTCTGACAATGCTGAGTTTGCATAGGGGGTTCGAGTCGGACCGTCCAAGCTCACATGGCCAAAAAACAAGCTGAAAACCTATCAATATTATTGTATTATTCGTGTAAGCATATCACAAAGTACTAATTGCGCCAAAATCGGGATGTTTTACCGTCTTGCTTTTATTTCTATAATTGTAAGTAGGTGAAAACACTCGGAAATCCTATAGGCTGCCCTGTTAAAGTGTAATAGGGGGGTGGGGGGCTTGGGGTACTCTGAAACCCCCATTTTTTTCCAATTATTGCGTTGTAATAAGCATATAAAAGGATGAATCCGGTGAACATTTGACAATCGTTTTATGGTAAGTTTTGAAAAGTAGTACACTACCTTAAGGGATATCCCCTCATTATTTAAGACTTAAAGGAACCGCCTAAATATTTAAGGCGTATCGCCTAAATATTTAAGCGATACCCCATAGTATCTATCGGGGTCTATTTTAACTTTGACACCGACCTCTTAATTTTCACCATTGAAAAAGCTTGTAAAATGTGCTGTCATCAACCATCGCTTGGGTGCGCCAGGATCGCCTGCGTGCCCGATCCGCGCCCGGTTTCAGAACCGTGAGCGATCCGGATGAGGGGGGAAACCAAATGCAACAACAAACGCCCAGCTGCGAACATACTTGTTGACATTTGACATTTTGACTCATTTTCGCGCTGTAGTTTATTTTTCTATTTTTGACCGGTGCCTCTGCCACTTAATGCCCTGCCATTTCGGCGCATTTCTTTGGACCGGCCGGTAGGCCGCCCGGTATACTCAAGCTCTTCCGGACCTGCCCGTCGGGCTACGCCGATTGTCAATGAAAGGTTCACACCGGTCATGTCCGGTTCATTTAAGGGCAATGAAACCAGCCTGGACAGAGCGGGGGGGGGGGGGGATACCTTTTCCGATTGGCATTCATGAATTCTTGGCGATTCGCGATCAGCCGCCATGTTCTCCCGAATGTCCCGTGCTGATTTGAACGGGTCACATCGGCATACCGAATGAAGGCGCGCGCACCCGAGCCGGGTAAAAGAAGTGTCGGGCGGTAAACCGATGCGCGTATTCGGTCCACCTTGGGAATATAACAGGGTTACCACAAAGAAATGCGCCCAATATTAAAGGGCCCGAAGCTATAATTGGCGGTCCCACCGCTGGGCCAGATTCGTTCAGGGGCATCACGCCTCCGCCTGTTTTCTGCATGTATAGCGGTGTAAACACCTTGTCCTTTTGAAAAAGGTTTTTCATTCTCGAAATTGAACAACTGTAGTGCAAGTGACGCGAGTGTAGACACCACCGTGGAGATGGTTGAAGACTGACAGGTCGACATCAAGGCAGCAGCTTGATGTTGTTCTCTCGTAATAAGCCAAATTAAATAGCAACATTGCATAAATAATTATTAACATTTAAATTTGAATGGGGGCAAAGCGCTTCTTTGCCCATTAGGAGCGCATACGAAAATGAAATGGGAATCCACGAGGATATCAAATCTGTTATTTTTTTTGTCTTTTATTGTAACGATAAATATGTTTAAAAACACAGTTTGATGGTGACATATTCAAAGTCAGGTCTTGCTGACTGGTTCCGCGTACATGCATAGTTCGAGTATCGAGTTCGAGTATCTTTATTGGAAAAAGCAAATCTGTTCCATCTTGGGAGTGCATTTTGGTTTCAATTTGGTCAGCCACGGATACCGCGGCGCAATGTCTGAGTCTGCGCTAACGCCCCATGGCGTTACACAAAGGAGTTGAATGGTAAAATGCGCGAGATTTGCGCGAGGGTGACGAGTTCGCGCCTCGGTCGAGGCAAACTAAAAAGTCTCCGAATTTTCGGAACATGTCGGGGCCCAACTATCGCAGTCTTCAATGTAAGCTATCGCAGTGTAGAATGTGTCAGTGTCTCTGTCTGGTAGGGCTTTTCATTTTACCGTGAACTGGGAATGAAGAAAATAATTCTTCGTGAACTGGGATTGGGGTATTAGCCGACCGCCGTGATCAAGGATTTTCATTAATCGTGAACTGTGAATTTTAATATTAAATAACCGTGAATCGGGTAATCGTCAGAACGGTATCGCGTATCCGCCCTTCCATCGCATGCGGATAGTTCTGCTTTAAATTCATCGTGACCTAGGAATGAAGAAATTTTTTCTTCGTGATCTGGGAACACGACCCCTCCCCCCCCCCCCCACCTTAAGTCCGATTAACAAGTTAGCCGGGCGTCGCATGGGAGACTCCCGGGGGAGGGGGGTGGGGGAGGGCACAGGGGGCACGTGCCCCCTCGTTCAGACGCTAATCAATAAATGTGCCCTTCAAGCCTCTCCTTATATATTACAATGCGTCAAGCTTCGTACATTATGTGTTCCCTCTTTATCTTACCAACGATTATAAAGTGTGCAAATAGTACGTAACGTGCACTATGTCTCAGGCCTTTACACGTATTTTTTTTATGTCCCCCCCCCCCCCCCCCCCCCCGCCAACCACCCTACCTCAAGAATTCGTGCACACGACCCAGAGTCGTACCGGGTGAACTAACACAACCAACATGAGGATGTTTCATTGTATATTCATAAAAAAACACAAATCACAACCCCCCCCCCCCCACGCTACCAAGCCACTTTCCAGCCAGACCCAAGCCATAGCGACAAATCTGCAAATGTACATACAAATATTTACAAACCCCCAGGCCTATTCCAAGCCACGTCCGATCTAAGCCAGATTCAATTTTGTTCCATTTTGACCACGCAAGGATGCCGCGTCCCTGTTCCGTTTTTACTGGGAAGAAGGGGGTTCGCGTCGCAGTGGCGGACAATTTGCGAGCATTTTTCACCCTAAAAATTAAGATAAATTACCGTTATACCCCTGAAAGGCACTAAAATGCCTCTGCGATGAGACTTTTTACGTGAACGGGTCCTCTGAAGACCCTAAAATAACCCCAACGGTGGATATCGCCCATTAAATGACGCCCACAACACTAACTCCACCCAAAGTAGGGTATTTTGTCGATTTTGCGTCATTTGTTCAGCAACTTTCGGTGCCTAATGTATCGAGTAGCTAGGATCCGACGTTTTAGTTTTCCGTCAGTCTATTTTGCTCTAGGCGTCCTTATTCATATAAAGAGGTGTATGAAGGGGACCCGAAACGGGTCAACCAATCAACACAATATGAGTGTGTCGATGGGCCTCTTCCAAGCCACGTCCAAGCCAATTCCAAGGCAGACCCAAGCGGCGGCGACAAATATACAAATCTATACAATTATGAACAAACATTGGTACTGTTCCAGTCTCGTTCCATTTTGAGAATGCAAGGATACCGCGCAATGTTTGAGTCTCTGTTCTATTTTTACAGGGCGGAAGGGGGTTCGCGTCGCAGTGGCGACAAATTTGCGAGCACTTTTCACCCTAAAAATTAAGATAATTGACCGGAAGCACCTGTACCAGGTGTACCAGAAGTACAAGGGAATATAAAAAAAATGAATTGCATGACAAAATCCGTTTTCATTTCTTTTCAGTGTGCTTTTAATGAAAACAATGACCAATATTCAAACGTTTTACATTTCAATAGCATTACATAACTAAATCTTCCCTACTGTCTAAATACCAACGGTGACCTTTTTTTCCATAAATGCAATCTTATGGGCCTATTCTGACACATTATGGACTATGAAATCAATATCAGTGGTAGAAGTGAATAACCGCTTTTATCTTTAAATAGAAGTAGCCGCGACTGAGAAGGACAGATGGTGACCGGAGACGAGGCCTTTGCGTCGTGCTGTGTGCTGTGGGCTTGTCCGGATCCTGCTGCGTGCTGTGTGGTGGCCCGCGCCCTGATGTGTGTTGTTTGTTGGCCTGTGTCTTGCTGCTTGCTGCTTAGCAACTTCCGGTGCCTAAGGTAACGAGTAGCCACTAGGATCCGATGTTTTAGTTTTCCGTCTGTCTCTTTCGTTAGGGGTCCTTGTTCTTATAAAGGGGTGTATGAAGGGGACCCGAAATAATCCGATACGGGTCAACCAATCGACACAAAATGAGTGAAACTGTGTGACTCTTTTGACCTTGAAAAGTAATTTAATTTAAACAAACCAATTAGGCGGTGGTAAAAGGGCAAACCGACCCTATGGCAGGGGTACTGTTCATTTTATGACGCCAAGAATGTCCACCGTGAATGTCGATTTTGCTTCATATGCTTAGGGTTAAAATGTTAGCGAGGTCATTAACTATTTAAACCTACAATTAACCCGTTAATGATGTTATTACCTCACGGGAGATGTTATTAACTAACCAATGATGTAGTTTACTCATTAATTTATTAAATAAAAGGACAAGACGCTCTGGCGGTCCCACCGCTGGGCCAGATTCGATCTGGGGCATCCCGCCTCCGCCTTTTTTGCTGCATATATAGCGGTGTAAACACCTTGTCCTTTCAAAACGACTTTTTATTTTCGAAATTACAGTACAAGTGACTTACGTGAATGCGTAAACACCGCGACGACGAATCCGGGCTTGTTCCGTGGTGTCGTCCCGTTGCTCTAGTTCACTTCCGGTGATCCCGACCTTTGGCCCAGCCGCTGGCAGCGCAGGTCGCTATCAGTGGGAAGGTGACGCCCTGGATGGCCAACTTGATGCCCCTGCGTGGATCATCGTTCTGGTACCACAGTGAGATGGTGGACTCAGCGGGAACAGGACGATGTTGCTGCCATCCAGGAGCTCCTGACTGTTGTACAGCAGCGAGCGCGCGCACCTAGCTGTAGGCCTCCAGGACCTGGCGCTTATGACACGCTTGTGACAGGACCCGCGTGCCACCTATAGTGATGCCGAGGAGGTAGGATTGGAAGTTGCCGCCACCCGCGGTCGTCCCCGGGATGAAGTGGGCCAGGTGGAGTTGGAAGTTCTCCAGGGTCAGGGAGACTGGTCGTGACGTCACCGACCTGCCAAACAGAATCTGAAAGATCAGGTCAAGTTTGGATATAGTGACACAGAGGGAACAATGGTCCGTGTATGTATCTGCCATTCATTTTCCATTGCAAATGGGAAACAGAAAAAGCAAAATGTTTGCTCATTTTCCTTTACCTATTTCAAATGGGTAATGGGAAAATGACATGTCTTCCTATTTCCTTTCACATGTATCACCCATTTCCTACTGCAAAACGCAAATGAAAAATGGAAAAACAAACCCGATTTCCTATTTGTCATTTGAATGTGGTGACATGCGCACGTACCGAGCGCGGGCTCTGGTTTGGGCACCACGGGTACGGATCAACAATAGCATTACAGTGTATACGGATATTTAAACAGCAGGTACACCCTTAATCAAAACAAGTGTAACTTACCGGGGCATCAACTTGACGGGACAGTCCCGTGCCGGACAAGATGACATCCAGCTATAAATGAGAAGAATCAATCATACAGAAGTGGGTTAGGCAGTTATATAAAATACAACAAGAAAAGAGCACTAACAAGAACCACAAGCACATAATATATATATATTCAAGCATATACCTTGGATCCAGAGCAGTGGCAGTGGCACTGGCGGTAGTGGCACTGGAGGTACGGGCGGTGGCGGTAGTGGCACTGGAGGTACGGGCGGTGGCGGTAGTGGCACTGGCGGTAGTGGCACTGGAGGTACGGGCGGTGGCGGTAGTGGCACTGGAGGTACGGGCGGTGGCGGTAGTGGCACTGGAGGTACGGTCACTCACAGCAGGGGCCCTAGCATCCACCTTGTTGGAGCCTGGTGCACCCTGCAAATAGACATTTGGAACCCCCAGGATAAGGCAATAGTTTAATAACAATAAATATATGGAGTAGATGTGAAAGCACTTCTTTGATGACATTGCAATCATCATAGATTTACATTCACTATTATTCAAGCCAAGACAGCTGAATAAATGGTACATACAGACAAAATACATTGTATCACATACATAAGTAAATACTATTCACCTGCTCGTCATGGTATGTACAAGTGCACACCATCCGCCTAGCAAAGGCATCACAGGTGGCCTCTGCCCTGTCTTGGGCAAAAACGGATGTTGGCCAGCAGGTCACAGGCCCAACACAAGTTTGCCTTTGGGTTTCTGACCCCTCCCAAAGACAAACTTGCTACCTACAAATTCTTGCAGATGGCACCACCACTAGCAATTTGACAAACCTTAAATAATTCCTTCAGCATTATGGTGATTTTAATTAAATGATTATTTTCGTTTGTAGCTGTAAATATTCAATCCATATAATATTTGCTATATACTTGACAGTATACATAAATACCTACTTTTAAATATAAATGGACAGTTTATCCTTTATAATTACACATAAAAGTAGGTAAAAAGACTATTGCAACCCCAATGTTACAACAAACTAACTGTATTTCTCTATTTACTTTGTGACTCGAGCCCTGTCAACTTTATTACCATATGCCAGTTAGTCTTGCAAGCAAGCCGCTGTAGCTACCACCCATTAACAGCCGTAGTATTGCCACTGGACCCATATCGGAATGGACTATGTTACATCTATGGAACTATATGCCAGTATGCGATAATTAAGCATGTAAAATATACTTTGACAAGAATAAATAGACAAATTAAAGAAAACTGACTTCTATCAAGCGCTCACACAGTTTAAAGCAAATGGGTCAGCAATGTATCAAATATTTCATTGTCGCTATTAGCCCCAAGGGACCCCAGAAACAGTTTCTCAGTTCTAGGGCCCAAATGGGTACCAATCGGGATCCCTCGGGGCTATGTCTCTATTACCCGTTTTTTTATCCCAATCAACTGTAGCCAGTACAGGCGCCAGTGTTTTGACATGTAAATAATTTATGTGCGGTGTTGTATTTGTGTGTGTATGTTCCATAATGGGGGACCTAAATATATACAAAGAACTGGGACAGTGACATGACATAACCGACACAGCCTGTTAAGACCACTAAACAGAGCTAAACACCCTGAAATGGGCCTTCTTTGACCTTGTCACTTTAGACCGTAGCGGCCCCTATTTTCGCTCACGTCAACACAACATTTGGGGCCAGTTTGCGCTAATAAAAGCCTTGTCTAATCACTTGGCCACATTTAATTAACACCCTAACAACAGATACATCAAATCCCGTTCACTGGCAGTGAAAATCAACATATACAAGCAAACTGGGATACATTTCACGCAATCGAATGTGTTTACGCACTTTCCGGCCACCATTAAAGTTGTCGACAAAACTTCGGCCGAGTGGCGCCACCTTCCATAATGTTTCATTTTGTTTCATTTGTTTCATAATGTTTCATTTGTTTCATATGTTTCATACTATGGAAAAGGTCTCCGGCCTATGTGGTCTAATCTTCTCTACGAAGGGGGCAAAAGGGGGCAAGAGAGGGGGCAAGAGAAGGGGCAAAAGAAACGAAAAGGAAGGGGTTTCGCGTCCGGGTGGCGGCAAATTTGCCAGCACTTTTCACCCTAAAAATTAAGATAAATGCATGACCGTTATATATGCACTAGAAAATTAAGTCCCTCGGATGCCCCTGCGATGAGACTGTGCTTGAACGGGTGCTTTGAAGGCCCTAAAATGACCTAAATGAAGAAATTAAACGCAATTAACCCGTTAATGACGCACTTTACTCCTCAATGACACAATTAAACCGTTAATGACGCCCTTCACTCGTTATTTCTTTCGGTAATGACCCAATTCACTCCTAAATGTCGTAACGCAATCGTTAATGACGCACTTCACTTGTTAATGATGTAATTCACTTGTTAATGATGTAATTCATTGGTTAATAATGTAATTAACTCTAGTGGTAATGACCTCATGAGTGTGATCTCATTAATGATGTCAATAACCCAGTAATGTCAATAACGATGTCATTAACTCAGTGATGATGTAATTAACTCAGTAATGATGTCAATAACTCAGTAATGATGTCAATAACTCAGTGATGATGTCATTAACTTAGTGATTATTTCATTAACGCAATAATTTACTAAAGGACAACAAGCTTTAACGGTCCCACCGCTGGGCCAGATTCGATCTGGGGCATCACGCCTCCGTCTTTTTGCTGCATGTATAGCGGTGTAAACACCTTGTCCTTTTCAAAACGACTTTTTTTATATTATATTGAAAGTGAACAACTGAAGCACTTGCCTGAATTAATGCGTAAACCAACAGCACAGGTAACAAAAAATACTTCAACAATTGTACAATACATAAACACCGGTGGCCCACCTCTTCTCCACCGACAATATAAACACAATGTACTTGCACACCAGCACCACGCACACCACCACACCAACACCACAGTAGCACCACACCACCACACCAACATCACAGTAGCACCACACCACCACACCAACACCACAGTAGCACCACACCACCACACCAACATCACAGTAGCACCACACCAGCACCACAGTAGCACAACACCACCACCATAGTAGCACCACACCACCACCACAGTAGCACCACAACAGCACCAAAGTAGCACCACACCACCACACCAACACCACAGTAGCACCACACCACCACACCAACACCACAGTAGCACCACACCACCACACCAACACCACAGTAGCACCACACCACCACACCAACACCACAGTAGCACCACACCACCACACCAACACCACAGTAGCACCACACCACCACACCAACACCACAGTAGCACCACACCAGCACCACAGTAGCACAACACCACCACCATAGTAGCACCACACCACCACCACAGTAGCACCACAACAGCACCAAAGTAGCACCACAACAGCACCACAGCAACACAGTAGCACCACAACAGCACCACAGTAGCACCACACCAGCACCACAGTAGCACTACACCACCACACCAGCACCACAGTAGCACCACAACAGCACCACAGTAGCACCACAGCAGGACCGACCACAGCAGCAGCACCACAGCAACACAGTAGCAACACAGCAACACAGTAGCACCACACCAGCACAGTAGCACCACAGTAGCACCACACCAGCACCATAACCATCACTGGTCGGCCTCCCGGTCCTGGAACTCCTGCCGACGACGACCTCGACCAGGCGACTCTTGGATGGCGGCGACGCCGGACATCCGAGAGCCATAAATAACTTTTTGAGGATAGCAGGGCAACGTAACTAAGGACAACTGACGAAAATTACTTCTACATTATGTAATGTTGATAGCAGTTTCCATGGTTACCATTCCTATCATAGTACTTTAAATTTTACGTCCGATAAAATGAGGTATATTGATTTATGTTAACGTAACGAAGAGCCGAACGGACCGACCTGGCCGGGATACGTTAGCAAAAGCAATAAAAAAAAAGGTGACGGATAAATTTGGATTCTGATACAATCATGCCATGAACTGAACCAAATCATTTTTATGTACGTTAAGCTTAAAGATAGCCTATAAATCGAGCATTGTCGCATGAATGATTGTATCATGATGATGGTAAGTTGTTCTCCTACGGAGGGGACAGACTATGTGTATGGATGCATTTTGGATTTTTTTTTTACACTGTAAAGAAATGAACGAAAAGGAAATGATGTTGAAATTTATTCCAAAAAACATGCACCCTTTAATAAACAACATATGCGTGTTCAAACCACTTCTGCGTAATCGTTAATTAATGACCAAATTCATCGCAAAAAATTGGAAGCACCAATGCAGTAGCGTGAAATCTACCATTTGCGTCCCAAATTGGTTCCATTTTCACAGCGAGGTTCGCGCCATACTCTTTGCAAACAAAACGTGGTGATCGTCTCTGTCAAAATGAGACTGCAACATGTGGAAGGTGGCGCCGCTCGGCGGAAGTTTCGTCGACAACTACGCTGTATAATGGTGATCTGAAACTGCGTGACCACATGTGATTGCATGAAATGTATCCTAGTTTGCTTGTATTTGGTGCTTTTCACCGCGAGTGAACGAGATTAGATGTATTTTGTATTAAGGTATCAATAGAATGTGGCCAAGTGATTAGACAATGCTTTTATTAGTGCAAACTTGCCCCATGTAACGTGTTGACTTGAGCGAAAATAGGGGTCGCAATGGCAAAATTGTGACAAAGTGAAAGAGGGCACATGTAGCCTTTTGTAGGCCTAGCCCTGGTACATGCCTCTCTGACCACACCCGTAAACGGAGCAAGGGTGAGAGCCTTGCCATTCACCAGGCCTAAAATTAGAAATCGCAGACCAGTGGCTCAAGTTAAGTGTCCTAACAGAATAAATATGCAGTGCCTACCCGTCAAGTTGCTCCATTACTGGCATTCGGTTCCTGAAGCTTTTATGACTTTTGTCGGACAGTTATTTCTCTGGTGTGTAAGCTTAGTGTATTTTCTTGTAATCTGGGCGATTTGTGTCCTATCTCGCTTCATTTTCAATGCGCTACATCTCGTCGGAAGTAAACAAACTTAGCGTTTGCACTCGCTGCCAGGTGGCGCTTATTGACAAATTGGCTGGATTACAGGAAAATACACTACCGACAAAAGAAATGACTCTCCAACGAAAGGCATAAAAGCTTCAGTAACATAGTGGAGCACATTGACAGGTAGGCACTGCATATTTACTGATTTATTCTGTTAGGACCTTCAACGTGAGCCACCGATCTGTGATTTCTAATTATAAGCCTGATTAGCGGCATGGCTCTCACCCTTGCTCCGTTTACGGGCATGGTCAGAGAGGCATGTACCAGGGCTAATGTAGGCCTATGGCTATGCGGTTTCACTTTCCAATATATCAGGGTGTAGCTCTGTTTAGTGGCGTTGAAAGGTTGTATCGGCTATGTCATATGCCTATATATAGTTATAGGCCCTCCATTATGGAAAATACATTTACAAATACAATATCTCACTTGTTTACATTTAAAAAATGACAACACTTTACAGTGCATGTTGGCGTAAGTGCCCCCAGGCAAGCCCGGTTCTCTAGGGGCACAACAGTATCCATGCTAAGTTCTTTAGACGCGAGTCTGGAATCGACAGTAGCTTTTATCATAATTTTTTTACACATACAATCATTGTGTTTATGTATTCTATATGCCTTGTTCTATCTTCTGACATGAAGAAATTGTGTCAACATGCATTAGGTTGTTTCAGTTATCTTTTCCCGAAAAAATGTTGGAACACACAACTTTTCCAGGAAAGGACACACAAAGTGCATCAATAAAACATTTGTTGACATCACAGGAAACTACACATGACTAAAAACAGCAGCACAACAATGAAACTGGACCTTAAATATTTATTTTCTCCATTGTAGATGACGAAGCCCATTATAGAGTGGAAATCAGTGTGCGGTGGCTAAACATCACACACAGATGCGACCGTCAAGTAGTGACCCATAAATAACTACTGTGCAGCTTGTCTCGCCGATCAACCAGATACAGTACTCCGCACTTAATAATTACCATGCTCCCGGTGTGTTTTATAGATACCACGATACAGAATTACTGATGGAACGATGGCGCAATCTGCAACTTCAATTATGGGTGAGAAAATGTATAATATATTTGCACGCTCAACAATGGAATGTCAGATCCCGGGGTGGGGGAAGGCACAGGGGACCCCCCGTTGAATTCTTGGATCTGCCACTGCATTTTGCGTGTCAACTATATTAGAAATTATTTTGGAAACAGAAATCAGGTGCATTTTCTTTAAACTTGCAAACCTGTAGGGTGGGCCAAGTGAGCCAACCAATTAGTCGTAGCTGTTTGCATATAATGTACATAATGGCCGGTGTCCTTTCACCATAGCATATATTTTAGACTTGAACTTATATATTATATTATATCTCCGTAATCGATTTTCACAAAGCTGTTCTCGTTAATTGTATTAATATCATACTCTGTATATATGTTGTACTATGGGCCGAAGGCCAGCAGTACGAAATAAACCTTTACCTTTATATTATATTATAGTGATACATATGTATAGTTCACATGTATTGTCCATCCTATAAAACATGTAAACCATTGAACAGGACGCATACATATGCAAAGTTTGGAAGGTCTTATATATTTATATGCTTTATGCTGATATTACATGTCAGGCATTTCGCCACTCGTTGCCAAACACAGTTTTGCCGATTTCTCCGTTAACTAACGTCAACAACATCGGAAGCAGTTCGAACGATAACTCCGCCTACATTGATGTTGTGGGAATGGATACCAGCGTCGATAAAGAAATCCCAGGTGGTACCAGGGTCACTACAGGTGGAATGCTGTTGATTAATTCCGCTATGATGCAGAGAGAAGACCCAACACCACACGAGGCGCAGACCGACCAGCGGCCACCTGGTGACGACCGTGTTACGCATACACTGTATTGGTTCCCATGGCATGCAAAGAACTATCATGGCGCGGGGACTAACAATGCCAATCAACGCTTTGTGTATGGATCTACTATAGTATCTTCAAATGTTGTTGCAGGTGAGATCAAACATTCCTGAAAATGTTTCGCATTAGTTAAATGTAGCTGCTTGTCGAGCTTTTCTCGCCAAATCTAAGTCTAGGCTACATATATATCACACTTTGCAGAGAACTCGATTGTGTCATTGTATAAATTCAGAAACGTAATGAGCATCGCCGTTTCGGCTGTGATATCCCAAACGTGTCTATCCCGGGACATCGCATCGCGAAGAGCTGGATCGTGTAAACGCTCAACAATATCTAGCGAAGAAACGATATGTGAACGCTACGGCTTAATTGTGTGAACCTTGACACGGGACTGAATGACAGGCGTTCGGCAATGTGTCAGGCCTCGGGCAATTCTTTCTGATACGCGATTCATTGATTCGTCCGGTCACAATATATGTCCGATGGGTGCTAGCCATTATGTAAGATCTGGTCGATCTTACCATTGAGAACGTGCATGAGTGTTTTTTTTATCATTGGTTAGTTGCTTATGTATCCTAATATCCACCAGGGATTGTTTTCCAAGCTAATATCTAACATATTTAAAATTACCATTACCCGCAGATGATAAGCCAGACATTGTGAGCAAGCATCCCAATGTGAAGTGGAGGAGACTGGTTAAGCCAAGGATAACGGTAAGTACATCCAAGGTCCAGGGACGGGACACACTGGGCCATCTAATGTAGGGGCGACAGCAAGAACACGGAATATGGGTGGGTTATAGTGGCTTTGACAAGGGATGGGAGGATGGAGGAAGCTTAACCCGATAACAGCACCCCACCCCCCTCTCCACTCCCATCTCGGTGCAGTGAGTATGTGCAAACGACTACCTTCTCAGGTGCGGATCCAGAGTTCCATCAAGGGGGCGGTGACTTGGGTTACACAAACTTGCGACCGAGGGCGGGATGGGATCCTATTCGACCGGGGTAGAAACATTCCATCATGGAGGGGGTGGCGGTGACAATACAAAGTATAATGATCCAGCTTACCACAACTATTTCAACGCGAATGGAGTGGGTGATCACCCCCCCCCCCCCCCCCCCAACTTAAATTCGGCCATTGCCACTCCTGTCACAATAAATAGACTAGGGACTTATCGACTGATGGACCTGCTTAATAGGAATTTTCTACAGAAAGGAACCTCACTCGGTACAAACACCAGGCTCCTGGCCCAACACTGTAGCGGTGTCGTATATATATTTGGTTCACACCCTAAACTACGATTTAATGATTGCTCTTGGAGGGAGGGGGGGGGGGGGTGCCTATTGGTTATTAATTTGATTAATTTGATTAATTTTAAATACATGTGTCTGTTAAGGCAGTCCTCAATCAAACTGTATCCCAGGTACACCACCAGTGTATATGGGCAAAGTATAAATATATATGTGACAGGTATATATGTATGACAAGTTCTGTTCTATGTTCTCGACTAAGCAACTCGCAACACATAAAGTGTGATCGTTATAATCATTCACACATACATGTAGCCATATTACAGAGGCAGCGTCAGTTCATGTTATCTGGTTTGTGTTATTCAGTACAAGACGAGTCAGACAACCAGGCTGGATCTGGTCGCAACCCCCTGTAACGGCATGGATGACCCGACGGGAATATGTGTTCTAGGCGATGACGTTGTCGTCGGCGATTGGCTGAACGACCGAGTACATCTCTTCAAGAGAACGGGTCAAGAGAGCTACAGCGAGGTCATCTCACTCAGTGGAACGGCCTATGTACAGTATGTTGTATGAACGTGGGATATGTACAGGACAGGCCACAACGGGAGAGTTACGTGTCAGATTTCTGCAATGACTCGGTGAAAGAAATCGACATCACCGAGGAAGGACAGCTGCGTGTACTGCGCGCACTCACGTCGGGAGGGCGTCTGGTGCTCCCAAGTAACGTATGTACGGCGTACAACAGTGGACAGCTTTTGGTGGCCTGTGTTGACGGGAGTACACGTGGTAGACGTTATGACAGGGAAATAGTAGTTACTACCTTCTTTTTGGTTGACAACCAATCTTCCCTACAGAACTGACAATTCCCGACCCTTTTGAAACCCCCCAAACCGTCATAGATCATTTAGCCCATATCTTTGAAAATCGAGAAACCGCCGACCAACTCGCAAAACAACTCCACTAGAAACAGGTGACCCCGACCCCATTGTTGAAGACGATCTCCCCCCCCCCCCCTCCCCAGTTTCACCCATCTGGACAGACTATGTGAGACCGACAATGTTAGAGCCCCCGACGCCACTCCATCCCTCCCTGACGATAATATCCCCGGTCCCGACACCCACGACGATCAACTCTCCCTGCCCCAAAACCCCCTCCCAATGGCCGTCAAAACACCCCTTCCACAAGCTCATCCCTCCTACCATGTCATTGACGACATCACCCAGGCGTGTGATCTCCCCGGCGCAGGCCTTCGACTCCTGGTTTTGTTTCGGGATAGATCCCAATACTGGATCCCCCTCGCCAATTTAAATGCGCAAGGCAGAGAGCTTTACTGCAACAAACAACTTCCTATCCGCGCCGTTCCCTCCCCCAGGTCATGAACCGCTTGTATATAAACCTTCTCGCGTTTCTCGCATTTATGTTCTCGCCTGCTTGACTTGTGCGCGACTAGTTATCTCTGCGAAAATATTTCTTTAATATTGTGTGCTCTTGATATTTTATAACTGTTTATATTCGCTCATTGGCCTCATTTGAAATACTATGGTATGAATGCGCGATTAAAAGTGTTGCAAGTGTACTCCTCCCATTAAAAGGAGAGATACAAAAGTTACATTAAAGTCTGTCATAGTTAATCCGCGATTAAAAGTGATGTAGGCGCAATCCTCCCATTAAAAGGAGAGATACACAAGTTACATTCACATCTGTCATTGTTAATCCGCGATTAAAAGTGCTGCAAGTGTACTCGTCCCATTAAAAGGAGAGATACATTCATAGTCTGAGATGGTTTCATCGTTTTTTTGTGCCTCGTCGTTTTTGTATCACGTCGAGTTTGTATGGGTCTTGTTTTATATTCGATATGTATGTGGTTTCGTCATTTTAAAATAATATTCGATAATATTCCTTTATTTACGTACTTATATATCATTATAGTAAAACACATGTTCCTGTACTGTTGTAACTGCTTTGACCATGACGATTACATTGACAGAGTGTGACAAATATTCGAAGTAATGTAGTGGAAACATGACTTTTCTAGAGTGGGAGGCAATGTGTTTTAGTGGTCATTCCCCTCTCTTGATAAGCCACATTGGGCTATTTTGAAACTTACATATATTATTAGATTTCTTTACTTAAATCGGAATTCACCAGGATCTGTAATTCTCAGAACTGGTGCGGATGTATTTGTCACACTGACGACCCTCGTGCAAGGTTGGCCGACCTAACTCCCTGTCCCCTCGCCGAAAGATGATGAGTCACCTTTTCCCCTTATCCACAATAAGCAGTCTTCCCATCCGGAAGCTGTACCCTTTCCTCTCCCATTTCATAGAACTCCTGGATCCTTAAGCTATAATTAATGTGCGGTTTCCCTAAGGAACCCGTTCTCAGTAAAGCATCGATTCCATGTAAACGGAAGCGCGGCCAACCTTAACACGCTGGGAACCGTGGGCTGAGGACTAGTCAGCTCACGGTGACGGACTGGACGGATAAAAGGAAGTGCGACACCAGAGATCGGGAGCTTTTCCCTCGGAGACATCTCCGTCGCATTTCAGTCCTGATGTTCCCGAGCGCCACCCGGCCCGAATTTTTATTTTATTGTTTAATTTTTCGCGAGCTCGACTCGTTTGACAACGATCGAGTCACTCGTGAGCTGATCGAGATCCCGTTCGAGCCCCTCCCTCGCGGTTCCGTCTGGGAACGAACCGTGTACGCCCTCTTACGGCACTTGGAGGTGGTCGGTCGCGACCCCTCAGACCTTGCGGGAGTGCTCCCACCACGTATGGTGCGGACGCTCTCTTACTATCTCGACCTGGTCGAGCACTGGTCTCGGGTTGGTAACCGTCAGCTCCCAGACCGTCTCTTTTCCTGACCCTCCGTTGTTTAGCCTCCTTTTGGCTACATTTTTTCCCCTCTCCCCTCGCTGCCCATTGTTTCGTCCTGGTTTAGCTTCCTCTCTACTTCTTTCTCTCTTTCGCTCCCTTCTCGTTGTTTTCTGTTTCCTTACCTCTTCCGCTCTCTCTACATGTGGGGACCACATTTTTCCACGGCGCCCCCTTGTGTCGTGTAGTATACTGTGTCGTGTAGTATAAATTCAACATTGATGTGTCGTGTAGTATAAACCTTATATCTCGATGGTATGTGTAAACTTATATTTCGATGTTATATCTTAAAGCTATTGTAAACACAAAAGAGTTCTGCCACTGCCCCTCGCCCACGGCTGGTCGCCGATCGATATTCATCCCGACGGCCAGCGGCGCAGCCAACCCACATAGTTTATGATCATTAGGTTGGCCTGCGCCTGAGACCCTGCCGGCATTGTAGTATATATAGAGGGTAGCCGGCGGGGCTCGGGCCTGCTTTACACTACACTCCTCAGTAGACCCGCCTGTTGTATATATTTCGCTATATGGATGTAGAATAAAAGACGTGGTGGAACTCAACTCAACATCGTGTGTTGTATTTAGCGACCTGCAAAACGTTACACAACATCGCACACCCTTACGACGAGCTGAAGAAATCAATCAGTGGGAATAAAACGAGAGAACGACATAACTGCGTTGGCTTGGTTCTGGTACCTGAAAGTCCCATTTAACACATATCCACGTTTCCCGCACCAACACGCTAAGGCTATAAGGCTTGTTATCATGTGATCTCAGGGACATCGGCCAGCAAGAGTGGTACTCGGAAATGTGTTTAAATAGTAAGCTCGAAGCACTAGAATTTAAATCTGTTATTGAACTGGAATGCTACATGAACTGTGTGAGTACTGTAAAGCACAGAATCGCGTTGTCGAGATTTAGATGTAGTGTACATAAATTAACGATTGAAGAAGGAAGGCATATAAATGTACCACCAGAGTTGAGGGTTTGTAAATATTGTGAAAAACACCGGGAATACCTAGTAGAAGATTAATACTACTTTTTACTGATCTGCCCACTATATCAATCTATGCGCCAGCTATATCTACCTCATTTTGTCTTAAATGGTGTAACTGCCACCACTGTTACTGCTTTGGTTTGTGGTTCTTGTTGATGCTTTTTGCCTTGTTCTATTTCACCCACTTCTGTATGATTCATTCTTCTTATTTATAGCTGGATGCTATCCTGTCCGCCACTTCTTCGGGACTGTCCCATCAAATGGATGCCCCGGTAAGTTACAATTGTGTTTCGTAGGGGTGTACCTGTTGTTTAAATATCCGTATACACTGTACTGCTATTGTTCCGTCTTTGGCACTATATTCAAACTTGACCTAATCTATTAAATTTTATTTGACAGGTCGCTGACGTCACGACCAGTCTCTCTGACGTCACACCCACCCGTCTGTGTGTGTCGGACGCCACGCCCCGCGCCTCTGACGTCACGCCCAGGAGCGCTGACGCCACACGCCGTTTGCCAGACGCCACGCCCCGCGTTCCTCACGTGACGCCCAGGGTCCCTGGACCACGCGGACATGTACTACCTGGCCGCTGAGAACATGGACTGTCGGGCTGCGTTGGCACTTTCATCGCGTGGGACCACCGCATCTGTGATCAGCTGCCCGATGGCGTACGGGCCCGCCTTCTCTCGCGCACCCTCGGCAACAGCCCCACCGCCATGCGCCACACCCTGCGGGAGCTGCACAGCGAGGCGTACCTCCGGAAGGTGATGCCGCGCCTCAACGACTGTGTCCACTACCGGAAGAACCAGGAGATCCTGGGGATGCGAAAGACACACTTTGCACAAAAATGGTTTCTCGCACGTGTATAGGTCATCGTTAACGTGACTCGTTCACCAGCTTGTCAAGGCCGGGATCGCCTCTCCTAGTGATGCCGCCGTCAAGAAGATCCACCACCAAGGACGAGCTGGCCATGCACTGCCCCGACGGACAAGGGGCACGGAGGCCACCATCACCGCCATAGAGGCTCTCATCCTGGCTCTGTCTGGACCGACCCACAGCATCGGCGTTCCCCTCCTGAAGGAAGAGATGGTGAAAGAGGACATGATGACCATCTGGGAGGAGCAACGGCGACAAGTTGCCTGCCCGCAGGACCCCCCGGGTGCTATCTTGTGGTGGTGGGGGAGCTGAAGAAAGGTGACGTCGGCCTCCCAGTGCTCCGCTGTGGCTGGGGTACTACGTCCGTGGAGAACTTCCACCTCCACCTGGCCCACTTCATCCCGGGGACGTTGGCGGGTGACGTCAACTTCCAGGCGTACCTCCACGACGGCATCACCAGGTGGAACGCGCAGGCAGGTCGCTGACGTCACGACCAGTCTCCCTGACGTCACATCCACCCATCTGTGTGTGTCGGACGCCACGCCCGGCGCCTCTGACGTCACGCCCAGGAGCGCTGACGCCACACGCTGTTTGCCAGACGCCACGCCCCGCGTTCCTCACGTGACGCCCAGACCCAACACCACTTCCCTCCAACAGTGCCGTGGGGCAAGCGCCCCCCCCCTCCCCCCTCTTTGTGGTCCTTGCGGGAGGTGGTGGATTACCGGGCCCGCCTCCCCAAAGGATGGCTCTTTGGACGTGGCGGACTGCGACCAGTCGTGGGTGCAGGTACAGGTAAAAGATGCGGCTGCTCATAGACCAAGCGGACGCGGACATACTACCTGGCCGCGGAGTACATGGACTTCCGGGGATGCGGCGGCACGTTCATCGCGTGGGACCACGGCATCTTGGATCAGCTGCCCGATGGCGTGCGGGCCTGCTCCCCAGCTTTGCTGACCAGGACCTACGCCACGGATGGCCGGACCGAGAGGTATCACAGTGGTGCCGATGGAAAACGAACCTGGGGTCGCCCTTTCAAACGGTCGCCCACTGGGCCGGGTAAAACAAAGGAGACGTAGATCTCCGCTTAGTGCGGCAAGACGCGGTCCTTGTCACTCCCCGGATACCTGTAAGAGCCGTAGGCTTGGATTCACATGCAGGGCGTGGTGGATAGACCGCGAGGGCGCGGTCAAATGGGATAAGGTGGTATGTAGTATCTCGGTACCGGTCCGGTGCGACATAAATAGACCAAAAACAACCTGCGTCAACGGGATTATCCCTTTGGCGCATCGCGTCTGACGTTACGCTCCGGACGTCCTGGGAAGCGAAAGGTCGGTGGTTCGAGCCCGAGTTATGGCGGGAACCAAAAACTTTTCAGGTCAGTTCGTGACCCTTGAATCCCGTATAGAGGGGTAGGTCCTTGGAGGGATCCACGGAGGGCCGGGCCGAGAGATATCACAGTATAAAATATTTATGTAACCCTGTATGTACTATGGGCCTGATGGCCTCCTATACGAAATAAACTTTCTTACTTACCATGTAGACATATTCACATAGGGACAGCTATATGTATAATCGTAACTTAATGAAGAACTGGTGTAAATTTGCAAATGTTTCCACATATACGTAACAAATTAATGAAATAACACTTATCGCTGAATTCTCTTTAGTATTCTTCGGTGAAATTGCGTTGAAAAAGATGCTTTGAAGTCGGTGAGCTAGTAGCAGACGCCCAAACAAACGATCGAGACGCAGATAAGTTTGCGAACCCATTCGCAAGGTGGCGCTTGACGTAGAACGTTTTGGGTGCGGGAACCAAGCAGTCAGTCAGAACGGAACCAGAAAGGTCCGCGCAGGCAGGGAACCAGCACGCAGCACACAGCGCGCCGCACACAGCAAGCAGCACGACACAGGCCAACAAACAACACACATCAGGGCGAGGGCTACCACACAGTACACAGCAGGACCCGGACCAGCTCACAGCACACAGCACGACGCGAAGGCCTCGTCTCCGGTCATCATCTGTCCTTCTAAGTCGCGGCTACTTCTATTTAAAGTTATGTAATGCCCAATGCTATTGAAATGTAAAAATTGTAAATATTGGTCATTTTTTTCATTCAAAGCACATTGAAAAGAAATTAACACTGATTTTTTCATACAATTATTTTTTTTGTATTTCCTTGTACCTCTGGTACACCTGGTACAAGTGCTTTCGGGGGTATAACGGTCAATTATCTTAATTTTTAGTGTGAAAAGTGCTCGCAAATTTGTCGCCACTGCGACGCGAACCAACGTCTTCCCTGTAAAAATGGAACAGAGACTCAAACATTGCGGATATCCTAGCATGCTCAAAATGGAACGAGACTGGAACAGTACCAATGTTTGTTCATAATTGTATAAATTTGTATATTTGTCGCCGCCGCTTGGGTCTGCCTTCGAATTGGCTTGGACGTGGCTTGGAAGAGGCCCACCGACACACTCATATTGTGTTCATTGGTTGACCCGTTTCGGGTCCCCTTCATACACCCCTTTATATGAATAAGGACGCCTAGAGCAAAATAGAATGACGGAAAACTAAAACATCGGATCCTAGCTACTCGATACATTAGGCACCGAAAAAAAGTTGCTGAACAAATGACGCAAAATCGACAAAATACCCTACATTGGGTGGAGTTAGTGTTGTGGACGTCATGTAATGAGCAATATCCACCGTTGGGGTTATTTTAGGGTTTTCAGAGCACGCGTTCACGTAAAAAGTCTCATCGCAGAGGCATTTTAGTGCCTTTCGGGGGTATAACGGTAATTTATCTCAATTTTTAGGGTGAAAAGTGCTCGCAAATTTTCCGCCACTGCGACGCGAACCCCGTCCTTCCCAGTAAAAATGGAACAGGGACGCGGCATCCTTGCGTGGTCAAAATGGAACATCTGGCTTGGATCCGACGTGGCTTGGAATAGGCCCGGGGGTTTGTAAATATTTGTATGTACATTTGCATATTTGTCGCCATGGCTTGGGTCGGGCTGGAAAGTGGCTTGGAAGAGGCCCGGGTGGGGGGGGGTGGGGCGTGATTTGTATATATCTTGTGTGTTTTTATGAATATACAATGAAACATCCGCAACAACAGTCATGTTGGTTGTGTTAGTTCACCATGTAAGACGTAGGGTGTTGGGCACGAATTCTTGAGGTAGGGTGGGGGGGGGGGGCATAAAAACTTGTTCAACAAAAACACGAAAAAATACGTGTAAAGGCCTGAGACATAGTGCCCGTTACTTACTATTTGCACACTTTATAATCGTTGGTAAGATAAAGAAGGAACACATGAAGTACGGAGCTTGATGCATTGTAATATATAAGGAGAGGCTTGAAGGACCCGCGAGCGTCTGAACGAGGGGGCACGTGCCCCCTGTACCCCCCCCCCCGCTCCTCCCCCGGGAGTCTCCCATGCGAAGCCCATGCGACGCTCCCCGCTAACTTGTTAATCGGACAATGAAATGTCTTGAGGGGGGGGGGGGAGGAGGGTGTTCTTAGATCACGAAGAGTAAATTTCTTTATTCCTAGGTCACGATGAATTAAAAGCAGAACTATCCGCATGCAATGGAAGGGCGGACACACGATACCGTTTTGACGATTACCCGATTCACGGTATTTAGTATTAAAATTCACAGTTCACGATTAATGAAAATCCTTGATCACGGCGGTCGGCTAATACCCCAATCCCAGTTCACGAAGAATTACTTTCCTCATTCCCAGTTCACGGGGAAATGAAAAGCCCTACCAGTCAGAGACACTGACACATTCGACACTGCGATAGCTTACAGTCAAGACTGCGATAGTTGAGCCCCGACATGTTCCGAAAATTCGGAGACTTTTTAGTTTGCCCCGACCGAGGCGCGAACTTGCCACCCTCGCGCAAATCTCGCGCATATTACCATTCACCTCCTTTGTGTGACGCCAGGGGGCGATAGCGCAGACTCAGACATTGCGCGGTATCCTTGGCTGACCAAAATTGGAACCAAAATGCACTCCCAAGATGGAACAGATTTGCTATTTCCAATAAAGATACTCGAACAACTATGCATGTACCCGGAACCAGTCAGCAAGACCTGACTTTGATTATGTCACCATCAAACTGTGTTTTTAAATATTTTTATCATATCGTTACAATAAAAGACAAAACAAAAGAATAGAACAGATTTGGTACCCTCGCGGATTCCCATTTTATTTTCGTATGCGCTCCTAATGGGCAAAGAAGCACTTTGCCCCCATTCAAATTTAAATGTTAATAATTATTTATGCAATGTTCCTATTTAATAGGTTTATATTACGAGAGAACAACATCAAGCTGCTGCCTTGATGTCGACCTTTCAGTCTTCAACCATCTCCAGGGTGGTGTCTACACTCGCGTCACTTGCACTACTTGCACTACAGTTGTTCAATTCTGAAAGTGAAAAACCTTTTTCAAAGGGACAAGGTGTTTACACCGCTATACATGCAGAAAACAGGCGGAGGCGTGATGCCCCTGAACGAATCTGGCCCAGCGGTGGGACCGCCAATTATGGCTTCGGGCCCTTTAATATTGGGCGCATTTCTTTGTGGTAACCCTGTTATATCCCCAAGGTGGACCGAATACACACATTATGCATTGGTTTACCGCCCGACACTTCTTTCACCCGGGTATGGATGCGCGCGCATCCATTCGGTATGCCGATGTACCCCGTTCAAAACAGCACGGGACATTAATTCGAGAGAAGATGGCTGATTGAAAGGTGATGACAGTAGGTTGGTCCCAGTACCATTACGCGCACCGGATGTGAACAGTGTGTGCATTTCATTGTAACAGGTATATCCCTATCGGCACACCCGGAAGTTGACTGTCAAGTGTTGCGGGTCCCGGGCGGGATACCGAACCTGGTCTTAAGAAATGCGCCCATTGTGAGTTAATCAGTGACATCACAACCGGGTTCATTAGTCCCTTAGTGGGCGTATTTCTTTGGTAACCCCGGTATATCCCCAAGGTGGACCGAACACGCGTATCGGTTTACCGCCCGATACTTCTTTCCCCCGGCTCGGGTGCGCGCGCCTTCATTCGGTATGCCGATATGACCCGTTCAAATCAGCACGGGACACTCGGGAGAAGATGGCGGCTGATCGAAAAGTGACTGTCTAGGGGGGGGGGGGGGGGAGGGGGGAGGATACTCTGTCTGAATCGCGAATCCCCGAGAATTAGGGAGCGCAATATCAAATCTCCAAAATTAGGACAATTAAAGCTGGGTGTTAATGGTGATATGTGATGGTGATGGTGAATTCGCAGACCGCTAATTTGTCGAATTGGAGAAGGCTTTTTTGTGTACCAAAATAGCGTTTTTCGGGCACAATATTAACGGATCGCGCTAAATAGGCAAAGGGTCTTTTCGTTGAACTAGGAATTTTACGGATAACGATCCCCCAAAATTGTCAACAGCAATGAATGCCAATGGGAAAAGGTACGCCCCCCCCCCCCCCCCCCGCTCTGTCCAGGCTGGTTTCATTGCCCTTAAATGAACCAGACATGACCAGTGTGAACGTTTCATTGACAATCGGCGTAGCCCGACGGGCAGGTCCGGAAGAGCTTAAGTATACCGGGCGGCCTACCGGTCCCGGTCCAACGACATGCGCCGATATGGCAGGGCATTAAGTGGCAGAGGTCAAAAATAGAAAAAATCAACTACAGCTCGAAATGTCAAAGAGGCAGGCTTGTCTTGACAGAGACGTGAGCCCACAGCGGTCTGTACCAATAGTAATTAGGCGGGTTACATGACCTTATTCTTGAAATGATGTCACGCTATTGCATAAGTGGACATACCACTTTAATTGAAAGTCAAGCATACGTTAAACCACGTACAGCTCTTGTAATAAAGCCGAGAATGTCCAGCCTAAATGTGTTTAAATTAAACTAGTTTTTAAGGTCACAAGAGTCATAGAGTTTTCACTACCCTCATTTGGGTAGATTGGTTGTCACGTATCGGGTCATTTCGGGTTCCCTTCATATGGCCAAGGAGGACCTCTATCGAAAGGGCCAGACGGAAGACTAAAACATTGGATCCTAACTACTGCATACAGAACACCCGTTCACGTTCAAAACCCCATCGCAGAGGTAGGAGAGCACATCGAGCTCACATTTAATTATTTAAGCGGTACCCCTTAACTATTTAAGGGGTACCCCTTACTGTTAGGAGGTATACCCTGTTATACTGAGGTATATACTGTTAAGGGATATCCGTTAACTTTACGGGGTATCTCTTAATTGTACACACTCACAAAACGCGTTTCATTCAAAGCTATCTTTAAAAGAAGGAATGTCACTAGCACAAATTAAGGGGTATGTGTTTAAACCCTAACCCTAACCCTAACCCTATCGTTTTTTCGAACCAATTCCAATTGGCGAGACACTGGCTGAGGCGGCTGAGACTGAAACACTTTAGCATAGTTGCACTTAATCTGTTGTCAGTGTGATACAATTATGTTCGCAGCTGGGCGTTTGTTGTTGCACTTGGTTTCCCCCCTCATCCGGATCGCTCACGGTTCTGGAACCGGGCAGACGATCCTGGCGCATCCAAGCGATGGTTGATGACAGCATATTTAACAAGTTTTGTCAATGGTGAAAATTAAGAGGTCGGTGTCAAAGTTAAAATAGACCCCGATATATACTAAAGCAGCGAACACACGGTCCGTTCTTTTGCATGCGTCGCTGCGTCGTGCGTTATGCGTCGTGCGTCTTTTGCGTCGTGCGTCTTGTTGTCCGTCGCGTGACCTACATTTTCACTCGCTGGCGTTTGGCCTAGATCAGTTGTGACTGGTAGGCCGCGGAGTATGGACACAAACAGCGACACCGACTTGGAGGATATCCTGGGTGTAAACTCGTGTGTTCGCTCCATTGAATTATAGTGGATCCCTTTAAGACGGACGACGCACGACATCTGGAAAACCTCTCTCCTGCGGCGACGCATGCAAAAAAACGGACCGTGTGTTCGCTGCTTAAGGGGTATCGCTTAAATATTGAAGCGGTTCTTTTAAGTCTTAAATAAGGAGGGGATATCCCTTAAGGTAGTGTACTACTTTTCAAAACTTACCATAAAAAAATTGTCAAATTTTCACCGGATTCATTTTTTTATGGGCTCATTGCAACGCAATAATTTGAAAAAAATGGGGGTTTCAGGGTATTTGTTCTAAAAGGTGAGGTAGAAGCCCCCCACCCCCTTATTACACTTTAACAGGGCAGCCTATATGATTTTCGGGTATTTTCACCTGCTTATAATTATAGAAATATAAACCAGACGGTAAAACATCCGGATTTTTGCGCAATTAGTACTTTGTACATTTATACACGAATTATACAATAATATTGATAGTTTTTCAGCTTGTTTTTTGGCCATGTGAACTTGGCCCGTCCCACCCGAACCCCCTATGGAAAGCCCAAGGAGAACCTCTATCGAAGGGCCAGACGGAAGACTAAAACATCGGATCCTAACTACTGCATACAGAACACCCGTTCACGTGCAAAACCCCATCGCAGAGGTAGGAGAGCACATCGAGCTCACATTTGATTATTTAAGCTGTATCCCTTACTGTTAAGAGGTATACCCTTACTGTTAAGGGATATCCGTTAACTTTAAACGGTATCTCTTAATTGTACACAATCACAAAACGCGTTTCATTCAAAGCTATCTTTTAAAAGAAGGAATGTCACTAGCACAAATTAAGGGGTATGTGTTTAAACCCTAACCCTAACCCTAACCCTATCCGCGTTTTTTCGAACCAATCCCGATTAGCGAGACACTGGCTGAGGCGGCTGAGACTGAAACACTTTAGCATTGTTGCACTTGATCTGTTGTCAGTGTGATACAAGTATGTTCGCAGCTGGGCGTTTGTTGTTGCACTTGGTTTCCCCCCTCATCCGGATCGCTCACGGTTCTGGAACCGGGCAGACGATCCTGGCGCATCCAAGCGATGGTTGATGACAGCATATTTAACAAGTTTTGTCAATGGTGAAAATTAAGAGGTCGGTGTCAAAGTTAAAATAGACCCCGATATATACTAAAGCAGCGAACACACGGTCCGTTCTTTTGCATGCGTCGCTGCGTCGTGCGTTATGCGTCGTGCGTCTTTTGCGTCGTGCGTCTTGTTGTCCGTCGCGTGACCTACATTTTCACTCGCTGGCGTTTGGCCTAGATCAGTTGTGACTGGTAGGCCGCGGAGTATGGACACAAACAGCGACACCGACTTGGAGGATATCCTGGGTGTAAACTCGTGTGTTCGCTCCATTGAATTATAGTGGATCCCTTTAAGACGGACGACGCACGACATCTGGAAAACCTCTCTCCTGCGGCGACGCATGCAAAAAAACGGACCGTGTGTTCGCTGCTTAAGGGGTATCGCTTAAATATTGAAGCGGTTCTTTTAAGTCTTAAATAAGGAGGGGATATCCCTTAAGGTAGTGTACTACTTTTCAAAACTTACCATAAAAAAATTGTCAAATTTTCACCGGATTCATTTTTTTATGGGCTCATTGCAACGCAATAATTTGAAAAAAATGGGGGTTTCAGGGTATTTGTTCTAAAAGGTGAGGTAGAAGCCCCCCACCCCCTTATTACACTTTAACAGGGCAGCCTATATGATTTTCGGGTATTTTCACCTGCTTATAATTATAGAAATATAAACCAGACGGTAAAACATCCGGATTTTTGCGCAATTAGTACTTTGTACATTTATACACGAATTATACAATAATATTGATAGTTTTTCAGCTTGTTTTTTGGCCATGTGAACTTGGCCCGTCCCACCCGAACCCCCTATGGAAAGCCCAAGGAGAACCTCTATCGAAGGGCCAGACGGAAGACTAAAACATCGGATCCTAACTACTGCATACAGAACACCCGTTCACGTGCAAAACCCCATCGCAGAGGTAGGAGAGCACATCGAGCTCACATTTCATTATTTAAGCTGTATCCCTTACTGTTAAGAGGTATACCCTTACTGTTAAGGGATATCCGTTAACTTTAAACGGTATCTCTTAATTGTACACAATCACAAAACGCGTTTCATTCAAAGCTATCTTTTAAAAGAAGGAATGTCACTAGCACAAATTAAGGGGTATGTGTTTAAACCCTAACCCTAACCCTCTGGCCTATGTGGTCTAATCTTCTCTACGAAGGGGGCAAAAGGGGGCAAGAGAGGGGGCAAGAGAAGGGGCAAAAGAAACGAAAAGGAAGGGGTTTCGCGTCCGGGTGGCGGCAAATTTGCCAGCACTTTTCACCCTAAAAATTAAGATAAATGCATGACCGTTATATATGCACTAGAGAATTAAGGCCCTCGGATGCCCCTGCGATGAGACTGTGCTTGAACGGGTGCTTTGAAGGCCCTAAAATGACCTAAATGAAGAAATTAAACGCAATTAACCCGTTAATGACGCACTTTACTCCTCAATGACACAATTAAACCGTTAATGACGCCCTTCACTCGTTATTTCTTTCGGTAATGACCCAATTCACTCCTAAATGTCGTAACGCAATCGTTAATGAGGCACTTCACTTGTTAATGATGTAATTCACTTGTTAATGATGTAATTCATTGGTTAATAATGTAATTAACTCTAGTGGTAATGACCTCATGAGTGTGATCTCATTAATGATGTCAATAACCCAGTAATGTCAATAACGATGTCATTAACTCAGTGATGATGTAATTAACTCAGTAATGATGTCAATAACTCAGTAATGATGTCAATAACTCAGTGATGATGTCATTAACTTAGTGATTATTTCATTAACGCAATAATTTACTAAAGGACAACAAGCTTTAACGGTCCCACCGCTGGGCCAGATTCGATCTGGGGCATCACGCCTCCGTCTTTTTGCTGCATGTATAGCGGTGTAAACACCTTGTCCTTTTCAAAACGACTTTTTTTATATTATATTGAAAGTGAACAACTGAAGCACTTGCCTGAATTAATGCGTAAACCAACAGCACAGGTAACAAAAAATACTTCAACAATTGTACAATACATAAACACCGGTGGCCCATCTCTTCTCCACCGACAATATAAACACAATGTACTTGCACACCAGCACCACGCACACCACCACACCAACACCACAGTAGCACCACACCACCACACCAACATCACAGTAGCACCACACCAGCACCACAGTAGCACAACACCACCACCACAGTAGCACCACACCACCACACCAACATCACAGTAGCACCACACCACCACACCAACATCACAGTAGCACCACACCAACATCACGGTAGCACCACACCAGCACCACAGTAGCACAACACCACCACCACAGTAGCACCACACCACCACCACAGTAGCACCACAACACCACCACAGTAGCACCACAACAGCACCACAGCAACACAGTAGCACCACAAAAGCACCACAGTAGCACCACACCAGCACCACAGTAGCACCACACCACCACACCAGCACCACAGTAGCACCACAACAGCACCACAGTAGCACCACAGCAGGACCGACCACAGCAGCAGCACCACAGCAACACAGTAGCACCACAGCAACACAGTAGCACCACACCAGCACAGTAGCACCACAGTAGCACCACACCAGCACCATAACTATCACTGGTCGGCCTCCCGGTCCTGGAACTCCTGCCGACGACGACCTCGACCAGGCGACTCTTGGATGGCGGCGACGCCGGACATCCGAGGGCCATAAATGACTTTTTGAGGATAGCAGGGCAACGCAATTAAGGACAACTGACGAAAATTACTTCTACATTATGTGATGTTGGTAGCAGTTTCCATGGTTACCATTCCTATCATAGTACTTTTAATTTTACGTCCGATAAAATGAGGTATATTGATTTATGTTAACGTAACGTCTAACGAAGAGCCGAACGGACCGACCTGGCCGGGTTACGTTAGCAAAAGCAATAAAAATAACGGTGACGGATAAATTTGGGTTCTGATGCAATCATGCCATGAACTGAACCAAATCATTTTTATGTACGTTAAGCTTAAAGATAGCCTATAAATCGAGCATTGTCGCATGAATGATTGTATCATGATGATGGTAAGTTGTTCTCCTACGGAGGTTACAGACTATGTGTATGGATGCATTTTGGAGTTTTTTTTTACACTGTAAAGAAATGAACGAAAAGGAAATGATGTTGAAATTTATTCCAAAAAACATGCACCCTTTAATAAACAACATATGCGTGTTCAAACCACTTCTGCGTAATCGTTAATTAATGACCAAATTCATCGCAAAAAATTGGAAGCACCAATGCAGTAGCGTGAAATCTACCATTTGCGTCCCAAATTGGTTCCATTTTCACAGCGAGGTTCGCGCCAGATCGTCTCTGTCAAAATGAGACTGCAACATGTGGAAGGTGGCGCCGCTCGGCGGAAGTTTCGTCGACAACTACGCTGTATAATGGTGATCTGAAACTGCGTGACCACATGTGATTGCATGAAATGTATCCTAGTTTGCTTGTATTTGGTGCTTTTCACCGCGAGTGAACGAGATTAGATGTATTTTGTATTAAGGTATCAATAGAATGTGGCCAAGTGATTAGACAATGCTTTTATTAGTGCAAACTTGCCCCATGGAACGTGTTGACTTGAGCGAAAATAGGGGTCGCAATGGCAAAATTGTGACAAAGTCAAAGAGGGCACATGTAGCCTTTTGTAGGCCTAGCCTTGGTACATGCCTCTCGGACCACACCCGTAAACGGAGCAAGGGTGAGAGCCATGCCATTCACCAGGCCTAAAATTAGAAATCGCAGACCAGTGGCTCAAGTTAAGTGTCCTAACAGAATAAATATGCAGTGCCTACCCGTCAAGTTGCTCCATTACTGGCATTAGGTTCCTGAAGCTTTTATGACTTTTGTCGGACAGTTATTTCTCTGGTGTGTAAGCTTAGTGTATTTTCTTGTAATCTGGGCGATTTGTGTCCTATCTCGCTTCATTTTCAATGCGCTACATCTCGTCGGAAGTAAACAAACTTAGCGTTTGCACTCGCTGCCAGGTGGCGCTTATTGACAAATTGGCTGGATTACAGGAAAATACACTACCGACAAAAGAAATGACTCTCCAACGAAAGGCATAAAAGCTTCAGTAACATAGTGGAGCACATTGACAGGTAGGCACTGCATATTTACTGATTTATTCTGTTAGGACCTTCAACTTGAGCCACCGATCTGTGATTTCTAATTATAAGCCTGATGAGCGGCATGGCTCTCACCCTTGCTCCGTTTATGGGCATGGTCAGAGAGGCATGTACCAGGGCTAATGTAGGCCTATGGCTATGCGGTTTCACTTTCCAATGTATCAGGGTGTAGCTCTGTTTAGTGGCGTTGAAAGGTTGTATCGGTTATGTCATATGCCTATATATAGTTATAGGCCCTCCATTATGGAAAATACATTTACAAATACAATATCTCACTTGTTTACATGTAACAGGGCGCCAGAAAGAAATTGAAACCACTCTGATGGGGTCGGTGCTCAGGCAAGTTTTATTCTGTAGAAAAGACAACATAACAAGATAGTTCACAAAAATGCCCAGACTATAGCCAAACATTAGTATAGATAAACCCAGTACAAGAAATGCAGACAGACGCATGAAATTGACACAGGAACAATTAGAAAACAATAAAACAAAATACAACGATAAACAGTATCAAAACGACATGGTCATGTCATGAATATGGCCGACAGAGCACATGGTCTAAACTTCCTCAAAAAATGGTAGCTGAAGGTCAAAGCATATGGAAAGTAACCATGCAAAATACTTTAGTACCTCTAGAAGCAATATATAATTACTATAACCCCTCGAATCTAAGAGAGAACTAGCATTCAGGACCGAAATCACTAATTGACAGATAATGACATGTGCAGACACCTCTCGTCAAAGACCGCATGGCACTGTTTATAAACAAACCCACAGTAGACAAATAGCACACGCATATAAGCTTAATTTATCTCGCCACTACTATGCAAGAGACAATTAAAATAACGGAACATACCTGTAGAAAAGACTTCAAGACGACATGCCCCGGCGACACGTTAGGCTGACGTAAGGTCCCGGAGGGGGTCCAAACCACCTTCACGTGAAGCAAATGAAGAGAGAGAGACCATCCGGCGTGCGACCCTATTTATACACAGTTCGAATCTTCCCGCCATGCAACAGTCATAACTCGGCCAGGTCAGCTTAGGTCAAGGAAACCCGTATGAACACTGATGAAGCATGGCCAGCGACGCGAAGTTTTTTACTAAATATGATACAACTTGAAACATCTATGGATTACCGTAACACTGGATTACATCGAGAACTCAACCTCCCAAACCACGTGTGGACACCCAAAGACCATTCCGGATGACAAAGACACAATGAACGTGGTACAAGAAATCAGAGACAATTCAGATGAATTTCCATAGGCATAGCGTGCTTGTGACTGGCCAAGTGTGTCAAGACTCAGGTCAGTGGCAGGGTCAGTGAACTTTACACCACTCACCGCATCTGTCAAACAGGCTCTGTGACATACATATAAAAAATGACAACACTTTACAGTGCATGTTGGCGCAAGTACCCCCAGGCAAGCCCGCTTCTCTAGGGGCACAACAGTATCCATGCTAAGTTCTTTAGACGCGAGTCTGGAATCGACAGTACCTTTTATCATAATTTGTACACATACAATCATTGTGTTTATATATTCTATATGCCTTGTTCTATCTTCTGACATGAAGAAATTGTGTCAACATGTATTGGGTTGTTTCAGTTATCTTTTCCCGAAAAAATGTTGGAACACACAACTTTTCCAGGAAAGGACAAACAAAGTGCATCAATAAAACATTTGTTGACATCACAGGAAACTACACATGACTAAAAACAGCAGCACAACAAGGAAACTGGACCTTAAATATTTATTTTCTCCATTGTAGATGACGAAGCCCATTATAGAGTGAAAATCAGTGCGGTGACAGCAGTGGCTGAGGAACAAACATCACACACAGATGCGACCGACAAGTAGTGACCCATAAATAACAGTACTGTGCAGCTTGTCTCGCCGATCAACCAGATACAGTACTCCGCACTTAATAATTACCATGCTCCCGGTGTGTTTTATCGATACCTCATTACAGAATTACTGATGGAACGATGGCGCAATCTGCAACTTCAATTATGGGTGAGAAAATGTATGATATATTTGCACGCTCAAAAATGGAATGTCAGATCCCGGGGTGGGGGAAGGCACAGGGGACCCCCTGTTGAATTCTTGGATCTGCCACTGCATTTTGCATGTCAAATATATTAGAAATTATTTTGGAAACAGAAATCAGGTGCATTTTCTTTAAACTTGCAAACCCGTAGGGTGGGCCAAGTGAGCCAACCAATTAGTCATAGCTGTTTGCATATAATGTACATAATAGCCGGTGTCTTTTCACCATAGCATATATTTTTGACTTGAACTTATATTTTATATTATATCTCCGTAATCGATTTTCACAAAGCTGTTCTCGTTAATTGTGTTAATATCATACTCTGTATATATGTTGTACTATGGGCCGAAGGCCAGCAGTATGAAATAAACCTTTACCTTTATATTATATTATAATGATACATATGTATATTTCACATGTATTGTCCATCCTATAAAAGATGTAAACCATTGAACAGGACGCATACATATGCAAAGTTTGGATGGTCTTATATATTTATATGCTTTATGCTGATATTACATGTCAGGCATTTCGCCACTCGTTGCCAAACACAGTTTTGCCGACTTCTCCGTTAACTAACGTCAACAACATCGGAAGCAGTTCGAACGATAACTCCGCCTACATTGATGTTGTGGGAATGGATACCAGCGTCGATAAAGAAATCCCAGGTGGTACCAGGGTCACTACAGGTGGAATGCTGTTGATTAATTCCGCTATGATGCAGAGAGAAGACCCAACACCACACGAGGCGCGGACCGACCAGCGGCCACCTGGTGACGACCGTGTTACGCATACACTGTATTGGTTCCCATGGCATGCAAAGAACTATCATGGCGAGGGGACTAACAATGCCAATCAACGCTTTGTGTATGGATCTACTATAGTATCTTCAAATGTTGTTGCAGGTGAGATCAAACATTCCTGAAAATGTTTCGCATTAGTTAAATGTAGCTGCTTGTCGAGCTTTTCTCGCCAAATCTAAGTCTAGGCTACATATATATCACACTTTGCAGAGAACTCGATTGTGTTTTTGTATAAATTCAGAAACCTAATGAGCATCGCCGTTTCGGCTGTGATATTCCAAACGTGTCTATCCCGGGACACCGCATCGCGAAGAGCTGGATGATCGTGTAAACGCTCAACAATATCTAGCGAAGAAATCATATGTGAACGCTACGGCTTAATTATTACGAGTTGGTGGGCATGTTAACTAGTACAATAGCGTTACATCTGAAGGCCTCTAAAATGCCGTATTCTGACCCAAACCGCCCTGCTGCCCATGCAATCGACAATCGTTGCCATGGCGACGCTGCATAGAACAATGAAATATGACGTCACGCACAAAAGAATTGTAGTTATAGCTTTAAATAGCCCGCTTCCATGACTAGTTGCCTAGTTGCACATGCTATGTTTCTTGGCAACATATATATGGTATAAAAAGGCGACTGGCCAACTATATGTGGAAAGGCTTGCGATTTGCGGACAGTCAGTCCCAAAATGCTTTACTTTGGTCGTTGCATGCGGAAATTAAACCAAAGAAGCAGAGACAAGTCAACGCCTTTAATTTAAATTCAACTCGTAATAATAGTAATAGCGCGAGGTTTGCTTGGCGTTAGGCATTTTATTGGCCCTTCATCAAGCTGTAGCAGCCCTTCATTTTCATTATCCGCCCTCGGCCTTGCGGCCTCGGGCCGATAATGAAAATTGGCGGGCTGCTACAGCTTGATGTCGGGCCAATAAAATTGCCTAACGCCCCGCAAACTCGCGCTATTGTCATATTGTGTGAACCTTGACACGGGACTGAATGACAGGCGTTCGGCAATGTGTCAGGCCTCGGGCAATTCTTTCTGATACGCGATTCATTGATTCGTCCGGTCACAATATATGTCCGATGGGTGCTAGCCATTATGTAAGATCTGGTCGATCTTACCATTGAGAACGTGCATGAGTGTTTTTTTTTATCATTGGTTAGTTGCTTATGTATCCTAATATCCACCAGGGATTGTTTTCCAAGCTAATATCTAACATATTTAAAATTACCATTACCCGCAGGTGATAATCCAGACATAGTGAGCAAGCATCCCAATGTGAAGTGCAGGAGACTGGTTAAGCCAAGGATAACGGTAAGTACATCCAAGGTCTAGGGACGGGACACACTGGGCCATCTAATGTAGGGGCGACAGCAAGAACACGGAATATGGGTGGGTTATAGTGGCTTTGACGAGGGATGGGAGGATGGAGGAAGCTTAACCCGATAACAGCACCCCACCCCCCTCTCCACTCCCATCTCGGTGCAGTGAGTATGTGCAAACGACTACCTTCTCAGGTGCGGATCCAGGGTTCCATCAAGGGGGCGGTGACTTGGGTTACACAAACTTGCGACCGAGGGCGGGATGGGATCCTATTCGACCGGGGTAGAAACATTCCATCATGGAGGGGGTGGGGGTGACAATACAAAGTATAATGATCCAGCTTACCACAACTATTTCAACGCGAATGGAGTGGGTGATCACCCCCCCCCCCCCCCAACTTAAATTCGGCCATTGCCACTCCTGTCACAATAAATAGACTAGGGACTTATCGACTGATGGACCTGCTTAATAGGAATTTTCTACAGAAAGGAACCTCACTCGGTACAAACACCAGGCTCCTGGCCCAACACTGTAGCGGTGTCGTTTATAGATTTGGTTCACACCCTAAACTACGATTTAATGATTGCTCTTGGAGGGAGGGGGGGGGGGGGTGCCTATTGGTTATTAATATGATTAATTTGATTAATTTTAAATACATGTGTCTGTTAAGGCAGTCCTCAATCAAACTGTATTCCAGGTACACCACCAGTGTATATGGGCAAAGTATAAATATATATGTGACAGGTATATATGTGTGACAAGTTCTGTTCTATGTTCCCGACTAAGCAACTCGCAACACATAAAGTGTGATCATTATAATCATTCACACATACATGTAGCCATATTACAGAGACAGCGTCAGTTCATGTTATCTGGCTTGTGTTATTCAGTACAAGACGAGTCAGACAACCAGGCTGGATCTGGTCGCAACCCCCTGTAACGGCATGGATGGCATGGATGACCCGACGGGAATATGTGTTCTAGGCGATGACGTTGTCTTCGGCGATTGGCTGAACGACCGAGTACATCTCTTCAAGAGAACGGGTCAAGAGAGCTACAGCGAGGTCATCTCACTCACTGGAACGGCCTATGTACAGTATGTTGTATGAACGTGGGATATGTACAGGACAGGCCACAACGGGAGAGTTACGTGTCAGATTTCTGCAATGACTCGGTGAAAGAAATCGACATCACCGAGGAAGGAAGTACTGCGCGCACTCACGTCGGGAGGGCGTCTGGTGCTCCCAAGTAACGTATGTACGGCGTACAACAGTGGACAGCTTTTGGTGGCCTGTGTTGACGGGAGTACACGTGGTAGACGTTATGACAGGGAAATAGTAGTTACTTCCTTCTTTTTGGTTGACAACCAATCTTCCCTACAGAACTGACAATTCCCGACCCTTTTGAAACCCCCAAACCGTCATAGATCATTTAGCCCATATCTTTGAAAATCGAGAAACCGCCGACCAACTCGCAAAACAACTCCACTAGAAACAGGTGACCCCGACCCCATTGTTAAAGACGATCTCCCCCCCCCTTCCCCCCCTCCAGTTTCACCCATCTGGACAGACTATGTGAGACCGACAATGTTAGAGCCCCCGACGCCACTCCATCCCTCCCTGACGATAATATCCCCGGTCCCGACACCCACGACGATCAACCTTCCCTGCCCCAAAACCCCCTCCCAATGGCCGTCAAAACACCCCTTCCACAAGCTCATCCCTCCTACCATGTCATTGACGACATCACCCAGGCGTGTGATCTCCCCGGCGCAGGCCTTCGACTCCTGGTTTTGTTTCGGGATAGATCCCAATACTGGATCCCCCTCGCCAATTTAAATGCGCAAGGCAGAGAGCTTTACTGCAACAAACAACTTCCTATCCGCGCCGTTCCCTCCCCCAGGTCATGAACCGCTTGTATATAAACCTTCTCGCGTTTCTCGCATTTATGTTCTCGCCTGCTTGACTTGTACGCGACTAGTTATCTCTGTGAAAATATTTCTTTAATATTGTGTGCTCTTGATATTTTATAACTGTTTATATTCGCTCATTGGCCTCATTTGAAATACTATGGTATGAATGCGCGATTAAAAGTGTTGCAAGTGTACTCCTCCCATTAAAAGGAGAGATACAAAAGTTACATTAAAGTCTGTCATAGTTAATCCGCGATTAAAAGTGATGTAGGCGCAATCCTCCCATTAAAAGGAGAGATACACAAGTTACATTCACATCTGTCATTGTTAATCCGCGATTAAAAGTGCTGCAAGTGTACTCGTCCCATTAAAAGGAGAGATACATTCATAGTCTGAGATGGTTTCATCGTTTTTTTGTGCCTCGTCGTTTTTGTATCACGTCGAGTTTGTATGGGTCTTGTTTTATATTCGATATGTATGTGGTTTCGTCATTTTAAAATAATATTCGATAATATTCCTTTATTTACGTACTTATATATCATTATAGTAAAACACATGTTCCTGTACTGTTGTAACTGCTTTGACCATGACGATTACATTGACAGAGTGTGACAAATATTCGAAGTAATGTAGTGGAAACATGACTTTTCTAGAGTGGGAGGCAATGTGTTTTAGTGGTCATTCCCCTCTCTTGATAAGCCACATTGGGCTATTTTGAAACTTACATATACTATTAGATTTCTTTACTTAAATCGGAATTCACCAGGATCTGTAATTCTCAGAACTGGTGCGGATGTATTTGTCACACTGACGAACCTCGTGCAAGGGGTGGCCGACCTAACTCCCTGTCCCCTCGCCGAAAGATGATGAGTCACCTTTTCCCCTTATCCACAATAAGCAGTCTTCCCATCCGGAAGCTGTACCCTTTCCTCTCCCATTTCATAGAACTTCTGGATCCCTAAGCTATACTTATTGTGCGGTTTCCCTAAGGAACCCGTTCTCAGTAAAGCATCGATTCCATGTAAACGGAAGCGCGGCCAACCTTAACACGCTGGGAACCGTGGGCTGAGGACTAGTCAGCTTACGGTGACGGACTGGACGGATAAAAGGAAGTGCGACACCAGAGATCGGGAGCTTTTCCCTCGGAGACATCTCCGTCGCATTTCAGTCGTGATGTTCCCGAGCGCCACCCGGCCCGAATTTTTATTTTATTGTTTAATTTTTCGCGAGCTCGACTCGTTTGACAACGATCGAGTCACTCGTGAGCTGGACGAGATCCCGTTCGAGCCCCTCCCTCTCGGTTCCGTCTGGGAACAAACCGTGTACGCCCTCTTACGGCACTTGGAGGTGGTCGGTCGCGACCCCTCGGACCTTGCGGGAGTGCTCCCACCACGTATGGTGCGGACGCTCTCTTACTATTTCGACCTGGTCGAGCACTGGTCTCGGGTTGGAAACCGTCAGCTCCCAGACCGTCTCTTTTCCTGACCCTCCGTTGTTTAGCCTCCTTTTGGCTACATTTTTTCCCCTCTCCCCTCGCTGCCCATTGTTTCGTCCTGGTTTAGCTTCCTCTCTACTTCTTTCTCTCTTTCGCTCCCTTCTCGTCGTTTTCTGTTTCCTTACCTCTTCCGCTCTCTCTACATGTGGGGTCCACATTTTTCCACGGCGCCCCCTTGTGTCGTGTAGTATACTGTGTCGTGTAGTATAAATTCAACATTGATGTGTCGTGTAGTATAAACCTTATATCTCGATGGTATGTGTAAACTTATATTTCGATGTTACGTCTTAAAGCTATTGTAAACACAAAAGAGTTCTGCCACTGCCCCTCGCCCACGGCTGGTCGCCGATCGATATTCATCTCGACGGCCAGCGGCGCAGCCAACCCACATAGTTTATGATCATTAGGTTGGCCTGCGCCTGAGACCCTGCCGGCATTGTAGTATATATAGAGGGTAGCCGGCGGGGCTCGGGCCTGCTTTACACTACACTCCTCAGTAGACCCGCCTGTTGTATATATTTCGCTATATGGATGTAGAATAAAAGACGTGGTGGAACTCAATTATCGTGTGTTGTATTTAGACCTGCAAAACGCTACACAACATCGCACACCTATACGACGAGCTGAAGAAATCAATCAGTGGGAATAAAACGAGAGAACGACATAACTGCGTTGGCTTGGTTCTGGTACCTGAAAGTCCCATTTAACACATATCCACGTTTCCCACACCAACACGCTAAGGCTATAAGGCTTGTTATCATGTGATCTCAGGGACATCGGCCAGCAAGAGTGGTATTCGGAAATGTGTTCAAATAGTAAGCTTCGAAGCACTAGAATTTAAATCTGTTATTGAACTGGAATGTTACTTGAACTGTGTGAGTACTGTAAAGCACAGAATCGCGTTGTCGAGATTTAGATGTAGTGTACATAAATTAACGATTGAAGAAGGAAGGCATATAAATGTACCACCAGAGTTAAGGGTTTGTAAATATTGTGAAAAACACCGGGAATACCTAGTAGAAGATTAATACTACTTTTTACTGATCTGCCCACTATATCAATCTATGCGCCAGATATATCTACCTCATTTTGTCTTAAATGGTGTAACTGCCACCACTGTTACTGCTTTGGTTTGTGGTTCTTGTTGATGCTTTTTGCCTTGTTCTATTTCATATGACTGCCTCACCCACTTCTGTATGATTCATTCTTCTTATTTATAGCTGGATGCCATCCTGTCCGCCACTAAGTTAAGTTAAGTAAGTTACAATTGTGTTTCGTAGGGGTGTACCTGTTGTTTAAATATCCGTATACACTGTAATGCTATTGTTCCGTCTTTGGCACTATATTCAAACTTGACCTAATCTATTAAATTTTATTTGACAGGTCGCTGACGTCACGACCAGTCTCTCTGACGTCACACCCACCCGTCTGTGTGTGTCGGATGCCACGCCCCGCGCCTCTGACGTCACGCCGAGGAGCGCTGACGCCACACGCCGTTTGCCAGACGCCACGCCCCGCGTTCCTCACGTGACGCCCAGGGTCCCTGGACCACGCGGACATGTACTACCTGGCCGCTGAGAACATGGACTGTCGGGATGCGTTGGCACTTTCATCGCGTGGGACCACCGCATATGTGATCAGCTCCCCGATGGCGTACGGGCCCGCTTTCTCTCGCGCACCCTCGGCAACAGCCCCACCGCCATGCGCCACACCCTGCGGGAGCTGCACAGCGAGGCGTACCTCCGGAAGGTGATGCCGCGCCTCAACGACTGTGTCCACTACCGGAAGAACCAGGAGATCCTGGGTGTGCGAAAGACACACTTTGCACAAAAATGGTTTCTCGCACGTGTATAGGTCATCGTTAACGTGACTCGTTCACCAGCTTGTCAAGGCCGGGATCGCCTCTCCTAGTGATGCCGCCGTCAAGAAGATCCACCACCAAGGACGAGCTGGCCATGCACTGCCCCGACGGACAAGGGGCACGGAGGCCACCATCACCGCCATAGAAGCTCTCATCCTGGCTCTGTCTGGACCGACCCACAGCATCGGCGTTCCCCTCCTGAAGGAAGAGATGGTGAAAGAGGACATGATGACCATCTGGGAGGAGCAACGGCGACAAGTTGCGTGCCCGCAGGACCCCCCGGGTGCTATCTTGTGGTGGTGGGGGAGCTGAAGAAAGGTGACGTCGGCCTCCCAGTGCTCCGCTGTGGCTGGGGTACTACGTCCGTGGAGAACTTCCACCTCCACCTGGCCCACTTCATCCCGGGGACATTGGCGGGTGACGTCAACTTCCAGGCGTACCTCCACGACGGCATCACGAGGTGGAACGCGCAGGCAGGTCGCTGACGTCACGACCAGTCTCCCTGACGTCACATCCACCCATCTGTGTGTGTCGGACGCCACGCCCGGCGCCTCTGACGTCACGCCCAGGAGCGCTGACGCCACACGCTGTTTGCCAGACGCCACGCCCCGCGTTCCTCACGTGACGCCCAGACCCAACACCACTTCCCTCCAACAGTGCCGTGGGGCAAGCGCCCCCCCCTCTCCCCCCTCTTTGTGGTCCTTGCGGGAGGTGGTGGATTACCGGGCCCGCCTCCCCAAAGGATGGCTCTTTGGACGTGGCGGACTGCGACCAGTCGTGGGTGCAGGTACAGGTAAAAGATGCGGCTGCTCATAGACCAAGCGGACGCGGACATACTACCTGGCCGCGGAGTACATGGACTTCCGGGGATGCGGCGGCACGTTCATCGCGTGGGACCACGGCATCTTGGATCAGCTGCCCGATGGCGTGCGGGCCTGCTCCCCAACCTTTCTGACCAGGACCTACGCCACGAATGGCCGGACCGAGAGATATCACAGTGGTGCCGATGGAAAACGAACCTGGGGCCGCCCTTTCAAACGGTCGCCTACTGGGCCGGGTGAAACAAAAGAGACGTAGATCTCCGCTTAGTGCGGCAAGACGCGGTCCTTGTCACTCCCCGGATACCTGTAGGAGCCGTAGGCTTCACATGCAGGGCGTGGTGGATAGACCGCGAGGGCGCGGTCAAATGGGATAAGGTGGTATGTAGTATCTCGGTACCGGTCCGGTGCGACATAAATAGACCAAAAACAACCTGCGTCAACGGGATTATCCCTTTGGCGCATCGCGTTTGACGTTACGCTCCGGACGTCCTGGGAAGCGAAAGGTCGGTGGTTCGAGCCCGAGCTATGGCGGGAACCAAAAGCTTTTCAGGTCAGTTCGTGACCCTTGAATCCCGTATAGAGGGGTAGGTCCTTGGAGGGGTCCACGGAGGGCCGGGCCGAGAGATATCACAGTATAAAATATTTATGTAACCCTGTATGTACTATGGGCCTGATGGCCTCCTATACGAAATAAACTTTCTTACTTACCATGTAGACATATTCACATAGGGACAGCTATATGTATAATCGTAACTTAATGAAGAACTGGTGTAAATATGCAAATGTTTGCACATATACGTAACAAATTAATGAAATAACACTTATCGCTGAGTTCTGTTTAGTATTCTTCGGTGAAATTGCGTTGAAAAAGATGCTTTGAAGTCGGTGGGCCAGGAGCAGACGCTCAAACAAACGATCGAGACGCAGATAAGTTTGCAAACCCATTCGCAAGGTGGCGCTTGACGTAGAACGTTTTGGGTGCGAGAACCAAGCAGTCAGTCAGAACGGAACCAGAAAGGTCCGCGCAGGCAGGGAACCAGCACGCAGCACACAGCAAGCAGCACACAGCAAGCAGCACGACACAGGCCAACAAACAACACACATCAGGGCGCGGGCCACCACACAGTACACAGCAGGACCCGGACCAGCACATAGCACGACGCGAAGGCCTCGTCTCCGGTCACCATCTGTCCTTCTCAGTCACGGCTACTTCTATTTAAAGATAAAAGCGGCTATTCACTTCAATCTACCACTGATATTGATTTCATAGTCAACAATGTTTCAGAATAGGCCCCTAAGCATTTATGGAAAAAAAGGGTCCCCGTTGGTGTTTAGACAGTAGGGAAGATTTAGTTATGTAATGCTATTGAAATGTAAAATTGTTAATATTGGTCATTTTTTTCATTCAAAGCACACTGAAAAGAAACGAACACTGATTTTTTCATACAATCATTTTTTTTGTGCTTCCTTGTACTTCTGGTACACCTGGTGCAGGTGCTTCCGGGGGATAACGGTCAATTATCTTAATTTTTAGTGTGAAAAGTGCTCGCAAATTTGTCGCCACTGCGACGCGAACCCACGTCTTCCCTGTAAAAATGGAACAGAGACTCAAACATTGCGCGGTATCCTTGCATGCTCAAAATGGAACGAGATTGGAACAGTACCAATGTTTGTTCATATTTGTATATTTGTCGCCGCCGCTTGGGTCTCCCTTCGATTTGGCTTGGACGTGGCTTGGAAGAAGCCCATCGACACACTCATTTTTGTTGATTGGTTGACCCGTTTCGGGTCCCTTCATACACCCCTTTATATGAATAAGGACGCCTAGAGCAAAATAGACTGACGGAAAACTAAAACATCGGATCCTAGCTACTCGATACATTAGGCACCGAAAGTTGCTGAACAAATGACGCAATATCGACAAAATACCCTACTTTGGGTGGAGTTAGTGTTGTGGGCGTCATTTAATGGGCGATATCCACCGTTGGGGTTATTTTAGGGTCTTCAGAGGACCCGTTCACGTAAAAAGTCTCATCGCAGAGGCATTTTAGTGCCTTTCGGGGGTATAACGGTAATTTATCTCAATTTTTAGGGTGAAAAGTGCTCGCAAATTTTCCGCCACTGCGACGCGAACGCCCTTCTTCCCAGTAAAAATGGAACAGGGACGCGGCATCCTTGCGTGGTCAAAATGGAACATCTGGCTTGGATCCGACTTGGCTTGGAATAGGCCCGGGGGGTTGTAAATATTTGTATGTACATTTGCATATTTGTCGCCATGGCTTGGGTCGGGCTGGAAAGTGGCTTGGAAGAGGCCCGGGTGGGGGGGGGGGGGCGTGATTTGTATATATCTTGTGTGTTTTTATGAATATACAATGAAACATCCGCAACAACAGTCATGTTGGTTGTGTTAGTTCACCATGTAAGACGTAGGGTGTTGGGCACGAATTCTTGAGGTAGGGTGGGGGGGGGGGGGGGGGGCATAATAACTTGTTCAACAAAAACACGAAAAAGTACGTGTAAAGGCCTGAGACATAGTGCCCGTTACTCACTATTTGCACACTTTATAATCGTTGGTAAGATAAAGAAGGAACACATGAAGTACGGGGCTTGATGCATTGTAATATATAAGGAGAGGCTTGAAGGACCCGCGAGCGTCTGAACGAGGGGGCACGTGCCCCCTGTACCACCCCCCCCCTCCCCCGGGAGTCTCCCATGCGAAGCCCATGCGACGCCCCCCGCTAACTTGTTAATCGGACAATGAAATGTCTTCAGGGGGGGGGGGAGGGGGGTGTTCTTAGATCACGAAGAGTAAATTTCTTTATTCCTAGGTCACGATGAATTAAAAGTAGAACTATCCGCATGCAATGGAAGGGCGGACACACGATACCGTTTTGACGATTACCCGATTCACGGTATTTAGTATTAAAATTCACAGTTCACGATTAATGAAAATCCTTGATCACGGCGGTCGGCTAATACCCCAATCCCAGTTCACGAAGAATTACTTTCCTCATTCCCAGTTCACGGGGAAATGAAAAGCCCTACCAGTCAGAGACACTGACACATTCGACACTGCGATAGCTTACAGTCAAGACTGCGATAGTTGAGCCCCGACATGTTCCGAAAATTCGGAGACTTTTTAGTTTGCCCCGACCGAGGCGCGAACTTGCCACCCTCGCGCAAATCTCGCGCATATTACCATTCACCTCCTTTGTGTGACGCCAGGGGGCGATAGCGCAGACTCAGACATTGCGCGGTATCCTTGGCTGACCAAAATTGGAACCAAAATGCACTCCCAAGATGGAACAGATTTGCTATTTCCAATAAAGCTACTCGAACAACTATGCATGTACCCGGAACCAGTCAGCAAGACCTGACTTTGATTATGTCACCATCAAACTGTGTTTTTAAATATTTTTATCATATCGTTACAATAAAAGACAAAACAAAAGAATAGAACAGATTTGGTACCCTCGCGGATTCCCATTTTATTTTCGTATGCGCTCCTAATGGGCAAGGAAGCACTTTGCCTCCATTCAAATTTAAATGTTAATAATTATTTATGCAATGTTCCTATTTAATAGGCTTATTACGAGAGAACAACATCAAGCTGCTGCCTTGATGTCGACCTGTCAGTCTTCAACCATCTCCAGGGTGGTGTCTACACTCGCGTCACTTGCACTACAGTTGTTCAATTCTGAGAGTGAAAAACCTTTTTCAAAGGGACAAGGTGTTTACACCGCTATACATGCAGCAAACAGGCGGAGGCGTTATGCCCCAGAACGAATCTGGCCCAGCGGTGGGACCGCCAATAATGGCTTCGGGCCCTTTAATATTGGGCGCATTTCTTTGGTAACCCGGGTGTGTCCCTAAGGTGGACCGAATACACACATTATGCATTGGTTTACCGCCCGACACTTCTTTCACCCGGGTATGGATGCGCGCGCATCCATTCGGTATGCCGATGTACCCCGTTCAAAACAGCACGGGACATTAATTCGGGAGAAGATGGCTGATTGAAAGGTGATGACAGTAGGTTGGTCCCAGTACCATTACGCGCACCGGATGTGAACAGTGTGTGCATTTCATTGTAACAGGTATATCCCTATCGGCACACCCGGAAGTTGACTGTCAAGTGTTGCGGGTCCCGGGCGGGATACCGAACCTGGTCTTAAGAAATGCGCCCATTGTGAGTTAATCAGTGACATCACAACCGGGTTCATTAGTCCCTTAGTGGGCGTATTTCTTTGGTAACCCCGGTATATCCCCAAGGTGGACCGAACACGCGCATCGGTTTACCGCCCGATACTTCTTTCCCCCGGCTCGGGTGCGCGCGCCTTCATTCGGTATGCCGATATGACCCGTTCAAATCAGCACGGGACACTCGGGAGAAGATGGCGGCTGATCGAAAAGTGACTGTCTAGGGTGGGGGGGGCGAGAGGGGAGGGGGGAGGATACTCTGTCTGAATCGCGAATCCCCGAGAATTAGGGAGAGCAATATCAAATCTCCAAAATTAGGACAATTAAAGCTGGGTGTTAATGGTGATATGTGATGGTGATGGTGAATTCGCAGACCGCTAATTTGTCGAATTGGAGAAGGCTTTTTTGTGTACCAAAATAGCGTTTTTCGGGCACAATATTAACGGATCGCGCTAAATAGGCAAAGGGTCTTTTCGTTGAACTAGGAATTTTACGGATAACGATCCCCCAAAATTGTCAACAGCAATGAATGCCAATGGGAAAAGGTACGCCCCCACCCCGCTCTGTCCAGGCTGGTTTCATTGCCCTTAAATGAACCAGACATGACCAGTGTGAACGTTTCATTGACAATCGGCGTAGCCCGACGGGCAGGTCCGGAAGAGCTTAAGTATACCGGGCGGCCTACCCGTCCCGGTCCAACGACATGCGCCGATATGGCAGGGCATTAAGTGGCAGAGGTCAAAAATAGAAAAAATCAACTACAGCTCGAAATGTCAAAGAGGCAGGCTTGTCTTGACAAAGACGTGAGCCCACAGCGGTCTGTACCAATAGTAATTAGGCGGGTTACATGACCTTATTCTTGAAATGATGTCACGCTATTGCATAAGTGGACATACCACTTTAATTGAAAGTCAAGCATACGTTAAACCACGTACAGCTCTTGTAATAAAGCCGAGAATGTCCAGCCTAAATGTGTTTAAATTAAACTAGTTTTTAAGGTCACAAGAGTCATAGAGTTTTCACTACCCTCATTTGGGTAGATTGGTTGTCACGTATCGGGTCATTTCGGGTTCCCTTCATATGGCCAAGGAGGACCTCTATCGAATAGGCCAGACGGAAGACTAAAACATTGGATCCTAACTACTGCATACAGAACACCCGTTCACGTTCAAAACCCCATCGCAGAGGTAGGAGAGCACATCGAGCTCACATTTAATTATTTAAGCGGTACCCCTTAACTATTTAAGGGGTACCCCCTACTGTTAGGAGGTATACCCTGTTATACTGAGGTATATACTGTTAAGGGATATCCGTTAACTTTACGGGGTATCTCTTAATTTTACACACTCACAAAACGCGTTTCATTCAAAGCTATCTTTAAAAGAAGGAATGTCACTAGCACAAATTAAGGGGTATGTGTTTAAACCCTAACCCTAACCCTAACCCTATCGTTTTTTCGAACCAATCCCAATTGGCGAGACACTGGCTGAGGCGGCTGAGACTGAAACACTTTAGCATAGTTGCACTTAATCTGTTGTCAGTGTGATACAATTATGTTCGCAGCTGGGCGTTTGTTGTTGCACTTGGTTTCCCCCCTCATCCGGATCGCTCACGGTTCTGGAACCGGGCAGACGATCCTGGCGCATCCAAGCGATGGTTGATGACAGCATATTTAACAAGTTTTGTCAATGGTGAAAATTAAGAGGTCGGTGTCAAAGTTAAAATAGACCCCGATATATACTAAAGCAGCGAACACACGGTCCGTTCTTTTGCATGCGTCGCTGCGTCGTGCGTTATGCGTCGTGCGTCTTTTGCGTCGTGCGTCTTGTTGTCCGTCGCGTGACCTACATTTTCACTCGCTGGCGTTTGGCCTAGATCAGTTGTGACTGGTAGGCCGCGGAGTATGGACACAAACAGCGACACCGACTTGGAGGATATCCTGGGTGTAAACTCGTGTGTTCGCTCCATTGAATTATAGTGGATCCCTTTAAGACGGACGACGCACGACATCTGGAAAACCTCTCTCCTGCGGCGACGCATGCAAAAAAACGGACCGTGTGTTCGCTGCTTAAGGGGTATCGCTTAAATATTGAAGCGGTTCCCTTAAGTCTTAAATAAGGAGGGGATATCCCTTAAGGTAGTGTACTACTTTTCAAAACTTACCATAAAAAAATTGTCAAATTTTCACCGGATTCATTTTTTTATGGGCTTATTGCAACGCAATAATTTGAAAAAAATGGGGGTTTCAGGGTATTTGTTCTAAAAGGTGAGGTAGAAGCCCCCCACCCCCTTATTACACTTTAACAGGGCAGCCTATATGATTTTCGGGTATTTTCACCTGCTTATAATTATAGAAATATAAACCAGACGGTAAAACATCCCGATTTTTGCGCAATTAGTACTTTGTACATTTATACACGAATAATACAATAATATTGATAGTTTTTCAGCTTGTTTTTTGGCCATGTGAACTTGGCCCGCCCCACCCGAACCCCCTATGGAAAGCCCAAGGAGGACCTCTATCGAAAGGGCCAGACGGAAGACTAAAACATCGGATCCTAACTACTGCATACAGAACACCCGTTCACGTGCAAAACCCCATCGCAGAGGTAGGAGAGCACATCGAGCTCACATTTCATTATTTAAGCTGTATCCCTTACTGTTAAGGGATATCCGTTAACTTTAAACGGTATCCCTTAATTGTACACAATCACAAAACGCGTTTCATTCAAAGCTATCTTTTAAAAGAAGGAATGTCACCAGCACAAATTAAGGGGTATGTGTTTAAACCCTAACCCTAACCCTAACCCTATCCGCGTTTTTTCGAACCAATCCCGATTGGCGAGACACTGGCTGAGCCGGCTGAGACTGAAACACTTTAGCATTGTTGCACTTGATCTGTTGTCAGTGTGATACAAGTATGTTCGCAGCTGGGCGTTTGTTGTTGCACTTGGTTTCCCCCCTTATCCGGATCGCTCACGGTTCTGGAACCTGGCACGGATCTGGCACGCAGGCGATCCTGGCGCACCCAAGCGATGGTTGATGACAGCATATTTTACAAGTTTTGTCAATGGTGAAAATTAAGAGGTCGGTGTCAAAGTTAAAATAGACCCCGATATATACTATGGGGTATCGCTTAAATATTTAAGCGGTTCCCTTAAGTCTTAAATAATGAGGGGATACCCCTTAAGGTAGTGTACTACTTTTCGAAACTTACCATAAAAAAATTGTCAAATTTTATTCGAATTCATTTGTTTATGGGCTTATTGCAACGCAATAATTTGAAAACAATGGGGGTTTCAGGGTATTTGTTCTAAACACTTTAACAGGGCAGCCTATATGATTTTTGGGTATTTTCACCTACTTATAATTATAGAAATATAAACCAGACGGTAAAACATCCGGATTTTTCCGCAATTAGTACTTTGTGATTATACACGAATAATACAATAATATTGATAGTTTTTTAGCTTGTTTTTTTTGGCCATGTGAGCTTGCACCGTCCCACCCGAACCCCCTATGGAAAGTCAGCATTGTCAGAAACGAAAACAAATTGGCCAAAGGTCCGGATGTTTTTAGTTTATATTATTTCCTGATATGTACATTGGATTCATATTGAGGTATCTATCGAGGAGGCAAAACGCTCGCAACTCCGAAAAACAGTCTCATATAAATTGCATTTGCCAGGTGACGCCAAGGTGATCTCGCGTACTACCTTAACTTTTAGGGTTACCCCTCTACTTTAAGGTGTAACCTTTAAATATTTAAGCGGTATCCTTTAAATAATGAAAGGTGCGTTCTATGTGCTGTCATACTGAGGCACGTAAAGGGCTATCCGGGATATAATGGCAAATTATCTTAATTTTTGGGGTGAAAAGTACTCGCTAATATGTCCCCGCAGTGGCGCGAAACCCCTTCTCCCCTGTAAAAATGGAACAAAGACTCAAACAGCTCGCGTAGTCAAAATGGAACAAAATTTAAGTGACTTGGAAGAGGCCCAGGGGTTTGTATATATTTGTATATTTGTCGCCGCGGCTTTGGTCTGGCTTGCAACTTGCTTGGAGGAAGTCTGGGGGGTTGTATATAGTCCTATTTGTATAAATGTGTCTATATTGGTGTCCGTCGCCTAATTAGGGCTAGCCTACAAATGCTGAAGGTGGCTTGGAAATGGCCCGGTGTGTGTGTGTATGACCTGTGACCGTTTTGTTGTTACAGTATATATTTGTATACGTGTAGGCCTATTAGTATACGTGTAGGCCTATTAGTATACGTGTAGGCCTATTAGTATACGTGTAGGCCTATTTGTATCTATCTTGTCCTTTTTAAACAATACAAGAACATCCTAATGAACATGCCGCGGCTCTTTTATTTCACCCTGTGTAGGCCTACGAGGGGGCTGATTTGTTAGTCTCACATACAATGACTTCGCTCCTAATCGAGACACTGACAAATTCAACACCGCGATATTTTACATATAGGCCTAGGACTGCGAAAGTCCGGCCCTGACATGTTGCGAAAATTCGGAGACTTTTCTGATTGCCCCGACCGAGGCGCGAACCCATGTCTCTGGCGAAAATATGGTGAACATTACAGTTCACCTCCTTTGTATCACGCTAGGGGGCGGTAGCGCAGACTCAGACATTGCGCGGTATCCTTGCCCGACCAATTTGGAACCAAAATGCACACCCAAGATGGAACAGTTTTGGTGGTACCCTTGCGGATTCCCATTTCATTTTCGTATGCGCTCAAAATGGGCAAATAAGCAGTTTTTCCCTTCTCAAATTTAAACTTTCTTCTCTTATTTGTCGACAAGTAATAAGATAATGATTATTCATGCAATGTTGCTATGTAATAGGCTTCTTTCGAGAAAACAACACCAAGCTGATACGAAACTTAGTTGAAAGCACAAAGTGATCTCAACGATGGTGTCTACAGGCTCTTCCACAGCCTTACCCTCGCGCGCTCCATGTGAGTGAGCGTGGGGGATGTGGAAGAGACTAGGTGGTGTTTTCTTTCTTTTTACATCTAAAATATAGGGTGCCGACCTCTTCTCTCGCATCATATCCAGGCACATCGGGTTCTTTAGCGGTCTTCAGAGCACCCATTCGTGCACGTTCAAAGTCTCTTTGCACGGGCATTTAAGTGCCTTTCGGGGGCACAACGGTAAATTATCATAATTTTTAGGGTGAAAAGTGCTCGCAAATTTGCCGCCACAGCGACGCGAACCACCTTCTTCCTAGTAAAAATGGAACAGGGACTCAAACATTGCGCGGCATCCGTGTTTGGTCAAAATGGAACAAAATGGAATCTGGCCTGGATCTGACGTATCTTAGAACAGGCCTGGGGGGTGTAGATATTTGTATATATTTGTATATTTGTCGCCGCGGCTTGGGTTGGGCGTAATATTGGCTTGAAACAGGCCTGAGGGGGTTGTAAATATTTGTATATGTTTGTATATTTGTCACCGCCGTTTGGGTCTGGCATGAAAGTGGATTGGAAGAGGCCCTAGCTGGGAGTTGCATATTTGTATATCCGCGAGCGGGGCGGCTAGTATTTTATATGTATATCGCCTGCTGCTTGGGTCTGGCTCGGAAATGGCTTGGCAGCGTAAGAACCTTGGGGGTTGTATCAGTATAGCATTATTTGTATCAATTTGTCTATGCATGTATTTGTCTCAGCCGTTTAATTATGGCTAGCCTGAACATGCTGAATGTGGCCTGGAAGAGGCCCGGGGTGTATGTACATAGCCTGTGGCCGCTTTGTTGTATATATTTGTATATTTCTTGTGTGTTTTGATAAATACAAGGACATCCTCATCATCAGTCATGCTGGCTCTTTTATTTCACCCTGCACGACGCTAACTTGTTACCCAGCAAACACACAACGTTCACACAACGTTGGTTTTTGGTTGTAATGACTTCATCGCAAAGTTAAGATTAGGAAAACGTTGTTACAACGTTTGTCGCAAAGATTGAACTAATATTTGCTAGTCTAAATTCCAAAAAAGAAGAACCTTTGCCATTTGTAGTGACTAATACAAATTCGCTGCGTGTAGCAGTTGTTGTATATATAAAATGGTGAGAAGTCGGGAGTGGACGTTTTTACAACGTTGGGACAACGTTACCTGAAAAGTCCGACATCACGAAAACTATAAGTAATTGATTTTCTTTGACATTCACGCTGCTAATTAATTCATCATATTCGCATTTATTGCTCACAGAAGGCAGGATTTAATACTGGACTGATTTTTTGACAACGTTATCTGAAAACGCGCGGTATCCTTGGTGGAACGCTTCACGGCGGGAAGCTCGCTGTGAATTTGGAACATGTTGGAACATCTTGGAACCGATTTTTGGTAGCTGCACTGATTCCCACTTCACTTTCGTACAACACAAAAAATATGAAAAAACGTATTTCTTTATCTCAAATTTTATATTTCTGTATCGTATCGCCCAACAAGTGATACGTTACTGATTATTCAAGCAATATTGCGAATAATTAGGGCTTGGATGGAAAAAAGTGACAAAGGTGAACGAAACTAATATATTCAGGGTCTTGTCATTGTCAGCGTCCCGAGTTACGTCGTTTGACAGCAAAAAACATTCCATATCACGCCTCTAGTGGACCATCGGTATTCGACACATGCTTCTAAAGTAAACTTGGTAAGTTCTTTTATTATTCCTAAAGTATCAGTTGCATATTTTATGTACAAGAGGTCGAAATTAAAAGTGATGCGTGTAGAGCATGTGTTATCGCTCACTCGCGTGAGGCTGTTGTTGGTACCTGGCGCCAGGTAGGGCGCCTAACGATCCAGGTGCTAAAAATAGCATCACGTCCCGGCAACTGCGACACTATCCACCCCCCACCCCCCTTCCCCACATCCTGTCCGCATCCTCCGTGCCATAACGCTCCAGATCTCCATGCAAGACGGACGTACAGACTAGATCTACAACACTTTTCTGGGTAGGTAAACACTGTTTTTATTGATCTCTTTTAAAACTTCTTCATTGTGCACCTGCCTTAGTGGACATGGATATAGTTTTAGCTTCTTTATGGACACTGAACTGGTAGGTATTGTGTAAAGTTAGCAATGAAATTATCAATTGCACCCCTCTTTTCATCCTGTGTCTGTAACAATTAGCTTAAATCTATTATTTGCACCATTTCATACACTGTTATATTCTTTAATTCAATGATTTACTGTGTCATATATACAGATATATATGGTAAATAGCTTTGGCATAAAAATCATTTAAACGGTTATGCACATAAGATCACCAGCCATAATGATGCGTAGAATTTTCAGCATATGATGCGTAGAATTTTCAGCATAGTATATCAATTCGTATGGTTTATTGACATTGATAAGATTACATGCTGTACTCGCATGTAGATCTAAAGATTTTATTCAAGTTTGACTGTTGCATAATATGTTTTTATAATTTGGACTTATATCGCCATATTTAAAATATAATGATTGATCATGATGAATATATCCCAGGATATATTAAGGGATGGTGGTCCAGTTCCGCCGCTTTGTGGATGGATGCCTTATACTGGAGGCCTCCGGAGAAGCCAGGCGGGTTTCTGCAGCAAACAGTAGGATTATACCCTCCCCGGCCCTCACCCCAGATGTGGTGGAGGCCAATGCCCACCAAGCTTTTCAGGCGAGTGGTGGCAACACCACTGATGAGGTAAAGAAACTTTTATTACATGTAATTTTTTACATCATTAATAAATTGTCAATTAAAGAGACCCAGTACCCTGTGATATTATTATAATTGAAACATTTTAAATTAGATATTTCTGTCGATTCTATAATTGAAGATGGTGGTGACGGGCCAGTACATCCTACAGTTTGGCATGTATAGGGGGCAAACCTTTAAGTGGCTACTTGAGAATGCAGCCTGCTATGCTGCATGGCTGGCTAGTACCATTCTCAAGGAAACCTGGTGGAACTAATTGTATATATTAATAATAGGAAAGTATAATAACATTAAAACTCACATGCAAAAGATATCAATCGTTTGTGGCAATATGGTTGTGGATATTTATTATAACATGTAACATATAGAGGTGATTTGTCTATAATTAAATATTCTTTGTATTTGCAGATGAGATAAGCAATGTAGAACTTTTGCAGTTTGCTGCCATGGCAGAGTCCTCAGGTATGAACTATTGATAAAAGTGAAAGGATTACATGTCAAGCTATATATAAATTATGTGTATCAATGTTAATGTGCAGATAATGTGTATGTATAATATTATTGTAAAAACCATTGCCACTTGCTCATTTTTGCTTCAAGCTGAGCAGATTGTCATGGTAAGTTTATGACAGAGGTAAGATAATGGTGGTTTCCTGTCAATGTACACATTCTGAAGCTTATAGCTTCAATAGCTGTCACTCTCACATGACATTTCTCTAGCTTGCATAGATGTGTTAGTTGCAATACTAACTTTTATAATGCTTTCGCACCTTACAATGTGCATTATTCCTACTGACCTACTGTGCTGTCGTTAATATGTATGTATAAACTTGATGTGTAGCATTGTGGTCTGCTTATCGCTGCATGATGTGTCTTAGTTAATTTACACACCATTCGCTGCCACCGACTGCCCACCGCTGGGCCGAAGGCCGCGATCGCCGGAAGGGATGCCCGCGCCCCACCTTGAACTGGTGCACCGGGACGACACCACGGAGGAAGCCCGGATTCGTCGCCGCGGTGTACGGCTAAGCTGTACCGCTACCTCCGGGCAGTCCATGGATGCGGGACTGGCATCTACTGCCGCAACCATGGACGTCGACCAGACCGAGGACGTCGACCAGGCTGTCCCGCTGCAGCCCGAGGACGTCGCCGAGCCCTTGCCGCTTGGTCCCGATCCGACCGTCATGTCCGCGTGGCCGCTCTCACGCACCACGGAATGGCGACGGAGGAAGGCGCTCCTCGACCAGGAGCGACCGGGCCCCGGACCGGCGAAGACCCGGAAGGTGCGGATGTGCCGTCTCTGCCAACAGCCGGCAGCGACGGCCGGCCACTCGCAGTACAAGGGCCGAGTGTACTGTCCGTACGTGGCCGGGCAGATCCCCAAGGAGGAGTGGCTCGCCCTTCGTCGGCAGGAGTTTCAGGACCGGGAGGCCGACAAGTGATGGTGGTGGTGGTGGTGTGTTTGTGTGTACGTGTGTGCATATGTGTGTGTGGTGGTGCTGATGTGCTGGTGGTGTGGTGCAACTGTGTTGCTGTGGTGCTGGTGTGCTGGTAGTGTGGTGCAACTGTGGTGCTGGTGTGCTGGTAGTGTGGTGCAACTGTGTTGCTTTGGTGCTACGGTGTTTAGTTGGTGCTGGTGTGTCTACTGTGTTGCTTTGGTGCTGGTGTGGCTACTGTGTTGCTTTGGTGCTGGTGTGGCTAGTGTGTTTATATTGTCGGTGGAGAAGAGGTGGGGCACCGGTGTGTATATATTGTATTGTCGGTGGAGAAGAGGTGGGGCACCGGTGTGTATATATTGTCGGTGGAGAAGAGGTGGGGCACCGGTGTGTATATATTGTATTGTCGGTGGAGAAGAGGTGGGGCACCGGTGTGTATATATTGTCGGTGGAGAAGAGGTGGGGCACCGGTGTGTATATATTGTCGGTGGAGAAGAGGTGGGGCACCGGTGTGTATATATTGTATTGTCGGTGGAGAAGAGGTGGGGCACCGGTGTGTATATATTGTCGGTGGAGAAGAGGTGGGGCACCGGTGTGTATATATTGTCGGTGGAGAAGAGGTGGGGCACCGGTGTGTATATATTGTCGGTGGAGAAGAGGTGGGGCACCGGTGTGTATATATTGTCGGTGGAGAAGAGGTGGGGCACCGGTGTGTATATATTGTATTGTCGGTGGAGAAGAGGTGGGGCACCGGTGTGTATATATTGTATTGTCGGTGGAGAAGAGGTGGGGCACCGGTGTGTATATATTGTACAATTGTTGAAGTATTTTTTTGGTTTCTTTTTCATGCTCGTCTTTGTTGCCTGTGATGCTGGTTTACGCATTCAGGTAAGTGCTTCAGTTGTTCACTTTCAAGACAATAAAACAAGTCTTTTTGAAAAGGACAAGGTGTTTACACCGCTATAATTGCAGCAAAAAGGCGGAGGCGTGATGCCCCAGATCGAATCTGGCCCAGCGGTGGGACCGTCAAAGCTTCTTGTCCTTTAATAAATGAATGAGTTAATGACATCATCACTGAGTTAATTACATCATCACTGAGTTAATTACATCATCACTAAGTTAATGACATCATTAATGCGATCAAACTGAGTTAATGACATCATTAATGCGATCAAACTGAGTTAATGACATCATTAATGAGATCACACTGAAGTCATTAGCACTGTAGTTAATTACATCATCAACGAGTGAATTGACATCATCACTGAGTTCATTACATGATCACTGAGTTAATTACATGATCACTGAGTTAAAGACATCATACTGAAGTCATTAGCACTATAGTTAATTACATCATCTTTTCTTTTGCCCCTTCTCTTGCCCCCTCTCTTGCCCCCTTTTGCCCCCTTCGTGGGGAAGATTAGGCCCCAGCTTTGCGCTGAAAACGGCGGGAAGCTCGCTGTGAATTTGGAACATGTTGGAACATCTTGGAACCGATTTTTGGTAGCTGCACTGATTCCCACTTCACTTTCGTACAACACAAAAAATATGAAAAAACGTATTTCTTTATCTCAAATTTTATATTTCTGTATCGTATCGCCCAACAAGTGATACGTTACTGATTATTCAAGCAATATTGCGAATAATTAGGGCTTGGATGGAAAAAAGTGACAAAGGTGAACGAAACTAATATATTCAGGGTCTTGTCATTGTCAGCGTCCCGAGTTACGTCGTTTGACAGCAAAAAACATTCCATATCACGCCTCTAGTGGACCATCGGTATTCGACACATGCTTCTAAAGTAAACTTGGTAAGTTCTTTTATTATTCCTAAAGTATCAGTTGCATATTTTATGTACAAGAGGTCGAAATTAAAAGTGATGCGTGTAGAGCATGTGTTATCGCTCACTCGCGTGAGGCTGTTGTTGGTACCTGGCGCCAGGTAGGGCGCCTAACGATCCAGGTGCTAAAAATAGCATCACGTCCCGGCAACTGCGACACTATCCACCCCCCACCCCCCTTCCCCACATCCGGTCCGCATCCTCCGTGCCATAACGCTCCAGATCTCCATGCAAGACGGACGTACAGACTAGATCTACAACACTTTTCTGGGTAGGTAAACACTGTTTTTATTGATCTCTTTTAAAACTTCTTCACTGTGCACCTGCCTTAGTGGACATGGATATAGTTTTAGCTTCTTTATGGACACTGAACTGGTAGGTATTGTGTAAAGTTAGCAATGAAATTATCAAATGCACCCCTCTTTTCTTTTCATCCTGTGTCTGTAACAATTAGCTTAAATCTATTATTTGCACCATTTCATACACTGTTATATTCTTTAATTCAATGATTCACTGTGTCATATATACAGATATATATGGTAAATAGCTTTGGCATAAAAATCATTTAAACGGTTATGCACATAAGATCACCAGCCATAATGATGCGTAGAATTTTCAGCATATGATGCGTAGAATTTTCAGCATAGTATATCAATTTGTATGGTTTATTGACATTGATAAGATTACATGCTGTACTAGCATGTAGATCTAAAGATTTTATTCAAGTTTGACTGTTGCATAATATGTTTTTATAATTTGGACTTATATCGCCATATTTAAAATATAATGATTGATTATGATAAATATATCCCAGGATATATTAAGGGATGGCGGTCCAGTTCCGCCGCTTTGTTGATGGACGCCTTATACTGGAGGCCTCCGGAGAAGCCAGGCGGGTTTCTGCAGCAAACAGTAGGATTATACCCTCCCCGGCCCTCACCCCAGATGTGGTGGAGGCCAATGCCCACCAAGCTGTTCAGGCGAGTGGTGGCAACACCACTGATGAGGTAAAGAAACTTTTATTACATGTCATTTTTTACATCATTAATAAATTGTCAATTAAAGAGACCCAGTACCCTGTGATATTATTATAATTGAAACATTTTAAATTAGATATTTCTGTCGATTCTATAATTGAAGATGGTGGTGACGGGCCAGTACGTCCTACAGTTTGGCATGTATAGGGGGCAAACCTTTAAGTGGCTCCTTGAGAATGCGGTTGGCTATGCTGCATGGCTGGCTAGTACCATTTTCAAGGAAACTGCCTCTAGGAGCCCCCTTTCATGCAACAAGCAGTCCTACTTGGGGTATGTCAGAAAGTTCCCCGAGATGGAGATCCAGATGAGGCGTAAACTACCAGTCCCAAGGGTGAAGCCTCCCCGCAGCCAACCATCTGGTGGAAGTAAGTGTATATATTATTAATAGCAAAGTATATTATCATTAAAATTCACATGCAAACCATATTAATCATTTGTGGCAATACTGTATTGGATTTTTATTATAACATATGACATATAGAGATGACTTGTATATAATTATATATTCTTTGTATTTGCAGATGACATCAGCGATGCAGAACTTCTGCAGTTTGCTGTCATGGCAGAGTCCTCGGGTATGAACTATTGTTAAAAGTGAAAGCATTACATGTCAATCCTATATATAAATTATGTGTAACAATGTTAATGTGCAGATAATGTGTATGTATAATAGTATTGTAATTAACATTGCCACTTGTTCATTTTTGCTTCAAGCTGGGCAGATTGTCATGGTAAGTTTATGACAGAGGTAAGTTAATGGTGGTTTCCTGTCAATGTACATATTCTAATGCTTATACCATGTATAGCTTCACTAGCTTTCACTCTCACATGCCATTTCTTTAGCCTGCATAGATGTGTTAGTTGCAATACTTAACATTTATAATGCTTTCACCCCTTACAAACTGCTTTTTCCTACTGGCCTACTGTGCTGTCTTTATTATGCATGTATAAACTTGATGTGTAGCATTGTGGTCTGCTTAACGCTGCATGATGTGTCTTTGTTAATTTACACACCATTTACATGAGAGACATGGATTTAAAACAATATATAGCATTACATTTAATTATAATTATATTATAATTATTTTCATGTATACTATTACAGATAATGAGACCTAATGTCCACACAGCCATCAAATTATTCATTGTGTTGCCATATTTGTAGGTGCAACTGGCACGTCGCAGGCGAGGCAGGCCACACCCGCCACCGCGCCTTCGGAGCGACCCTCTCCCGCCCCGGCTGCGGATCCAGAACCCGCCCCGGCTGCGGATCCAGAACCCGCCCCGGCTGCGGATCCAGAACCCGCCCCGGCTGCGGGTCCAGAACCCGCCCCGGCTGCGGGTCCAGAACCCGCCCCGGCTGCGGATCCGTCCGAGTCCGGACCCGTTCTAGGACCGTCTCCTGCCCTCGCTCCTGCCGCCACGGCAGGAATACTTCTGCCATCACAGTGGAAGAGGACACTCCCTGTCCAGGACCACGTCTGGGTGTCCCAGGCCCTCTTCGTCATGAACAGGGATGGTCGCCGTGAGCTGCGCAGCGACCTGAAGCTTTGGTGGCATCCTCCGCCCCCACTCCTCCGGTACTGCAGGCCGCCAGTACCTGACAAGTTCTTCACCCACAAGCTGCTCCTCTGGATGCCCTACAGGATGTGGCGGGTGAAGTTCGATTGTCCCCACCCGGATTGCCAGCCTGCTCGACCCGTCCAGCTGACGTCAGCCGGACTCTACAGCCGGGTGCGAGAGGTACTCGACGTGGACTCATACTACCATCTGGCCACGGAGTACCTCGAGTGTAGGTCATGTAGGAGGAAGGTCGCCGCCTGGTCGCCGGCCATCGTCGCGCAGCTCTCCGTCGGGTACCGGAGTCAGTTCCCGGCGACGCTGACCTACCGGTACGCCTGCGACAACCGGGTCATCCGTCTGATGAGGGAGCGCTCCTTAGGCAACAGCGTCACCCAGCTCCAAAAGAAACTTCGGGAGCAGCATTGCGAGGCCTGGATGGAAAAGCTGGCTCACTACCTCACCATCTGTGGCCAGTTTGCCGGCAGTGCCCTTGTCCGGCCCCAGGACTTCACCGCCGCTCCCGCGATGCCCGTCCTCCCGCAACCTCGGTGGCTGCTGACCGTCTTCGCCCGTGACGTCCTTCTTCGCCTGGATGAGGTCAAGGCCCGTATCACCTCGACCTACGGCACCATCCTGAAGTTGGACTCAACCAAGAAGGTGACGAAGAAGCTGGCCGGCAGCGGCGCCCGGACGGCAGCCTGGTGCACCAACGTGGGCAATGAGTATGGCCAGGTGCTCATGTCGGTGTTGACCGTGGCGGAGGGCGTCGGGCTGACCGAGATGATGGACGGCCTGGTGAAGCGGTACCGCGATGGTCTCCAGGCTCCGCCGCTCGTCCTCTACGTGGACCGGGACTGCTGCGGGAAGCGAGCGCAGGGTGGCGGTGGGTCCGCGGTGTACTTCCCGGGATGGCCACATCTCCAAGTGCGCCTGGACGTGTGGCACTTCATGCGCCGCATCGCCCGCGGCGTGACCACCGAGTCTCACCCGCTCTACGGCCTCCTCATGAAGAGACTGTCGGCCAGCATCTTTGAGTGGGATGCGGCCGACTTGGGTCTGCTCCGCCACGCCAAGAACGCCGAGCTGGCTACCGACGGCGTCGTGTGCCGGCACCTGGACCAGCTCATAACCGCCAAGGAGCTGGCCCTGCACTGCCGCCGTCGCACGAGGCCTGTCGAGACGGCCACACGCCTCATAAAGGACCTCCTGACGACCCTCGACGGGCCGGAAGGGTTGGACACCTTGGGGGTTCCCCTCCTCGACCACGACCACATCTGGATTATCTGGAGGGAGCAGCGCCGCCACATTGCCTGCCTGCAGGACCTGCCGGGTGTCGCTCTGTACACGAAGACCGGCACGCTCAAGAAGGGAGGCGTGGAGCTGCCCAAGTTCCGGTGTGCTCGAGGATCCACCTCCCTTGAGTCCTTCCACCTGCACGTCAACCGCTTCATCCCTGGAACGCAGGCGAACCCCCTGCACTTTCACACCTACCTGATGGAGGGTCTCGTGCGCTGGAACCACGACCGGGCCGCAGCCGCTGTGCAGGGTGGACAACCAGAGTTCACCAGCTACAGCGGATTCATGCGGAGCGCCCTGAATAGCCTCAGCCAGAAGGTCTTCGGCAAGCAGTGGGACCCCGACTTCCGTCCGCCCGGCGTCTACACCGGCGAGCTGATCGGGGTCGAGTACCTCTTCCGCCAGTCCAGCGAGCCTCTGCTGTGTCACAAGCCGGACCCGGAGGCGCCTGATGAAGACGTGAACTTCACAGAGGAGCAGGACGACACGGATGACGAGGGCTTTGATGAGGACCCCACCGTCTCGTCCCTACTAGTGGAGCTGCCGTCTGGCCCCCAGGTGCCGGTGCCGGTGCCGCCGCCGTCGACACAGGTGCCGGTGCCGTCTCAGGTGCCGGTCCCGCCGTCGACGCAGGTGCCGGTGCGATCGTCGTCGCCTCACCCCCACCCCGAGGTGCCGGTGCCGCCGCCGTCGACACAGGTGCCGGTGCCGTCTCAGGTGCCGGTCCCGCCGTCGACGCAGGTGCCGGTGCCATCGACGTCTCACCCCCACCCACAGGAGCCGGCGTCATCGTCGTCGTCGGACGAATGCCTGGACCGCGACTCGATAGACAGCTACGACAAGGTTCGCCGTCTGGCATCGTTCTTGGTGGAGCTGAGAGGCTACAAGTGCCTGAACGATGCCCAGGTCTCGACCCTGATCGAGCTGTGGGATCGTCTGCCGATGTACGACAAGCGGCGGATCAAGTACCCACCGCGGCACAAGGCGAAGCTCCTCCAAGGCCGGTTCAAGACACCCAAGTCGAAGGGAACCCTGGTGTCTGGCGTCGAGAGCTTGACGCGGTGCGTGATGGGCCCGAACACCGGACCAGCGACATGGCCAGACGCCAGCCGTGTGGTGGAAGCCATCTGCCTGGAGCTGTGCGACCTCCACCCGTCTTCCACCAGGCACAAGGGCGTCAACTCCACCCGCTGGAAGGCCATCTTGGCCGACTATCGTCACATCCGGGAGCTGGTGCTGTCTAACGGGCGCCTTGTGCGGGACACTGACCTGGCCCTGTTTGACATCAACAAGAGCGTCCTCTGCCAGTGGTACAACGACCGGCAGCACGGCATGGAGGACACGACTCTGGGCCAAGGCATCAGTGGTCCCCGGGACGCCTCTCTCGACACCCCGGACGCCCATACGGAGGCGAAACAGCTGCTCCCGGCCCATCCAGTGTTCCCCCACCAGGACCATGCATACCAGCATCCGGAGGGAAAGGAGTTCAAGGCCGTCGAGCGGAAACGCCATCGGAGACCCCAGCCGTCGGCCACGGTGACTTCGGCTGCCGCAGGTGACGCCGCCACTCCTCCCGATGAGGTTGCTGGCCAGGCCGTCCCGATGCGCCCCCGGATCCGGCCGAGGCCGTCGGCTACGGTGACGTCGGCCACAGCAGGTGTAGCCGCCACCCCTCTCTACGCTCTGCCCGACGATCCCGTTCCGGAAGTCGGCAGCATGGTGACGGTGGCCCCCGTGGACGTCATGGTGGGGTCCCGCGTGTTCACCTTCCAGGCCGCGGAGCTAGAGCAGGGGGTGAGGCTCCCTGATGACCCAGTGCCCATGCCGCAGGCTGCCGGTAGCAGCTACGAGTCGCGTACGACGCGATGGCGGCGAGAGAAGCGGGAGGGGCAGGAAGCCCTCCAACACAAGTACAAGCGGCACAAGCAGCACAACATCTGCCACAAGTGTGACCAGCCGCGGACCATTGCCACCGGACACAGCCAGTTCCGAGGCATTGTCTTCTGTCCGAAGAACCCCGACGGGGAAACCAAGAAGCAGTTCTTGGAGCGGATGAAGCGGCCGCAGCCGTAGCCGTCTCCCTTCCGTCTCTTCGGACATCGCCGCCGCCGTCTCTTCGGACATCGCCGCCTCCGTCTCTTCGGACATCGCCGCACCCGTCTCTTCGGACATCGCCGCCGCCGTCTCTTCGGACATCGCCGCACCCGTCTCTTCGGACATCGCCGCCGCCGTCTCTTCGGACATCGCCGCACCCGTCTCTTCGGACATCGCGGCCGCAGCCGTAGCCGTCTCACTTCCGTCTCTTCGGACATCGCCGCCGCCGTCTCTTCGGACGTCGCGGCCGCAGCCGTAGCCTCCGTCTCTTCGGACTTCGCCGCCGCCGCCGCTTCGGACGTCGCCGCCGCGGCTTCCGTCTATGGGCCTGGTCTGGATGTGACCTGGAAGAGGCCCGGGCGCTTGTATATATGTGTGTGTATGTATGTATGTATGTATGTATGTGTGTGTGTGTCACCGCCGCTGGGGTCTGGCTTGGAAGTGGCCTGGAAGAGACCCAGGGTGTGTTTTTAGCCCGTTTCATGTATTTGTTGTATATATTTGTTGTATATATTTGTTGATATTTTGCTAATATTGCAAATACAGAATCATGCTCATCAACAGTCACGTTGGCTCTTTTATTTCACCCTGTGCGATGCTTATTTATTATAATCTCACTTACAAATACTTCGCTCCCAATCGAGACACCTACAAACTCAAACACCGCGATATAGGATATATACGATATATAGGATACAAGCATAGTTCAATCATGAGTAATCGAGAAAAAAGATGCTGTACCGACCCGGGCGCGAACCCCCGACCCTCGCGAACATCCCGCTAGATTACCCACGAAATGACAATTCACTGCGTTCGGATCCCACCAGGGGGCGGTAGCGCAGACTCAGACATTGCGCGGTATCCTTTGCGCAGGGGCCATGCTAATCTTCTCTGTATCGTTCCAATTTTAGTATATGTACTGCCGAAGCAAGTACAACTTCTTGTACACGTTGTACGCTACTTGTACAGGTATAAACAACGTGTTGTTGTTGATGGTAAGCAACATACATTTCGCAGTTGTTGTAGATACTGTCACGTTTGTAAAATGGCCTTTATGTACCTGTCTGTCCGTCCGTGTCTAAACAACTGTCATTGAATATTTCCTCCCGTTTTTGATCTGAACATTTCAAATACACATACGCTGTAAAACAGCCATACTGAATTAAATAGAAATTAAGGTACTGCAGTGACTCAGCCATCGGTATGGACGACAACGCGGTAAGACGCACAGTGTGCGTCGTGCCTGACACGTAAAAGACGGCCCGCCGCGCGACGGACCGATTACGCAATCGGTTGGCGTTAGAGTGCAAATCACGGGGTCAGTGCGTGGTGCGCTTAGGCCAAGTCGTTTGAGCAATTAACTCATGCATAGGATCGCTGTTAATCGTCACGAAATTAAAGAAATAAATTGCACAAGTTATACCGTGTCTGGACCCTCTTAGACATGTATACTTGCAGCTTAATTAATTTCATACACAATAAAAGAAACGGGAACGGTGGTTTACAGGGATGACGGTGATTCGCCCGGCCACACAACGCCGATGGACCCCTACGCCAAATATTACCTGGATAGTGGACATGTCAGTCCCCTTTGTCTTTGTATACACAAATAATCAAACCGTAATAGGCGCGACACGATGTAGTCGAAACTTGCCGTTTAATTAACAAACTCAAATATTTTATTCACGGACTCTTTGAGGGTATATATAGGATCCCTTTCGCCGCCTTTCTGCCGATGTTTCAACAGTGAAAAATGAGGAGACTGCAAAGACGGTGGTAGATATATGTAAAAAAGGGGAAAAAATATGGAACGCTTCACGAATTTGCGTGTCATTGAAAACGGCGGGAAGCTCGCTGTGAATTTGGAACATGTTGGAACATCTTGGAACCGATTTTTGGTAGCTGCACTGATTCCCACTTCACTTTCGTACAACACAAAAAATATGAAAAAACGTATTTCTTTATCTCAAATTTTATATTTCTGTATCGTATCGCCCAACAAGTGATACGTTACTGATTATTCAAGCAATATTGCGAATAATTAGGGCTTGGATGGAAAAAAGTGACAAAGGTGAACGAAACTAATATATTCAGGGTCTTGTCATTGTCAGCGTCCCGAGTTACGTCGTTTGAAAGCAAAAAACATTCCATATCTCGCCTCTAGTAGACGATCGGTGTTCGACACATGCTTCTAAAGTAAACTTGGTAAGTTCTTTTATTATTCCTAAAGTATCAGTTGCATATTTTATGTACAAGGGGTCGAAATTCAAAGTGATGCGTGTAGAGCATGTTTTATCGCTCACTCGCCTAAGGCTGTGCCTGTTCACTGTTGTTGGTACCTAACGATCCCGGTTCTAAAAATAGCATCACGTCCGGGCAACTGGGACGCTATCCACCCCTCACCCCCGCATCCTCCGTGACATAACGCTCCAGGTCTCCAGGTACAAACTCGATCTACAACACTTTACTGGGTAGGTAAATACTGTTTTTATTGCCATCTCTTTTAAAACTTCTTCACTGTGCACCTGCCTTAGTGGACATGGATACAGTTTTCACTGCTTAAAGGACACTGAACTGGTAGGTATTTGTAATGTTAGCAATGAAATTATCAACTGCCCCCACCCCTTTCGATCCTGTGTCTGTATTAGTCAGTTTAAAGCAATATATTCTATATTTTTTTGTATTACCAACTTCTTTTCCATGTCAAATAAGTATATTCTGTCTTGAATTTAAATCCTGGAAGCCTGTGGGCTATCCGGAGAGAAGCAATTTGGTCACCGGAGCAGAAGTTGGTGGCCGGCTTTATATCCCTGCGTACCTGTTCACTGTTTGGTATCTTGTGTATGATGTCGACCGCTGCTCGCTATCACGGCGGCATGCGATACAAATAAACCGCACAGTTTTATGTTGAAATTGTTGTTTTACAGACTCTCAGAGATATAAAATATATACGCGTCTTATTTTTTAGATACTTTTAGTCCCGATTCTAAAATGTAATATGTCTAAGATGGCGCATGTAAGTATATTGCTTTAAATACATTGTTTACACCATTTGGTACACTGTTATATTCTTCAATTCAATGATTTATTGTGTCATATATATAAATATATATGGTAAATAGCTTTGGCATAAGAATAATTTAAACGGTTATGCATATAAGATGACCAGCCGTAACCACACATAGAATTTTCAGCGTAGTATATTAATTTGTATGGTTTATTGATATTGATAACATCATAAGCTGTATTCACGTGTAAAGTTTTTAAACATTAAGTGATTTATGTTGGGTTTTTAAGAATTGTTGGTTAAATATATATATTGGTTCAGTATATTTATTCAAGCTTGACCATTGCATAATATGTCTTTATAATTTGGACTTATATCGCCATATTTTGAATATTATAAAGACACTTTTATTACATGTAATTTGTTACATCATTAATAAATTGTTTATTGAAGAGATACAATACCTGGTAATATTATTATAACTGAAATGTTTAAATTAGCTGTTTCTGTTGATTCTGTAATTGATGATGGTGGTGACAGACCAGTATGTCCTACAGTTTGGTATGTATAGGGGGCAAACCTTTAGGTGGCTACTTGAGAATGCAGCCTGCTATGCTGCATGGCTGGCTAGTACCATTCTCAAGGAAACCTGGTGGAACTAATTGTATATATTAATAATAGGAAAGTATAATAACATTAAAACTCACATGCAAAAGATATCAATCGTTTGTGGCAATACGGTTGTGGATATTTATTATAACATGTGACATATAGAGATGATTTGTCTATAATTAAATATTCTTTGTATTTGCAGATGAGATAAGCAATGCAGAACTTCTGCAGTTTGCTGCCATGGCATAGTCCTCAGGTATGAACTATTGATAAAAGTGAAAGGATTACATGTCAAGCTATATATAAATTATGTGTATCAATGTTAATGTGCAGATAATGTGTATGTATAATATTATTGTAAAAACCATTGCCACTTGCTCATTTTTGCTTCAAGCTGAGCAGATTGTCATGGTAAGTTTATGACAGAGGTAAGATAATGGTGGTTTCCTGTCAATGTACACATTCTGAAGCTTATAGCTTCAATAGCTGTCACTCTCACATGACATTTCTCTAGCCTGCATAGATGTGTTAGTTGCAATACTAACTTTTATAATGCTTTCGCACCTTACAATGTGCATTATTCCTACTGACCTACTGTGCTGTCGTTAATATGTATGTATAAACTTGATGTGTAGCATTGTGGTCTGCTTATCGCTGCATGATGTGTCTTAGTTAATTTACACACCATTTAAATGAGAGACATGGATTTAAAACAATATATAGCATTACATTTAATTATAATTATATTATAATTATTTTCATCTATACTATTACAGATAACGAGACCTAAGGTCCACACAGCCATCAAATTATTCATCGTGTTGCCATATTTGTAGGTGCAGCTAGGCCACACCCGCCACCGCGCCTTCGGAGCGACCCTCTCCCGCCCCGGCTGCGGATCCAGGACCCGGACCGGTTGAGAAGTCCGGACCCGCTCTAGGACCCTCTCCCGCCCTCTCTCCTGGATGACGCTGCGACATGATTTTCAGGCCGTCGAGCGGAACCCCCATCGCCCGAAGCCGTAGCCGTCGGTCCTCCTGTCGCTGCGTCGACGCAGGTGCCGGTTCCATCGTCGCCGCCGCTTCGGACGTCGACGCCGCTTCGCACGTCGCCGCCGCCGCTTCGGACGTCGCCGCCGCTTCGGATGTCGCCGCTGCTTCGGATGTCGCCGCCGCTTCAGACGTCGCCGCCGCTTCAGACGTCGCCGCCGCTTCGGATGTCGCCGCCGCTTCGGACGTCGCCGCCGCTTCGGATGTCGCCGCCGCTTCGGACGTCGCCGCCGCTTCAGACGTCGCCGCCGCTTCAGACGTCGCCGCCGCTTCAGACGTCGCCGCCGCTTCAGACGTCGCCGCCGCTTCGGACGTCGCCGCCGCTTCTGTATGATATGTGACCTTAGGGCCTGGTCTGGATGTGACCTGGAAGAGGCCCGAGCGCTTGTATATTTGTGTATGTTTGGATGCATGTATGTGTATGTATGCATATGTATGTATCTGTGTGTGTATGTATGTGTATATATGTATGTGTATTTGTGTATGTATGTGTGTATGGATATGTGTGTGTATGGTGTGTGTGTGTATGGATTTATGTATGTGTGTGGCCATTTTTGTTGTATATATTTGTTTATATTTTGTGAAGAACACAAATACAGCATAATACTCATCAACAGTCATGTTGGCTCTTTTATTTCACCCTGTGCGATGCCATCTTAGGGCCGATTTATTATAGTCTCACTTACAAATACTTCGCTCCCAATCGAGACACCTACAAACTCAAACACCGCGATATAGGATATATACGATATATAGGATACTAGCATAGTTCAATCATGAGTAATCGAGAAAAAAGATGCTGTACCGACCCGGGCGCGAACCCCCGACCCTCGCGAACATCCCGCTAGATTACCGGCGAAATTACAATTCACTGCGTTCGGATCCCACCAGGGGGCGGTAGCGCAGACTCAGACATTGCGCGGTATCCTTGTCATTGAAAACGGCGGGAAGCTCGCTGTGAATTTGGAACATGTTGGAACATCTTGGAACCGATTTTTGGTAGCTGCACTGATTCCCACTTCACTTTCGTACAACACAAAAAATATGAAAAAACGTATTTCTTTATCTCAAATTTTATATTTCTGTATCGTATCGCCCAACAAGTGATACGTTACTGATTATTCAAGCAATATTGCGAATAATTAGGGCTTGGATGGAAAAAAGTGACAAAGGTGAACGAAACTAATATATTCAGGGTCTTGTCATTGTCAGCGTCCCGAGTTACGTCGTTTGAAAGCAAAAAACATTCCATATCTCGCCTCTAGTAGACGATCGGTGTTCGACACATGCTTCTAAAGTAAACTTGGTAAGTTCTTTTATTATTCCTAAAGTATCAGTTGCATATTTTATGTACAAGGGGTCGAAATTCAAAGTGATGCGTGTAGAGCATGTTTTATCGCTCACTCGCCTAAGGCTGTGCCTGTTCACTGTTGTTGGTACCTAACGATCCCGGTTCTAAAAATAGCATCACGTCCGGGCAACTGGGACGCTATCCACCCCTCACCCCCGCATCCTCCGTGACATAACGCTCCAGGTCTCCAGGTACAAACTCGATCTACAACACTTTACTGGGTAGGTAAATACTGTTTTTATTGCCATCTCTTTTAAAACTTCTTCACTGTGCACCTGCCTTAGTGGACATGGATACAGTTTTCACTGCTTAAAGGACACTGAACTGGTAGGTATTTGTAATGTTAGCAATGAAATTATCAACTGCCCCCACCCCTTTCGATCCTGTGTCTGTATTAGTCAGTTTAAAGCAATATATTCTATATTTTTTTGTATTACCAACTTCTTTTCCATGTCAAATAAGTATATTCTGTCTTGAATTTAAATCCTGGAAGCCTGTGGGCTATCCGGAGAGAAGCAATTTGGTCACCGGAGCAGAAGTTGGTGGCCGGCTTTATATCCCTGCGTACCTGTTCACTGTTTGGTATCTTGTGTATGATGTCGACCGCTGCTCGCTATCACGGCGGCATGCGATACAAATAAACCGCACAGTTTTATGTTGAAATTGTTGTTTTACAGACTCTCAGAGATATAAAATATATACGCGTCTTATTTTTTAGATACTTTTAGTCCCGATTCTAAAATGTAATATGTCTAAGATGGCGCATGTAAGTATATTGCTTTAAATACATTGTTTACACCATTTGGTACACTGTTATATTCTTCAATTCAATGATTTATTGTGTCATATATATAAATATATATGGTAAATAGCTTTGGCATAAGAATAATTTAAACGGTTATGCATATAAGATGACCAGCCGTAACCACACATAGAATTTTCAGCGTAGTATATTAATTTGTATGGTTTATTGATATTGATAACATCATAAGCTGTATTCACGTGTAAAGTTTTTAAACATTAAGTGATTTATGTTGGGTTTTTAAGAATTGTTGGTTAAATATATATATTGGTTCAGTATATTTATTCAAGCTTGACCATTGCATAATATGTCTTTATAATTTGGACTTATATCGCCATATTTTGAATATTATAAAGACACTTTTATTACATGTAATTTGTTACATCATTAATAAATTGTTTATTGAAGAGATACAATACCTGGTAATATTATTATAACTGAAATGTTTAAATTAGCTGTTTCTGTTGATTCTGTAATTGATGATGGTGGTGACAGACCAGTATGTCCTACAGTTTGGTATGTATAGGGGGCAAACCTTTAGGTGGCTACTTGAGAATGCAGCCTGCTATGCTGCATGGCTGGCTAGTACCATTCTCAAGGAAACCTGGTGGAACTAATTGTATATATTAATAATAGGAAAGTATAATAACATTAAAACTCACATGCAAAAGATATCAATCGTTTGTGGCAATACGGTTGTGGATATTTATTATAACATGTGACATATAGAGATGATTTGTCTATAATTAAATATTCTTTGTATTTGCAGATGAGATAAGCAATGCAGAACTTCTGCAGTTTGCTGCCATGGCATAGTCCTCAGGTATGAACTATTGATAAAAGTGAAAGGATTACATGTCAAGCTATATATAAATTATGTGTATCAATGTTAATGTGCAGATAATGTGTATGTATAATATTATTGTAAAAACCATTGCCACTTGCTCATTTTTGCTTCAAGCTGAGCAGATTGTCATGGTAAGTTTATGACAGAGGTAAGATAATGGTGGTTTCCTGTCAATGTACACATTCTGAAGCTTATAGCTTCAATAGCTGTCACTCTCACATGACATTTCTCTAGCCTGCATAGATGTGTTAGTTGCAATACTAACTTTTATAATGCTTTCGCACCTTACAATGTGCATTATTCCTACTGACCTACTGTGCTGTCGTTAATATGTATGTATAAACTTGATGTGTAGCATTGTGGTCTGCTTATCGCTGCATGATGTGTCTTAGTTAATTTACACACCATTTAAATGAGAGACATGGATTTAAAACAATATATAGCATTACATTTAATTATAATTATATTATAATTATTTTCATCTATACTATTACAGATAACGAGACCTAAGGTCCACACAGCCATCAAATTATTCATCGTGTTGCCATATTTGTAGGTGCAGCTAGGCCACACCCGCCACCGCGCCTTCGGAGCGACCCTCTCCCGCCCCGGCTGCGGATCCAGGACCCGGACCGGTTGAGAAGTCCGGACCCGCTCTAGGACCCTCTCCCGCCCTCTCTCCTGGATGACGCTGCGACATGATTTTCAGGCCGTCGAGCGGAACCCCCATCGCCCGAAGCCGTAGCCGTCGGTCCTCCTGTCGCTGCGTCGACGCAGGTGCCGGTTCCATCGTCGCCGCCGCTTCGGACGTCGACGCCGCTTCGCACGTCGCCGCCGCCGCTTCGGACGTCGCCGCCGCTTCGGATGTCGCCGCTGCTTCGGATGTCGCCGCCGCTTCAGACGTCGCCGCCGCTTCAGACGTCGCCGCCGCTTCGGATGTCGCCGCCGCTTCGGACGTCGCCGCCGCTTCGGATGTCGCCGCCGCTTCGGACGTCGCCGCCGCTTCAGACGTCGCCGCCGCTTCAGACGTCGCCGCCGCTTCAGACGTCGCCGCCGCTTCAGACGTCGCCGCCGCTTCGGACGTCGCCGCCGCTTCTGTATGATATGTGACCTTAGGGCCTGGTCTGGATGTGACCTGGAAGAGGCCCGAGCGCTTGTATATTTGTGTATGTTTGGATGCATGTATGTGTATGTATGCATATGTATGTATCTGTGTGTGTATGTATGTGTATATATGTATGTGTATTTGTGTATGTATGTGTGTATGGATATGTGTGTGTATGGTGTGTGTGTGTATGGATTTATGTATGTGTGTGGCCATTTTTGTTGTATATATTTGTTTATATTTTGTGAAGAACACAAATACAGCATAATACTCATCAACAGTCATGTTGGCTCTTTTATTTCACCCTGTGCGATGCCATCTTAGGGCCGATTTATTATAGTCTCACTTACAAATACTTCGCTCCCAATCGAGACACCTACAAACTCAAACACCGCGATATAGGATATATACGATATATAGGATACTAGCATAGTTCAATCATGAGTAATCGAGAAAAAAGATGCTGTACCGACCCGGGCGCGAACCCCCGACCCTCGCGAACATCCCGCTAGATTACCGGCGAAATTACAATTCACTGCGTTCGGATCCCACCAGGGGGCGGTAGCGCAGACTCAGACATTGCGCGGTATCCTGCGCGGTATCCTTGTCATTGAAAACGGCGGGAAGCTCGCTGTGAATTTGGAACATGTTGGAACATCTTGGAACCGATTTTTGGTAGCTGCACTGATTCCCACTTCACTTTCGTACAACACAAAAAATATGAAAAAACGTATTTCTTTATCTCAAATTTTATATTTCTGTATCGTATCGCCCAACAAGTGATACGTTACTGATTATTCAAGCAATATTGCGAATAATTAGGGCTTGGATGGAAAAAAGTGACAAAGGTGAACGAAACTAATATATTCAGGGTCTTGTCATTGTCAGCGTCCCGAGTTACGTCGTTTGAAAGCAAAAAACATTCCATATCTCGCCTCTAGTAGACGATCGGTGTTCGACACATGCTTCTAAAGTAAACTTGGTAAGTTCTTTTATTATTCCTAAAGTATCAGTTGCATATTTTATGTACAAGGGGTCGAAATTCAAAGTGATGCGTGTAGAGCATGTTTTATCGCTCACTCGCCTAAGGCTGTGCCTGTTCACTGTTGTTGGTACCTAACGATCCCGGTTCTAAAAATAGCATCACGTCCGGGCAACTGGGACGCTATCCACCCCTCACCCCCGCATCCTCCGTGACATAACGCTCCAGGTCTCCAGGTACAAACTCGATCTACAACACTTTACTGGGTAGGTAAATACTGTTTTTATTGCCATCTCTTTTAAAACTTCTTCACTGTGCACCTGCCTTAGTGGACATGGATACAGTTTTCACTGCTTAAAGGACACTGAACTGGTAGGTATTTGTAATGTTAGCAATGAAATTATCAACTGCCCCCACCCCTTTCGATCCTGTGTCTGTATTAGTCAGTTTAAAGCAATATATTCTATATTTTTTTGTATTACCAACTTCTTTTCCATGTCAAATAAGTATATTCTGTCTTGAATTTAAATCCTGGAAGCCTGTGGGCTATCCGGAGAGAAGCAATTTGGTCACCGGAGCAGAAGTTGGTGGCCGGCTTTATATCCCTGCGTACCTGTTCACTGTTTGGTATCTTGTGTATGATGTCGACCGCTGCTCGCTATCACGGCGGCATGCGATACAAATAAACCGCACAGTTTTATGTTGAAATTGTTGTTTTACAGACTCTCAGAGATATAAAATATATACGCGTCTTATTTTTTAGATACTTTTAGTCCCGATTCTAAAATGTAATATGTCTAAGATGGCGCATGTAAGTATATTGCTTTAAATACATTGTTTACACCATTTGGTACACTGTTATATTCTTCAATTCAATGATTTATTGTGTCATATATATAAATATATATGGTAAATAGCTTTGGCATAAGAATAATTTAAACGGTTATGCATATAAGATGACCAGCCGTAACCACACATAGAATTTTCAGCGTAGTATATTAATTTGTATGGTTTATTGATATTGATAACATCATAAGCTGTATTCACGTGTAAAGTTTTTAAACATTAAGTGATTTATGTTGGGTTTTTAAGAATTGTTGGTTAAATATATATATTGGTTCAGTATATTTATTCAAGCTTGACCATTGCATAATATGTCTTTATAATTTGGACTTATATCGCCATATTTTGAATATTATAAAGACACTTTTATTACATGTAATTTGTTACATCATTAATAAATTGTTTATTGAAGAGATACAATACCTGGTAATATTATTATAACTGAAATGTTTAAATTAGCTGTTTCTGTTGATTCTGTAATTGATGATGGTGGTGACAGACCAGTATGTCCTACAGTTTGGTATGTATAGGGGGCAAACCTTTAGGTGGCTACTTGAGAATGCAGCCTGCTATGCTGCATGGCTGGCTAGTACCATTCTCAAGGAAACCTGGTGGAACTAATTGTATATATTAATAATAGGAAAGTATAATAACATTAAAACTCACATGCAAAAGATATCAATCGTTTGTGGCAATACGGTTGTGGATATTTATTATAACATGTGACATATAGAGATGATTTGTCTATAATTAAATATTCTTTGTATTTGCAGATGAGATAAGCAATGCAGAACTTCTGCAGTTTGCTGCCATGGCATAGTCCTCAGGTATGAACTATTGATAAAAGTGAAAGGATTACATGTCAAGCTATATATAAATTATGTGTATCAATGTTAATGTGCAGATAATGTGTATGTATAATATTATTGTAAAAACCATTGCCACTTGCTCATTTTTGCTTCAAGCTGAGCAGATTGTCATGGTAAGTTTATGACAGAGGTAAGATAATGGTGGTTTCCTGTCAATGTACACATTCTGAAGCTTATAGCTTCAATAGCTGTCACTCTCACATGACATTTCTCTAGCCTGCATAGATGTGTTAGTTGCAATACTAACTTTTATAATGCTTTCGCACCTTACAATGTGCATTATTCCTACTGACCTACTGTGCTGTCGTTAATATGTATGTATAAACTTGATGTGTAGCATTGTGGTCTGCTTATCGCTGCATGATGTGTCTTAGTTAATTTACACACCATTTAAATGAGAGACATGGATTTAAAACAATATATAGCATTACATTTAATTATAATTATATTATAATTATTTTCATCTATACTATTACAGATAACGAGACCTAAGGTCCACACAGCCATCAAATTATTCATCGTGTTGCCATATTTGTAGGTGCAGCTAGGCCACACCCGCCACCGCGCCTTCGGAGCGACCCTCTCCCGCCCCGGCTGCGGATCCAGGACCCGGACCGGTTGAGAAGTCCGGACCCGCTCTAGGACCCTCTCCCGCCCTCTCTCCTGGATGACGCTGCGACATGATTTTCAGGCCGTCGAGCGGAACCCCCATCGCCCGAAGCCGTAGCCGTCGGTCCTCCTGTCGCTGCGTCGACGCAGGTGCCGGTTCCATCGTCGCCGCCGCTTCGGACGTCGACGCCGCTTCGCACGTCGCCGCCGCCGCTTCGGACGTCGCCGCCGCTTCGGATGTCGCCGCTGCTTCGGATGTCGCCGCCGCTTCAGACGTCGCCGCCGCTTCAGACGTCGCCGCCGCTTCGGATGTCGCCGCCGCTTCGGACGTCGCCGCCGCTTCGGATGTCGCCGCCGCTTCGGACGTCGCCGCCGCTTCAGACGTCGCCGCCGCTTCAGACGTCGCCGCCGCTTCAGACGTCGCCGCCGCTTCAGACGTCGCCGCCGCTTCGGACGTCGCCGCCGCTTCTGTATGATATGTGACCTTAGGGCCTGGTCTGGATGTGACCTGGAAGAGGCCCGAGCGCTTGTATATTTGTGTATGTTTGGATGCATGTATGTGTATGTATGCATATGTATGTATCTGTGTGTGTATGTATGTGTATATATGTATGTGTATTTGTGTATGTATGTGTGTATGGATATGTGTGTGTATGGTGTGTGTGTGTATGGATTTATGTATGTGTGTGGCCATTTTTGTTGTATATATTTGTTTATATTTTGTGAAGAACACAAATACAGCATAATACTCATCAACAGTCATGTTGGCTCTTTTATTTCACCCTGTGCGATGCCATCTTAGGGCCGATTTATTATAGTCTCACTTACAAATACTTCGCTCCCAATCGAGACACCTACAAACTCAAACACCGCGATATAGGATATATACGATATATAGGATACTAGCATAGTTCAATCATGAGTAATCGAGAAAAAAGATGCTGTACCGACCCGGGCGCGAACCCCCGACCCTCGCGAACATCCCGCTAGATTACCGGCGAAATTACAATTCACTGCGTTCGGATCCCACCAGGGGGCGGTAGCGCAGACTCAGACATTGCGCGGTATCCTTTGCGCAGGGGCCATGCTAATCTTCTCTGTATCGTTCCAATTTTAGTATATGTACTGCCGAAGCAAGTACAACTTCTTGTACACGTTGTACGCTACTTGTACAGGTATAAACAACGTGTTGTTGTTGATGGTAAGCAACATACATTTCGCAGTTGTTGTAGATACTGTCACGTTTGTAAAATGGCCTTTATGTACCTGTCTGTCCGTCCGTGTCTAAACAACTGTCATTGAATATTTCCTCCCGTTTTTGATCTGAACATTTCAAATACACATACGCTGTAAAACAGCCATACTGAATTAAATAGAAATTAAGGTACTGCAGTGACTCAGCCATCGGTATGGACGACAACGCGGTAAGACGCACAGTGTGCGTCGTGCCTGACACGTAAAAGACGGCCCGCCGCGCGACGGACCGATTACGCAATCGGTTGGCGTTAGAGTGCAAATCACGGGGTCAGTGCGTGGTGCGCTTAGGCCAAGTCGTTTGAGCAATTAACTCATGCATAGGATCGCTGTTAATCGTCACGAAATTAAAGAAATAAATTGCACAAGTTATACCGTGTCTGGACCCTCTTAGACATGTATACTTGCAGCTTAATTAATTTCATACACAATAAAAGAAACGGGAACGGTGGTTTACAGGGATGACGGTGATTCGCCCGGCCACACAACGCCGATGGACCCCTACGCCAAATATTACCTGGATAGTGGACATGTCAGTCCCCTTTGTCTTTGTATACACAAATAATCAAACCGTAATAGGCGCGACACGATGTAGTCGAAACTTGCCGTTTAATTAACAAACTCAAATATTTTATTCACGGACTCTTTGAGGGTATATATAGGATCCCTTTCGCCGCCTTTCTGCCGATGTTTCAACAGTGAAAAATGAGGAGACTGCAAAGACGGTGGTAGATATATGTAAAAAAGGGGAAAAAATATGGAACGCTTCACGAATTTGCGTGTCATCCTTGCGCAGGGGCCATGCTAATCTTCTCTGTATCGTTCCAATTTTAGTATATGTACTGCCGAAGCAAGTACAACTTCTTGTACACGTTGTACGCTACTTGTACAGGTATAAACAACGTGTTGTTGTTGATGGTAAGCAACATACATTTCGCAGTTGTTGTAGATACTGTCACGTTTGTAAAATGGCCTTTATGTACCTGTCTGTCCGTCCGTGTCTAAACAACTGTCATTGAATATTTCCTCCCGTTTTTGATCTGAACATTTCAAATACACATACGCTGTAAAACAGCCATACTGAATTAAATAGAAATTAAGGTACTGCAGTGACTCAGCCATCGGTATGGACGACAACGCGGTAAGACGCACAGTGTGCGTCGTGCCTGACACGTAAAAGACGGCCCGCCGCGCGACGGACCGATTACGCAATCGGTTGGCGTTAGAGTGCAAATCACGGGGTCAGTGCGTGGTGCGCTTAGGCCAAGTCGTTTGAGCAATTAACTCATGCATAGGATCGCTGTTAATCGTCACGAAATTAAAGAAATAAATTGCACAAGTTATACCGTGTCTGGACCCTCTTAGACATGTATACTTGCAGCTTAATTAATTTCATACACAATAAAAGAAACGGGAACGGTGGTTTACAGGGATGACGGTGATTCGCCCGGCCACACAACGCCGATGGACCCCTACGCCAAATATTACCTGGATAGTGGACATGTCAGTCCCCTTTGTCTTTGTATACACAAATAATCAAACCGTAATAGGCGCGACACGATGTAGTCGAAACTTGCCGTTTAATTAACAAACTCAAATATTTTATTCACGGACTCTTTGAGGGTATATATAGGATCCCTTTCGCCGCCTTTCTGCCGATGTTTCAACAGTGAAAAATGAGGAGACTGCAAAGACGGTGGTAGATATATGTAAAAAAGGGGAAAAAATATGGAACGCTTCACGAATTTGCGTGTCATCCTTGCGCAGGGGCCATGCTAATCTTCTCTGTATCGTTCCAATTTTAGTATATGTACTGCCGAAGCAAGTACAACTTCTTGTACACGTTGTACGCTACTTGTACAGGTATAAACAACGTGTTGTTGTTGATGGTAAGCAACATACATTTCGCAGTTGTTGTAGATACTGTCACGTTTGTAAAATGGCCTTTATGTACCTGTCTGTCCGTCCGTGTCTAAACAACTGTCATTGAATATTTCCTCCCGTTTTTGATCTGAACATTTCAAATACACATACGCTGTAAAACAGCCATACTGAATTAAATAGAAATTAAGGTACTGCAGTGACTCAGCCATCGGTATGGACGACAACGCGGTAAGACGCACAGTGTGCGTCGTGCCTGACACGTAAAAGACGGCCCGCCGCGCGACGGACCGATTACGCAATCGGTTGGCGTTAGAGTGCAAATCACGGGGTCAGTGCGTGGTGCGCTTAGGCCAAGTCGTTTGAGCAATTAACTCATGCATAGGATCGCTGTTAATCGTCACGAAATTAAAGAAATAAATTGCACAAGTTATACCGTGTCTGGACCCTCTTAGACATGTATACTTGCAGCTTAATTAATTTCATACACAATAAAAGAAACGGGAACGGTGGTTTACAGGGATGACGGTGATTCGCCCGGCCACACAACGCCGATGGACCCCTACGCCAAATATTACCTGGATAGTGGACATGTCAGTCCCCTTTGTCTTTGTATACACAAATAATCAAACCGTAATAGGCGCGACACGATGTAGTCGAAACTTGCCGTTTAATTAACAAACTCAAATATTTTATTCACGGACTCTTTGAGGGTATATATAGGATCCCTTTCGCCGCCTTTCTGCCGATGTTTCAACAGTGAAAAATGAGGAGACTGCAAAGACGGTGGTAGATATATGTAAAAAAGGGGAAAAAATATGGAACGCTTCACGAATTTGCGTGTCATCCTTGCGCAGGGGCCATGCTAATCTTCTCTGTATCGTTCCAATTTTAGTATATGTACTGCCGAAGCAAGTACAACTTCTTGTACACGTTGTACGCTACTTGTACAGGTATAAACAACGTGTTGTTGTTGATGGTAAGCAACATACATTTCGCAGTTGTTGTAGATACTGTCACGTTTGTAAAATGGCCTTTATGTACCTGTCTGTCCGTCCGTGTCTAAACAACTGTCATTGAATATTTCCTCCCGTTTTTGATCTGAACATTTCAAATACACATACGCTGTAAAACAGCCATACTGAATTAAATAGAAATTAAGGTACTGCAGTGACTCAGCCATCGGTATGGACGACAACGCGGTAAGACGCACAGTGTGCGTCGTGCCTGACACGTAAAAGACGGCCCGCCGCGCGACGGACCGATTACGCAATCGGTTGGCGTTAGAGTGCAAATCACGGGGTCAGTGCGTGGTGCGCTTAGGCCAAGTCGTTTGAGCAATTAACTCATGCATAGGATCGCTGTTAATCGTCACGAAATTAAAGAAATAAATTGCACAAGTTATACCGTGTCTGGACCCTCTTAGACATGTATACTTGCAGCTTAATTAATTTCATACACAATAAAAGAAACGGGAACGGTGGTTTACAGGGATGACGGTGATTCGCCCGGCCACACAACGCCGATGGACCCCTACGCCAAATATTACCTGGATAGTGGACATGTCAGTCCCCTTTGTCTTTGTATACACAAATAATCAAACCGTAATAGGCGCGACACGATGTAGTCGAAACTTGCCGTTTAATTAACAAACTCAAATATTTTATTCACGGACTCTTTGAGGGTATATATAGGATCCCTTTCGCCGCCTTTCTGCCGATGTTTCAACAGTGAAAAATGAGGAGACTGCAAAGACGGTGGTAGATATATGTAAAAAAGGGGAAAAAATATGGAACGCTTCACGAATTTGCGTGTCATCCTTGCGCAGGGGCCATGCTAATCTTCTCTGTATCGTTCCAATTTTAGTATATGTACTGCCGAAGCAAGTACAACTTCTTGTACACGTTGTACGCTACTTGTACAGGTATAAACAACGTGTTGTTGTTGATGGTAAGCAACATACATTTCGCAGTTGTTGTAGATACTGTCACGTTTGTAAAATGGCCTTTATGTACCTGTCTGTCCGTCCGTGTCTAAACAACTGTCATTGAATATTTCCTCCCGTTTTTGATCTGAACATTTCAAATACACATACGCTGTAAAACAGCCATACTGAATTAAATAGAAATTAAGGTACTGCAGTGACTCAGCCATCGGTATGGACGACAACGCGGTAAGACGCACAGTGTGCGTCGTGCCTGACACGTAAAAGACGGCCCGCCGCGCGACGGACCGATTACGCAATCGGTTGGCGTTAGAGTGCAAATCACGGGGTCAGTGCGTGGTGCGCTTAGGCCAAGTCGTTTGAGCAATTAACTCATGCATAGGATCGCTGTTAATCGTCACGAAATTAAAGAAATAAATTGCACAAGTTATACCGTGTCTGGACCCTCTTAGACATGTATACTTGCAGCTTAATTAATTTCATACACAATAAAAGAAACGGGAACGGTGGTTTACAGGGATGACGGTGATTCGCCCGGCCACACAACGCCGATGGACCCCTACGCCAAATATTACCTGGATAGTGGACATGTCAGTCCCCTTTGTCTTTGTATACACAAATAATCAAACCGTAATAGGCGCGACACGATGTAGTCGAAACTTGCCGTTTAATTAACAAACTCAAATATTTTATTCACGGACTCTTTGAGGGTATATATAGGATCCCTTTCGCCGCCTTTCTGCCGATGTTTCAACAGTGAAAAATGAGGAGACTGCAAAGACGGTGGTAGATATATGTAAAAAAGGGGAAAAAATATGGAACGCTTCACGAATTTGCGTGTCATCCTTGCGCAGGGGCCATGCTAATCTTCTCTGTATCGTTCCAATTTTAGTATATGTACTGCCGAAGCAAGTACAACTTCTTGTACACGTTGTACGCTACTTGTACAGGTATAAACAACGTGTTGTTGTTGATGGTAAGCAACATACATTTCGCAGTTGTTGTAGATACTGTCACGTTTGTAAAATGGCCTTTATGTACCTGTCTGTCCGTCCGTGTCTAAACAACTGTCATTGAATATTTCCTCCCGTTTTTGATCTGAACATTTCAAATACACATACGCTGTAAAACAGCCATACTGAATTAAATAGAAATTAAGGTACTGCAGTGACTCAGCCATCGGTATGGACGACAACGCGGTAAGACGCACAGTGTGCGTCGTGCCTGACACGTAAAAGACGGCCCGCCGCGCGACGGACCGATTACGCAATCGGTTGGCGTTAGAGTGCAAATCACGGGGTCAGTGCGTGGTGCGCTTAGGCCAAGTCGTTTGAGCAATTAACTCATGCATAGGATCGCTGTTAATCGTCACGAAATTAAAGAAATAAATTGCACAAGTTATACCGTGTCTGGACCCTCTTAGACATGTATACTTGCAGCTTAATTAATTTCATACACAATAAAAGAAACGGGAACGGTGGTTTACAGGGATGACGGTGATTCGCCCGGCCACACAACGCCGATGGACCCCTACGCCAAATATTACCTGGATAGTGGACATGTCAGTCCCCTTTGTCTTTGTATACACAAATAATCAAACCGTAATAGGCGCGACACGATGTAGTCGAAACTTGCCGTTTAATTAACAAACTCAAATATTTTATTCACGGACTCTTTGAGGGTATATATAGGATCCCTTTCGCCGCCTTTCTGCCGATGTTTCAACAGTGAAAAATGAGGAGACTGCAAAGACGGTGGTAGATATATGTAAAAAAGGGGAAAAAATATGGAACGCTTCACGAATTTGCGTGTCATCCTTGCGCAGGGGCCATGCTAATCTTCTCTGTATCGTTCCAATTTTAGTATATGTACTGCCGAAGCAAGTACAACTTCTTGTACACGTTGTACGCTACTTGTACAGGTATAAACAACGTGTTGTTGTTGATGGTAAGCAACATACATTTCGCAGTTGTTGTAGATACTGTCACGTTTGTAAAATGGCCTTTATGTACCTGTCTGTCCGTCCGTGTCTAAACAACTGTCATTGAATATTTCCTCCCGTTTTTGATCTGAACATTTCAAATACACATACGCTGTAAAACAGCCATACTGAATTAAATAGAAATTAAGGTACTGCAGTGACTCAGCCATCGGTATGGACGACAACGCGGTAAGACGCACAGTGTGCGTCGTGCCTGACACGTAAAAGACGGCCCGCCGCGCGACGGACCGATTACGCAATCGGTTGGCGTTAGAGTGCAAATCACGGGGTCAGTGCGTGGTGCGCTTAGGCCAAGTCGTTTGAGCAATTAACTCATGCATAGGATCGCTGTTAATCGTCACGAAATTAAAGAAATAAATTGCACAAGTTATACCGTGTCTGGACCCTCTTAGACATGTATACTTGCAGCTTAATTAATTTCATACACAATAAAAGAAACGGGAACGGTGGTTTACAGGGATGACGGTGATTCGCCCGGCCACACAACGCCGATGGACCCCTACGCCAAATATTACCTGGATAGTGGACATGTCAGTCCCCTTTGTCTTTGTATACACAAATAATCAAACCGTAATAGGCGCGACACGATGTAGTCGAAACTTGCCGTTTAATTAACAAACTCAAATATTTTATTCACGGACTCTTTGAGGGTATATATAGGATCCCTTTCGCCGCCTTTCTGCCGATGTTTCAACAGTGAAAAATGAGGAGACTGCAAAGACGGTGGTAGATATATGTAAAAAAGGGGAAAAAATATGGAACGCTTCACGAATTTGCGTGTCATCCTTGCGCAGGGGCCATGCTAATCTTCTCTGTATCGTTCCAATTTTAGTATATGTACTGCCGAAGCAAGTACAACTTCTTGTACACGTTGTACGCTACTTGTACAGGTATAAACAACGTGTTGTTGTTGATGGTAAGCAACATACATTTCGCAGTTGTTGTAGATACTGTCACGTTTGTAAAATGGCCTTTATGTACCTGTCTGTCCGTCCGTGTCTAAACAACTGTCATTGAATATTTCCTCCCGTTTTTGATCTGAACATTTCAAATACACATACGCTGTAAAACAGCCATACTGAATTAAATAGAAATTAAGGTACTGCAGTGACTCAGCCATCGGTATGGACGACAACGCGGTAAGACGCACAGTGTGCGTCGTGCCTGACACGTAAAAGACGGCCCGCCGCGCGACGGACCGATTACGCAATCGGTTGGCGTTAGAGTGCAAATCACGGGGTCAGTGCGTGGTGCGCTTAGGCCAAGTCGTTTGAGCAATTAACTCATGCATAGGATCGCTGTTAATCGTCACGAAATTAAAGAAATAAATTGCACAAGTTATACCGTGTCTGGACCCTCTTAGACATGTATACTTGCAGCTTAATTAATTTCATACACAATAAAAGAAACGGGAACGGTGGTTTACAGGGATGACGGTGATTCGCCCGGCCACACAACGCCGATGGACCCCTACGCCAAATATTACCTGGATAGTGGACATGTCAGTCCCCTTTGTCTTTGTATACACAAATAATCAAACCGTAATAGGCGCGACACGATGTAGTCGAAACTTGCCGTTTAATTAACAAACTCAAATATTTTATTCACGGACTCTTTGAGGGTATATATAGGATCCCTTTCGCCGCCTTTCTGCCGATGTTTCAACAGTGAAAAATGAGGAGACTGCAAAGACGGTGGTAGATATATGTAAAAAAGGGGAAAAAATATGGAACGCTTCACGAATTTGCGTGTCATCCTTGCGCAGGGGCCATGCTAATCTTCTCTGTATCGTTCCAATTTTAGTATATGTACTGCCGAAGCAAGTACAACTTCTTGTACACGTTGTACGCTACTTGTACAGGTATAAACAACGTGTTGTTGTTGATGGTAAGCAACATACATTTCGCAGTTGTTGTAGATACTGTCACGTTTGTAAAATGGCCTTTATGTACCTGTCTGTCCGTCCGTGTCTAAACAACTGTCATTGAATATTTCCTCCCGTTTTTGATCTGAACATTTCAAATACACATACGCTGTAAAACAGCCATACTGAATTAAATAGAAATTAAGGTACTGCAGTGACTCAGCCATCGGTATGGACGACAACGCGGTAAGACGCACAGTGTGCGTCGTGCCTGACACGTAAAAGACGGCCCGCCGCGCGACGGACCGATTACGCAATCGGTTGGCGTTAGAGTGCAAATCACGGGGTCAGTGCGTGGTGCGCTTAGGCCAAGTCGTTTGAGCAATTAACTCATGCATAGGATCGCTGTTAATCGTCACGAAATTAAAGAAATAAATTGCACAAGTTATACCGTGTCTGGACCCTCTTAGACATGTATACTTGCAGCTTAATTAATTTCATACACAATAAAAGAAACGGGAACGGTGGTTTACAGGGATGACGGTGATTCGCCCGGCCACACAACGCCGATGGACCCCTACGCCAAATATTACCTGGATAGTGGACATGTCAGTCCCCTTTGTCTTTGTATACACAAATAATCAAACCGTAATAGGCGCGACACGATGTAGTCGAAACTTGCCGTTTAATTAACAAACTCAAATATTTTATTCACGGACTCTTTGAGGGTATATATAGGATCCCTTTCGCCGCCTTTCTGCCGATGTTTCAACAGTGAAAAATGAGGAGACTGCAAAGACGGTGGTAGATATATGTAAAAAAGGGGAAAAAATATGGAACGCTTCACGAATTTGCGTGTCATCCTTGCGCAGGGGCCATGCTAATCTTCTCTGTATCGTTCCAATTTTAGTATATGTACTGCCGAAGCAAGTACAACTTCTTGTACACGTTGTACGCTACTTGTACAGGTATAAACAACGTGTTGTTGTTGATGGTAAGCAACATACATTTCGCAGTTGTTGTAGATACTGTCACGTTTGTAAAATGGCCTTTATGTACCTGTCTGTCCGTCCGTGTCTAAACAACTGTCATTGAATATTTCCTCCCGTTTTTGATCTGAACATTTCAAATACACATACGCTGTAAAACAGCCATACTGAATTAAATAGAAATTAAGGTACTGCAGTGACTCAGCCATCGGTATGGACGACAACGCGGTAAGACGCACAGTGTGCGTCGTGCCTGACACGTAAAAGACGGCCCGCCGCGCGACGGACCGATTACGCAATCGGTTGGCGTTAGAGTGCAAATCACGGGGTCAGTGCGTGGTGCGCTTAGGCCAAGTCGTTTGAGCAATTAACTCATGCATAGGATCGCTGTTAATCGTCACGAAATTAAAGAAATAAATTGCACAAGTTATACCGTGTCTGGACCCTCTTAGACATGTATACTTGCAGCTTAATTAATTTCATACACAATAAAAGAAACGGGAACGGTGGTTTACAGGGATGACGGTGATTCGCCCGGCCACACAACGCCGATGGACCCCTACGCCAAATATTACCTGGATAGTGGACATGTCAGTCCCCTTTGTCTTTGTATACACAAATAATCAAACCGTAATAGGCGCGACACGATGTAGTCGAAACTTGCCGTTTAATTAACAAACTCAAATATTTTATTCACGGACTCTTTGAGGGTATATATAGGATCCCTTTCGCCGCCTTTCTGCCGATGTTTCAACAGTGAAAAATGAGGAGACTGCAAAGACGGTGGTAGATATATGTAAAAAAGGGGAAAAAATATGGAACGCTTCACGAATTTGCGTGTCATCCTTGCGCAGGGGCCATGCTAATCTTCTCTGTATCGTTCCAATTTTAGTATATGTACTGCCGAAGCAAGTACAACTTCTTGTACACGTTGTACGCTACTTGTACAGGTATAAACAACGTGTTGTTGTTGATGGTAAGCAACATACATTTCGCAGTTGTTGTAGATACTGTCACGTTTGTAAAATGGCCTTTATGTACCTGTCTGTCCGTCCGTGTCTAAACAACTGTCATTGAATATTTCCTCCCGTTTTTGATCTGAACATTTCAAATACACATACGCTGTAAAACAGCCATACTGAATTAAATAGAAATTAAGGTACTGCAGTGACTCAGCCATCGGTATGGACGACAACGCGGTAAGACGCACAGTGTGCGTCGTGCCTGACACGTAAAAGACGGCCCGCCGCGCGACGGACCGATTACGCAATCGGTTGGCGTTAGAGTGCAAATCACGGGGTCAGTGCGTGGTGCGCTTAGGCCAAGTCGTTTGAGCAATTAACTCATGCATAGGATCGCTGTTAATCGTCACGAAATTAAAGAAATAAATTGCACAAGTTATACCGTGTCTGGACCCTCTTAGACATGTATACTTGCAGCTTAATTAATTTCATACACAATAAAAGAAACGGGAACGGTGGTTTACAGGGATGACGGTGATTCGCCCGGCCACACAACGCCGATGGACCCCTACGCCAAATATTACCTGGATAGTGGACATGTCAGTCCCCTTTGTCTTTGTATACACAAATAATCAAACCGTAATAGGCGCGACACGATGTAGTCGAAACTTGCCGTTTAATTAACAAACTCAAATATTTTATTCACGGACTCTTTGAGGGTATATATAGGATCCCTTTCGCCGCCTTTCTGCCGATGTTTCAACAGTGAAAAATGAGGAGACTGCAAAGACGGTGGTAGATATATGTAAAAAAGGGGAAAAAATATGGAACGCTTCACGAATTTGCGTGTCATCCTTGCGCAGGGGCCATGCTAATCTTCTCTGTATCGTTCCAATTTTAGTATATGTACTGCCGAAGCAAGTACAACTTCTTGTACACGTTGTACGCTACTTGTACAGGTATAAACAACGTGTTGTTGTTGATGGTAAGCAACATACATTTCGCAGTTGTTGTAGATACTGTCACGTTTGTAAAATGGCCTTTATGTACCTGTCTGTCCGTCCGTGTCTAAACAACTGTCATTGAATATTTCCTCCCGTTTTTGATCTGAACATTTCAAATACACATACGCTGTAAAACAGCCATACTGAATTAAATAGAAATTAAGGTACTGCAGTGACTCAGCCATCGGTATGGACGACAACGCGGTAAGACGCACAGTGTGCGTCGTGCCTGACACGTAAAAGACGGCCCGCCGCGCGACGGACCGATTACGCAATCGGTTGGCGTTAGAGTGCAAATCACGGGGTCAGTGCGTGGTGCGCTTAGGCCAAGTCGTTTGAGCAATTAACTCATGCATAGGATCGCTGTTAATCGTCACGAAATTAAAGAAATAAATTGCACAAGTTATACCGTGTCTGGACCCTCTTAGACATGTATACTTGCAGCTTAATTAATTTCATACACAATAAAAGAAACGGGAACGGTGGTTTACAGGGATGACGGTGATTCGCCCGGCCACACAACGCCGATGGACCCCTACGCCAAATATTACCTGGATAGTGGACATGTCAGTCCCCTTTGTCTTTGTATACACAAATAATCAAACCGTAATAGGCGCGACACGATGTAGTCGAAACTTGCCGTTTAATTAACAAACTCAAATATTTTATTCACGGACTCTTTGAGGGTATATATAGGATCCCTTTCGCCGCCTTTCTGCCGATGTTTCAACAGTGAAAAATGAGGAGACTGCAAAGACGGTGGTAGATATATGTAAAAAAGGGGAAAAAATATGGAACGCTTCACGAATTTGCGTGTCATCCTTGCGCAGGGGGCCATGCTAATCTTCTCTGTATCGTTCCAATTTTAGTATATGTACTGCCGAAGCAAGTACAACTTCTTGTACACGTTGTACGCTACTTGTACAGGTATAAACAACGTGTTGTTGTTGATGGTAAGCAACATACATTTCGCAGTTGTTGTAGATACTGTCACGTTTGTAAAATGGCCTTTATGTACCTGTCTGTCCGTCCGTGTCTAAACAACTGTCATTGAATATTTCCTCCCGTTTTTGATCTGAACATTTCAAATACACATACGCTGTAAAACAGCCATACTGAATTAAATAGAAATTAAGGTACTGCAGTGACTCAGCCATCGGTATGGACGACAACGCGGTAAGACGCACAGTGTGCGTCGTGCCTGACACGTAAAAGACGGCCCGCCGCGCGACGGACCGATTACGCAATCGGTTGGCGTTAGAGTGCAAATCACGGGGTCAGTGCGTGGTGCGCTTAGGCCAAGTCGTTTGAGCAATTAACTCATGCATAGGATCGCTGTTAATCGTCACGAAATTAAAGAAATAAATTGCACAAGTTATACCGTGTCTGGACCCTCTTAGACATGTATACTTGCAGCTTAATTAATTTCATACACAATAAAAGAAACGGGAACGGTGGTTTACAGGGATGACGGTGATTCGCCCGGCCACACAACGCCGATGGACCCCTACGCCAAATATTACCTGGATAGTGGACATGTCAGTCCCCTTTGTCTTTGTATACACAAATAATCAAACCGTAATAGGCGCGACACGATGTAGTCGAAACTTGCCGTTTAATTAACAAACTCAAATATTTTATTCACGGACTCTTTGAGGGTATATATAGGATCCCTTTCGCCGCCTTTCTGCCGATGTTTCAACAGTGAAAAATGAGGAGACTGCAAAGACGGTGGTAGATATATGTAAAAAAGGGGAAAAAATATGGAACGCTTCACGAATTTGCGTGTCATCCTTGCGCAGGGGCCATGCTAATCTTCTCTGTATCGTTCCAATTTTAGTATATGTACTGCCGAAGCAAGTACAACTTCTTGTACACGTTGTACGCTACTTGTACAGGTATAAACAACGTGTTGTTGTTGATGGTAAGCAACATACATTTCGCAGTTGTTGTAGATACTGTCACGTTTGTAAAATGGCCTTTATGTACCTGTCTGTCCGTCCGTGTCTAAACAACTGTCATTGAATATTTCCTCCCGTTTTTGATCTGAACATTTCAAATACACATACGCTGTAAAACAGCCATACTGAATTAAATAGAAATTAAGGTACTGCAGTGACTCAGCCATCGGTATGGACGACAACGCGGTAAGACGCACAGTGTGCGTCGTGCCTGACACGTAAAAGACGGCCCGCCGCGCGACGGACCGATTACGCAATCGGTTGGCGTTAGAGTGCAAATCACGGGGTCAGTGCGTGGTGCGCTTAGGCCAAGTCGTTTGAGCAATTAACTCATGCATAGGATCGCTGTTAATCGTCACGAAATTAAAGAAATAAATTGCACAAGTTATACCGTGTCTGGACC